>JASPKZ010006840.1:75000-337500 GCA_030220185.1 Diploptera punctata | reverse complement strand
TTATGCTCCTTGCCTCTGGTTCCGAGAGTCGCGGGTTCAAACCCGGTCGGGGTCGATGGGTGTTTAGGATGGAAAAATCCAAGGAGCAAGTCCTTCGGGAGGTACTTTAAGCCGTTGGTCCCGAGTCTGAAGATTTTCAGGCTCGTAAAAGATCCTTAAGCCTGATTGAAAGGCTTCTAAGCAAAATTTACCGAATTTTCCCGTTCTAGTACTACCTTGGTTTCCTATAGGCCTATGTCAGTATGAGGCGGAACGCTGAACACGGACCACTCAAAGGACACATGCACGAAAACAAGTGTAACTAAATTAGTATGGTTCAATTTCTTTCCTATAGGGGGAGAGCGCCTAAATCTCTGTTAAGGGAAACATAGGGCTTACTAGTCAAGATTATTATTATTATTATTATTATTATTATTATTATTAGTAGTAGTAGTAGTAGTAGTAGTAGCAGCAGGAGTAGAAGTAGCAGTATTATTATTATTATTATTATTATTATTATTATTATTAAACCTATCACAAATTAGAGACGAAATTATTGAACAAGTAAAGTAAAGTAAAGTGATCCCACAACAGGCCCGGAGGCCCTTGGGGTAGTAGAAGGTTAAGGCTCCCACTTTTTCTAGACAATCGGCACTTTTTATGTCAGCCGGGTTGTCAGCCCTGCGTGACGGCCGCCTTTACCCCCAGAACAAGCGTCTGGTACTCATTTCCGTTAGAGGCTGAGTCGACCCCAGGGCCACAGTGCCGCCAGAGGATTTGGGTCAGTTTAAAAATCCTGACCCCAACGAAACTTGAACCCTCGACCCTCCGGCTTGTAGCTCAGTGCCTTAACCACTACTCTACGGCGTGCCCCCTATATCCCAGTTTAAATATTTAGGATGTGACATCACCTATGAGTATGATAAAGATATTGAACACAAAACACACCAGTTTCAAGCTATTTGCGGTGCAATAAATAGAACATTGAATAATGAAGCCCATAAACAAACAAACTTAAAATTCTATAAAACAATGGCTGTCCCTGTCCTTTTGTATGGGAGTGAATCTTGCATTACCACTACCAAACAAGAAAGTAAAATCCAAGCAGCCGAGATGAAATTTTTAAGAAGAGTAAAAGGCTGCACTAGAATGGACCAGATAAGAAACGAGGATATCTGTGAAGAACTGCAGATCTACTCCATAAAAGAAAAGATATTTAACAACAAGATATAGTGGAAAGAACATGTAGAAAGAATGGAAGAAAGTAGATTACCAAATAAAATCTTCCATTATTTTCCAAGAGGAAGAAGATATGTCGGACATCCTTGGAAGAGATGGTCTTAGATCTATTAGTGAAAACGGAATAGGCAACTCTTGCCTAAACCAGGAAGTGAAGAAGAAGAAGAAGATTAAACCTATCACAGTTATTAATATTTATTTGTTTATATTAAACGAATTTTTGTAATTCATTCTCGTAGTAATTTAATTCTACAATGTAGTTCTATTACAATGACAAAACAAAACTATTAAAGTGACATAGTATTACTTAAAGTTTTTTCCAGTCATTACAAACATTAAAGACATTGAATAGATTAAAGACATGGTGAGCGTGGTTATTTCTCTCATCAATCATTCCTGTTATTAGGTTAAGTGTAATGCTGATGTAATCGTGACGCATCGAAAATATTAAATCAACTTTTATCAGAGTATTATTTTGGTCCAGAACATGTGAGTAAACTGAGGCAAATTCTTTGTTTATTGGATAAAGAGATTAAGTCATATTTTAAATTCCCCTAAATGATTATTTTACTGTAACTAAAGCCCGGATATTTGTTTTTATTTTTTTGTTCGTTGCACTTGATGGAAAATTGTTTTTATGACTAAGGTCTTCCTTATACATTCATTCAAAAAGGTGTATAGTGTATACTTGTGTCTAAATGTCACAAAGAGTAGGGTACGTGTAGGCAAACAGTTTTCGGATAGTTTTGAAATCCATAATGGGGTGAAGCAAGGTGATGCACTATCTCCTCTACTATTTAATTTTGTACTAGATCATGCCATCAAATCTTTAGAGAATGAAGAAGGCCTACAACTCAATGGTATTAATAAGCTGTTAGATTATGCTGATGATGTAGTACTATTAGGCGAAAGCGAGGAGATACTAAAGGCCAACACGCATACACTACTGAGTAACACTAAGGAATTAGGACTGGAAGTAAATATCAATAAAACAAAATATATGGTCACACATATAAATAGATTATATAATGGAAATGGACAGCTAATGAAAAATGAGGGACATTTTGAGGAAGTGGCTGAATTCAAATACCTAGGAACTATAATAACAAACATGAATGAGATGCACAAGGAAATTAAACATAGGCTCAATTCTGCAAATGCATATTATTATGCATTGTAGACATTCTTGGCTTCCCAACTCCTTTCAAGTAATGTGAAAATTGAAAATATATAAAACTTTTATTCTACCAGTTATATTATATGGATGCGAAACATGGACTCTTACTTTAAGGGAGGAAAGTAGATTACGATTATTTCAGAATAAAATTCTTAGAAAAATTTTTGGACCAAAGAGAGATGAACAGACAGGTGAATGGAGAAGACTGCATAACAGTGAATTACATGGTCTTTATAGGAAGCCAGATATAATGAAAACAGTTAAGTCTCGTAGACTGCGATGGGCTGGACATGCGGCACGAATGGGGAATGAAAGACGTGCATAGGAGCTTCTTGTAGGAAAACAGAGGGAAAATGCCCAGTTAGTAGACCAAGAATGAGGTGGGAGAACAACACTAATCATGATTTGAAGGAAGTAGATTATACAAGGAATGATTGGTAAATATTAGCTCGGGATAGGAGAAGTTATGTCCGCGCGGCCATGAACCTACAGGTTCGATAGTGCCAGTGAATTAGTTAGTATAGTGTATACTACACATTTTTCAATAATTTTTTATTTCATGTAAAATGAAAGATTCTCTCCCGACAGGTAGCGCCACTGTAAGTGCATGGTGATGATATGTGAAAAGTAACTATTAGGTGAGAGATCAAATGAAGTTAATGAAAAAAAAATCAAATGTAATAAAATGAAAGACCCAGGGAAGTAATTATGTAAGTCAACAAAAAAATACATTTTCAGGTAAACAAAACAAATCTAATATATTACCAACAACACAATTTTACAACATCCTGTTACAAATCTTTAACTATTTCCCTATTTGTATCACTGCAAAACAGCAAGACTATCGTCATATTTTTCACAGGGGTTGACGCTTCAAATTAAGAAAAATACTGTCGTGGCCCACCTCTGATTCCTGTGGGGAATTTCGTTGGTTCAAGACCAATTGGTTGGGGTTAGATCCCCGGTAGTAACACCATTTTTACCAGGGTGAGATATTTTCTGATATTTTCCTTTTCTCCAAGGAAAATGTCAGGAAAAATTAAAGTCCAAATAGTCCACGAACTCTGTCTGGTCTTCGTAATCATCCACATAATTTTCGTTTTGTTTAGTTTTGATATAATGAGAGCGTATTAAGTCTTATCTTAAATGTTCAAAACGAACATTTCTCGAAGGTTCCTCCGACATTGGACTGATCACTCATTCGGAGACACCCTCCATGACATTATAAGGCCAAAAAGGCAGTATAAGATCCAGAATTAAATAACCCTACCCAATGTTAATAATAACTTTTCCATTAATTTTTTTATCTCTTTATGTTTTATGTTAAACTATTAACTTGTTCAAGTTATAATTTTTATTTTTATTTTTGCATTTAAGTTACATATCCCTATTACTGTTGTTGAAGGGGATTAGGATACATCTTTGGGTGTACGAGTATTTGAGAATAAACTTCTTAGGAAAATGTTTGGACCAAAGAGAGATGAACGGACAGGTGAATGGAGAAGACTGCATAACAGTGAACTACATGATCTTTATAGGAAGCCAGATATAATAAGAAAAGTTGGGTCTCGTAGACTGCGATGGGCAGGACATATGGCACGAATGAGGAATGAAAGATGTGCATGGAAGCTTCTAGTAGGAAAACGGAAGGAAAACGCCCAGTTGGTAGACCAAGAATGAGGTGGGAGAATGACATTAACCATGATTTGAAGGAAGTAGATTATACAGGGAATGATTGGAAAATATTAGCTCTGGATAGGAGAGCTTATGTCAGCACGGCCATGAACCTGCGGGTTCGATAGTGCCAGTGAGTTAGTTAGTTAGAGTGTATCTGGGAGACATAGTAGAGGCCTTCCATGTCCTTTTGTGGGCAAAAATAAATATGTGAACTAGTCTTAAAAATCCTCTCGTGACAGTTCGTGTCTTTATATGTTTAGGGTGGTGCGCGGCATAATAATAATAATAATAATTAATAATAATAATAATAATAATAATAATAATAATAATAATAATAGCTTTATTTTACCTGGCAGAGTTAAGGCCTTAAGGCCTTGTCTACCACTCAACCAGGTTTAAAAAAATACAAAAGAAAAGTCTTAAATCTAAATTACAATATATATATATATATATATATATATATATATATATATATAAACGATTACAAGTTATGAATACAATACAATTAATATTCATAATGTATTTTGATTTACTCTAAATTTAACGAATTAAATATATAATATGTACAATATATATAAAAAAACGAGGAAAAGATTAATTACATAGTATAAAATTAAATAAATAGAGAAAAATTAATTATTAGACAACAGGTAACTGTATAAGCGTGACTTAAAGGTGCCAAGTGTGCGGCAACCCCTGATATCTTGAGGAAGGAGATTCCAGGAGCGGGCAGAGGCTACTGTGAAGGAAGTAGAATAGGAGGAAGTGCTATGAAGAGGAATTGTTAGCAGACTGCTATCTTGTGACCTAGTGTCAATATTGTGGTAGGAGGATAACTTCTCAAATCTGGACGCCAGGTAAGTAGGAATGTAGGAATTCAGAAGCTTGAAAAGTAGTGAAAGAGAGTGCAATTTACGTCTGTCAGTAAGACGGAGCCAAGAGAGGTTATTAAATTGTTCGGAAATATGGTCATAACGGCGGATATTGAAAATGAATCGAACGCAAGCATTATGAACACGCTGCAGTCTCTGCGACAAGGCATAGTTTAGATCATTATATATAATGTCACAATAATCGAAGTGTGGTAACACAAGATTCTGCACAAGGATTTGTTTTAACGAAACTGGGAGAAAATTCTTTAAACGTCTAAGATAATGTAAGATGGAGAAAGTCTTTTTACATATGTGTTTCACTTGTGTTTGCCAGGTTAAATTTGCGTCTAGATATAGTCCAAGATCTATTACTGAAGAAGAATAAGGGATAATTATATTATTTATAGTAATGTTTGGAAGTGTAGATATGTCAAAGGTTGTAAGCAGTCTTTGTTGCCCCATTAGAATTACGTGTGACTTGTTAGGATTTATATTTAGACCGATACTTGAAGACCAGTTAAATATGGATATGAGATCGTTATTCATTTTCGTACTTACTAAGGGATAAGTTAAACTAAGGGAAAGAGAGAGAGAAGCAGAATTAAAATGGATTTCGCTTGATCTTTTTCTGAATAGGCTACATATTTTGGAGTATATAGCAGATATTTAGAAATTAATTTTCGGGATACTTTCAAACATGTTTAATTATATTTCATCGCAACGAAACTCAGTATATTCTATTAAAACCGAGGAAGATATTCCAAAATTCAGCGAAATCCGACCATTAGTAATGAGGGTTAACCTGAAACACGAAATTAAAAATTGGCACTAGCAACCACCATGTTTTTTTTCGTCTTAATGTCTTAATTTTCGCCATACCATTTAATTAATCGTTAAATTAGGAATGTATCCAATAAGATAGTTTAGTTTATTATAAATAAATAAATATATATATATGTATGTGTGTGTGTGCTTTAATAAAATTATTATATATGAAGGGCTTAGGACAGTAACATGATAAGCCACATTCTGTTAAGACATGCCATTTATTACAATGATAGCAAATAAATGTGTTGAAATATCCATAGAATAATTTGTAAGTGCGCCAGTGATGAGTAAAAAAATATAGACACACAATGTATTAACAAGAATGCTGTCCAACTAGTATATTTATAATTTTTTGAAACATTAAAATCCTTATTTCTCAGAAAGAACAATACATGTGGCTTATCATATTAGTGCCCTAAGCCCTTCATATACATATAATTTAAATTGGTGTCAAATTTTACTACTACAGGGGCATCTCATTACTTTCAACTTCGTACAAAATTCTAACAAATATATTAGTCAGCAGACTTACTCCCTATATTGATGACATTCTATGAGATCATTAATGTGGATTAAGAAGAAACAGGTCTACAACAGTTCAGATTTTTAGTATAAGACAGATTTTAGAGAAGAAATGGGAATACAATGGAACTGTACATCAACTATATGTAGACTTCAAAAAAGCATATGATTCAATTAAGAGGGAGAAGTTATATAGTATCCTGGTGGAGTTCGGAATTCCTAAAAAGTTAGTTAGACTTATACGAATGTGTCTAAATGGCACAAAGAGTAGGGTGCGTGTAGGCAAACAGTTTTCGGACACTTTTGAAATCCAGAATGGGTTGAAGCAAGGAGATGCACTATCTCCTCTACTATTTAATTTTGTACTAGAGCATGCCATTAAATCTTTAGAGAATGAAGAAGGCTTACAACTCAATGGTATTAATAAGCTGTTAGTTTATGCTGATGATGTAGTACTATTGGCCGATAGCGAGGAGATACTAAAGGACAACACGCACACACTATTGAGTAACACTAAGAAATTAGGACTGGAAGTAAATATCAATAAAACTAAATATATGGTCACACGTAGAAATGCATTATATAATGGAAATGGACAGCTAATGACAAATGAGGGAAATTTTGAGGAAGTGGCTGAATTCAAATACCTAGGAACAATAATCACAAATATGAATGAGATGCACAAAGAAATTAAACATAGGCTCAATTCTGGAAATGCGTGCTATTATGCATTGCAGAGACTCTTGATGTCCCAACTCCTTTCAAAAAACGTTAAACTGAAAGTATATATAAACTATTATTCTACCAGTTATATTATATGGGTGCGAAACATGGACTCTTACTTTAAGGGAGGAAATGAGATTACAAGTATTTGAGAATAAAGTTCTTAGGAAAATTTTTGGACCAAAGAGAGATGAACAGACAGGTGAATGGAGAAGACTACATAACAATGAACTACATGGTCTTTATAGGAAGCCAGACATAATAAGAACAGTTAAGTCTCGTAGACTGCGATGGGCAGGACATGTTGCACGTATGGGGAATGAAAGACTTGCATGGAAGCTTCTTGTAGGAAAGCCAGAGGGAAAACGCCCAGTTGGTAGACCAAGAATGAGGTGGGAGAATAACATGAACTATGATTTGAGGGAAGTAGATTATACAAGAAATGATTGGAAAGCATTAGCTCAGGATAGGGATGTATGGAGAGTTTATGCCCGCGCGGCCATGAACCTGCGGGTTCGATAGTGCCAGTGAGTAAGTAAGTAAGTCAAATTTTACTACAATATTCAAATAGTTAATAATAACATTAATAACTTACGATTATGCACGATTTGTTTTCTTTGCTGTCCAGCGCTTTTAAATAAGCTTGTATTAGAAATAAAGTTTCTCCGATTTAACAATATAAAATTTCTGCGTGACGGATTTCTTAAATTTCATTTTGAGACGCATGAATAACACTGACCATGTAACATGTAGGTTCCTCGGGTATACCCAATTGTATATACCTATTGCAGTCTTTATTCACTTGCTTTGTATAAAAGTAACTGATGTCCAATTATATGTATAGTGAAATGGATGGTGATAATAAAATTCCAACTCAGAATTTTCCTCGATTACTCAGGAAAACCACAAAGAAAACCATGTGTCAGTAGTCGGGACCCAGTTTTATTGGGGGACATCCCGAATACGAGTCTCAAACACTATTATCTAAACCAACTCGTTCATGGATACACTATTCACCTCTTAATGAGAACAGTACTTTTTAACTCGTAATAAAATTGCAACTATGTGAAATAACAGCATTAAAACCGGTTGCCCTGTTTAAACTTGGCAAAGTTACTGTGTGCATAATACGACCGTATAGAATTCTATCACAATAATAATGTGAACGAATTTTCCAACTGATGGAAATTAAAAGTGTGCAGTTTTATTTACCGCACCAGCTGCTGGGTTAATAACAAAGGGAACTGGAAATTGTGATTTCATCTATAGCAGTTTGTTCTCACCGTAGGGAGTCGTTACCATTTGTATAACAAACACAAATAATAACAATTAAAATGAATTTCATTTCGCCTGAGAACGATAATTAGTAAAAACAAAGGAAGATAATGCCAGCAAATGAGTATGAAAGCATTGTTATCTTATTTTAGAAGTTTCTGTGCTCACAGCTCGTTCAACTGAGGGTAACTAATAATTCATAAAGCGCTTTCCTTCCATAGATTATAAGATTCTTTTTATAAGGAAACTCTAGGATCTACATAAATTATTTAAGTAAAATGATTTTTTATATGTGATGTGCATGTACATTTGTCCTCTGTTTACATAAAACCACTCGTTTTAACACATAATTAGAAACCATTATACTGGATCTAAAATAAAGAACGGTCAAAGTGAATGTAAGAGGATATATCTATGGCCTGTTTTGAGATTATATATTAGAAGTCCCGGCCATGCATTGCTGTGGCTAAGGAATACGTTAAAAATTTAAATTAAGTTGCTGTCTTTCAGCCAGATTACTTAAAACTAATACTTACACACGAAATTAATAATATTGAAAATAAAATAAACACTGAACACACTTAAATTATGAAATAATCAATATTTGTAATTCAATTGAAATTCGCGGTTGCAACAAAAAGCACAGCCATCTGGATCTCTCTTTGTTAAATAATAAACCAATTACCTTACAAAATTACCTAACACCGCCATCTGTTAGAATCGTATGGAACTCACAGATCATCATAACTCTTTGTTACATAATAAATAATTTGCAATAAAAAATAATGCGACTATAAATTTAGTTATAAAGTACCCTGAGTCTCAAGTTGGATCAAAATGCACGCAGTGTGCAAAATTGTATTAAAATCGGTTCAGTAGTTTAAGATTTCATCGCGGACAAAACAACGTGACACGAAATTTATATATATATATATATATATATATATATATATATATATATATATATATATTAGGCAATTGAAGAAAGACAATTAATATGATACGGACATCTCAAGAGGATGCCATCTGATAGAATCCCTAAGTAGATCTTGAAATGGAAAATAGATAGAAAAAGAAGAAGGGGAAGACCTAAACAGGATTGGATGGATGGAGTGAGAAAAAATATGGGTGAACAGGGGCTTACAGATGACGATCTTCAGTATCGCTACAATTGAAGAACGCGAATATCTTGAGATGATAGAAAATTATTGTATTTTGGATAAATTGGGAAATAACACATAGGTCCTATTAAAGAATAATACGTTAAAAGAAGCATAAATTAAATTCTATACAGTAATGACAGTACTTATGGCAACATACGATAATAAAAATTAGACAATGAATACAAAATATAATATCTGTGATCAAATATTTAAGATCAGTAGCTGGATTTACACTATTAAATAAACAGAAAAAAAACAAATATCTGGAACCAATTACGTGAATACATTTAGAATGGAAAAAAATAAAGAAAACTGTATTAACGTATATTAAGATAGAAAGAAGAACGCTACCAAAAATTGGTATTAAACCATAGATAAATAGGATATTGTCAAGTAGGAACTCCAGGAACAATATGGGACGACATGCTTAAATGAGGATGGAACAATCGAAAGGTCCATATCTTGTGGAATATATTTATATATTTCACCATGGATGCGAAAATGCGAGAGTTCTGCATTATAGGAATTAAAATATACTATAGTATGTATTCACGTAGACTTTCACGGCCGGAGTTGCTATGATGATCTTGAAGAAGATTTTCGGACTGTAGGCCGTGGTCGTGAGGCTTGTAGTTCCCCGTCGTTTCGCCAGAGACTGCGTCTGGCATCCTCAAGACAACCCTTGAGGATGCCAGACGCAGTCTCTGGCGAAACGTCGGGGAACTACAAGCCTCACGACCACGGCTTCTTCAAGATCATACTATAATATGTTTAGTGGAATTAATTCATTAAACTTAGTGTATTTAATTAGAGTCCAAGAGTCCAAATTGTGGGCCAAAGTGATGGAGGTGATTTTTAAAAACAGCTCTTATATACTCTATACAAAAACTGACTTATTACGTATCTGCATTCATTCTTGGATTACTCTATGTGTAAATGTCAAGATTTGACTTCAGAATATCTTTAAATCATTAAATATGTGCGTTAAAAGTGCAAAAGACTCGTGTTTACATGAAGATAGCGGCCTTACATTATTTCCCACTTGTTTTGAAAATGAACAAGATACTTTTAAAAATAAGCTTCTCATTTATTACATTGAGATAGAAATTTTAGCAGCATGAATTGAATAGTTGCCCCGAAAAAAGATTTAACCCACGAAAATTAGAAAGTTGAGTTTTCAGTGGATTAGTGATCTATCCGCAGCGTATCACGGCATGATGCATGTAAAATTATCCATACTCTCTTCTATTAGACCTGTTTTATTTATTTTTAAAAGTTGGCTTTCTAGCGAATCGTGATCTATATGTAAATAAATAATAGTTTTAAAAAATTTAAACAACACGCTTTATTAGAAAACCAAACTAAAAAGTGAAAAATAATTTTAATTTCCAACACGCTTGGGATAAAATTACAGTGGTCAACAAAAAAAATAATCTCCAACACATATAGAATAAAACTAGAGTTATCAACAAAAAGAAAATAATTTTACCATCAAAAGCGTGGGGTGCTCTATATCAATTAATATATTTGATAATAAACAGATATTGGTAAAAGTAAAGTCTCTAAGAAGAAAATGTAAAAATCATTAAAAGCATCCCACGCTTTTGATGGTAAAATTATTTTTTTTGTTGATAACTCTAGTTTTATTCTATATGTGTTGGAGAAGATTTTTTTGTTGACCACTTTAATTTTATCCCAAGCGTGTTGGAAATTAAAATCATTTTTCACTTTTTAGTTAGGTTTTCTAATAAAGCGTGTTTATTAGTTTTTTAAAACCATTATTTATTTTTTTAATTTTAATATTTTACAGAATAAGATAAAAATGTAAATATCTTTAAATTCGATACTATTGTAGTATGAGCTAAAAGAAATACTCTTCTAAAAAAAATCTTCCGGGCCAGATTTGAACCAGCGACCTATGGATTACTGAACTTATATACCACTACAGTTACCGCTCTACCAACTAAGCTCTTATAACGATTGACTAAAAAGTTGATAAGTCCGCAATCCGTTATACCGGTTTTTATTTTTTTAATGTTTTGATGATTCTGGCCAGGGTTTTATAAAATATTTATGAAATTATTGTATTGTCATTGGTCCTTTACAAATATACAAAGTTTCAAATCGATCCAATTTTTCTAAGTGGGTGAAAATCGTGTTCAAAGATTCCGTTACATAGATACAAAGACACTTTTTTTTATTTTCTGACGATTCTGGCCAGGATTTTAGAAACAAATATGAAATTATTATATTGTCACGGATCCTTTACAAGTATACAAAGTTTCAAGTGAATCCAATGTTTCTAAGTGGATGAAAATCGTGTTCAAAGATTCTGTTACATAGATACAAAGACACTTTTTTTCTGATGATTCTGGCCAGGATGTTAGAAAATAAATTTTGTTAACATGTCTGAAGAAGGTACAGTGTACCGAAACAGCTGTCACTGAATTATATAATAAATATGAAAATCAAATAAAACTACGTTTTATTTTTATTTAATTAATAAATATGAAATTATTGTATTGTCACGGATCCTTTATAAGTATACAAAGTTTCAAGTCGATCCAATGATTTTAAGTGGGCGAAAATCGCTTTGAAAGATTCCGTTACATAGATAGCTAGATAGATACAGGTCAAGCTAATATAAATCATGTAAAAAGTGGCGGAAGCAGTTAGTCAAGTTATTAATAGCAGTGCAGAAAAATAATTATTGTGCATGTGCAAATTCATTCCACCACAGTTCCGTGAATTCTAATCAGAATCCTAGAGAAATTGAGTGAAAATAAAAAAGCCAGAAAAAGTAACGAAATAACATTAAATGGAAAATAAATGCTGAAAAATGATTAAGTTAGAAATTTTTATAACTCAATCATTGTTCAATATGTATTTTCTATTTCCTATTATAGCATTTTTAGTTAAATACCTATGTGCTAGATCATTTTTCCACTCTATAGAGATGACAAGGACAGTCTACCAACAATTTAATTTATCTTGCTTGAATACATTTTATTATTAGTTTTAGTCTTAATCTTAACTATCGTTAACTGGTTGTAATATAGATCGTTATATAATATACATTTTCTTATTGATCAAATCTTCATGTAGTATTTAATATTAGAGTTATTGTGATTGTTATATTCTGATGTAATATATGTTTGTCCTGGTGAGTGGAAAAGAAGGCCACATGGCCTTAACTCTACCAGGCTAAATAAATAAATAATATTTTAGACTTGAACCCGAAAATCTTCAGAATCAGATGACTTGTCATTTGGATTTTTCCATCCTAAAAAAAATCATCGACCTCGACCGGATTTTAACCCGCGACTCTTGGAACTTAACTCCTAGAACATCGAGCCGATTCTATTGTACGCTACTATGAAAAATCTATTATTTAAGAAGAAAATACAAGATCATTAGTAATTCATCCACTTTATTTTGGAAAACATGTATTGTACACCCCTGTAAGTTTGAACTTGCACATTCTCGGAGCTGTATTTTGGTCTGATCCTTCCAGTTGGATGATAAAATGTGGAAAAAACGTCTGCCTTGGCTTTGTGCCTGTTATATACCTCATATGAAGTCATGAAGGAACCAGAGCGAACACAAACGCTTCTCAGGAAAGTGCTAGATATCCCATGTTGGCACAAAAGAGAAAGTTAAATTATTTGCTTTATAATAATATGGTTGAAGATGAAATATATCCATTTAATTTATAATGTCAAATGGACTCGAGATCTACAAAGTTTGTCCAAAATGCTTCACAAATGTGGCCAAACAAATCTAAATAATCTACGTTTGTAGGAATCTATCATGCATAGCGAAATAACTAAAGTTTGTTTCACTCATTTATCCTTAATGATTCTTAGGATCCAAAGTATATTTGTACTACGCTATTTCTAGATTAATAATAATAATAATAATAATAATAATAATTATTATTATTATTATTATTATTATTTATTTATTTATTTATTTATTTATTTACATACAGAATTTTAATGTTTACACATCTTTCTGTGTCTAAAGTTTTATTTTTCTTCTCCACTCGTCTTTCTCCATCCAATCCATGTCCTCCAGTCCTCTTGCTCTCATTCCAGTTCTTATTTCCTGCATCCACGAGTTTCGAGGTCTTCCTCTCCTCCTTCTTCCAGGTGGACACCATTCCAATGTTTTCCTGGGTAATATTTCTTCTTGCATTCGTCGTACGTGCCCATACCAATTTAATTGCTTATACCGTATATAATCTACTACTATTACTTCTATTACTACTACTAATACTACTACTACTACTACTACTACTACTACTGCTACTACTACTACTACTACTACTACTACTACTACTACTACTACTACTACTACTACTACTACTATAATAATAATAATAATAATAATAATAATAATAATAATAATAATAATAATAATAATAATAATAATAATTTAATTCAATTTTGTGTAAATCATTTTATATCTACTCTATTTTATATATTTATATATTCTTTTCTGTATTTACTACTATTTTACGCGGCACGCCGTGACGTAGTTGGTTAACGCCATACGCTATAAACCGGAGATCGAAGGTTCGAGTCCCAGTGGAGTCAGAATTTTTAAACAGACTCAAACCTTCTAGAGGCTCCATAACCCTGGGGTCGATTCATCCTCTAATGGAAATGAGTACCAAACGCTTGTCTTGGAGGTAAAGGCGGCCGTCACACAGGGCTGATAACTCGGCTGACATTAAGTGCCAATTGTCTACTAGAAAAAGCGGGAGCCTTAACCTCCTAAAACTGCTTCAAGGGTCTTCTGTGGCCTATGAAAAAAATTAAGGAAATAAAATGAAACTGATGAATCAATTCTCAGTTTCTGATCCTTTAAGAAGTGTATATAATATATCATTAAACTGAATTAGATCATTCCTAAATTTAATATTAATTCCTTCAACATTCTGATCAGTTCCCTCACCAAATTTTATTCTATGAAATATAATTTTGGTGGGATCACTTTTACTTACTATAACTCTGTAAATTCAATTAATTGTTATTATTATCATTACATTTTTAATTATATATTCTGTTATTTATAGACGCGTCTTATTCAAACCTGGACTTGAAAGGGCCGATTTTTTGTCAGAGGTCGCTTATTTCAGCCATGAGGTTTGTTTACGTACCCGCAGCTTCATTTCCCCTCAGAAGGAAGCAATTATCTTTTCAATGCATCGACCTTGGCCATAATTGAAGCCGCATACCTCAAACAATAGTCTAGCTTTAACCAATGGTATATCAGAAACAACTATAGCGTTAGAACAAAATATAAATTTAAATAGATACATGAGAGAAGATCACGGAAATAAAATGGCAAGGATTGTTTATCTGGCAGCTGTAGTGTTTTGTGTCGGCGAAGAGTCGACAAGAACCCTTGTATATTTTTATCCTCTGAAAAGTGCATAACTAACTAACTCACTGGCATTATGGAAGTCATGGATTCAGGCCGAGCAGACATAAGCTCTCAATATGCCCCTGCCCTGAGATGTTTTCCAATCATCCCCTGTAAAATCTTCTTCTTCTTCACTTCCTGGTTTAGGCAAGAGTTGCCTGTTCCGTCTTCACTAATAGATCTAAGACCATCTCTTCCGAGGACGTCCAACATCTCTTCTTCCTCTTGGAAAATAATGGAAGATTTTATTTGGTAATCTACTTTTTTCCATTCTATCTACATGTTCTTTGCACTGTATCTTGTTGTTAAATATCTTTTCTTTTATGGAGTAGATCTGCAGTTCTTCACGGATATCCTCGTTTCTCATCTGGTCCATTCTAGTGCAGCCTTTTACTCTTCTTAAAAATTTCATCTCGGCTGCTTGGATTTTACTTTCTTGTTTGGTAGTGGTAATCCAAGATTCACTCCCATACAAAAGGTCAGAGACAGCCATTGTTTTATAAAATTTTAATTTTGTTTGATTGTGGGCTTTATTATTCAATGTTCTATTTATTGTACCACAAATAGCTTGAAACTGGTGTGTTTTGTGTTCAATATCTTTATCATACCCATCCTGTATAATCTACTTACCTCAAATCATGGTTAATGTTATTTTCCCATTTCATTCTTGGTCTACCAAGTGGGCGTTTACTCCCTGGTTTTCCTACAAGAAGATTCCATACCTCTCTTTCATTCCCCATTGGTACCACGTGCCCGCCCTGCACAGTCTGCGAGACTTAACTTTTCTTATTATATCTGGTTACCTATAAAGATTTTGTAGCTCACTGTTATGTAGTCTCCTGAAACTACTTAAAAGTAATATTAATGTTAAGGGATTATAGGTGTGATCTTGGGGCAGTATCGTTGCTTTATATTCAGTGGTTCGGTGTTTGAGTCCCGGTCGGGTTAAATTTCTTGTTAGTCTTTCTCAGGATTTTCCTCAACTCTAAGGTAATTTTCAGGTAAATCGGTATATACGTTACCTGAAAAACTACGAGCTTCATAATCTTTATCAGTTACATTCATAAGAAATAAGATAGGACAAAAAAGCCATCTGGTTTCAGTGATAGAAACTCATCATCAAATTTACACAAAAATGTAGTTTTCTATCTGTCAAGTTTTAGTTGAAATATTCATTCTAGATATGCATTATGGCATTTGCAACGAGGTTTAAAATGTAGGTGCGACAGTTCACGTTCGGATACGGATAGAGAGTAAATTTCATTGAAGTTAAAGTGTCCTTGCATCGCTCCGGATATCGTGAAACTTAGAAAGAATTTCAATTGTATGTTAGGCATATATACGTGGAAGGACTACATCGAAATATGAAATACAGTAGTAGAGATAGAACAATATGCAGGACATAATCTACAGATAGCACCCCAAAAGGCATTTGTAGTGAAGGATCTATTAATAACAAGAAAAATAAATAATAATAATATCATTATTATTATTTTATTATTATTATTATTATTATTATTATTATTATTATTATTATTATTATTTAAACTGGCAAGTTAAGGGGCACAGAATAGAATTTCTAAAAATGTATTCATAAAAAAAGATAGAAATATACTTTTTTTTTTCTATTTTTAATAGAAGAGCTATTCTCTTCTACTTAACCACGGAAAAAATAGATTGGATAAAGAAAAAATATATTACAACATAAGTAAGTATAAAATTATTTATACGAATGAAATTGTAATGAATAAAACTAACATTAGAGAAGATAAAGAACAGAAACCATTAATTAATCTGATGAGAGAAATTAACTCTAAACTAACTGAACTACCGAACTCATAGGTTCATGGCAGCAGGGACACAAGCTCTCCAGATATCCCTATCCTGAGATAATATTTTTCAATCATCCCCTGTATAATCTACTTCCCTCAAGTCATTGTTAATTTTATTGGTCTACCAACTGGGTGTTTTCTGTCTGGTTTTCCTACAAGAAGCTTCCATGCACACCATGCATTCCCCATTCGTGCCACATATCCTGCCCATCGCAGTCTACAAGACTTAACTGTTCTTATTATATTTCGCTTCCTATAAATACCATGTAGCTCACTGTTATTTAGTCTTCTCCAGTCACCTGTCTGTTCGTCTCTCTTTGGTCGAAAACTTAAACTAATAATTTTATTCTCAAATATTCGTTAATCTCCTTTCCTCCCTTAAAGTAAGAGTTCATGTTTCTCATCCACATATTATAACTGGAGGATTAAGAATTTTATTTTCATTTTAACTTTTTTTAAATGAGTTGGGTCTACAAGAGTCACTGTAGTGCATAATAGTGTGCACTTCCAGAATTGAGCCTATATTTAATTTGATTGTGCATTTAATTAATATTTATTATTATTGTTTCTAGGAAGGACCTATTTGAATTTAGCCACTTCCTCAAAAGTTCTTTCATTTATCATTAGCTGTCCATTTCCAGTGTATAATGTATTTTTAAGTGTGAACATATATTTCATCATCATCATCATCATCTGCATTCATGGATTAGGTCTGTTGACCCGTTCCGACTTCAGCCCGCCTCTTTCTAGGTCTGCCCACATCTCGGGTGCCTTTAGGTTTGTATTTTATTATTTGTTTTGGATATCTATCTTCCTTCCTTCATATATTTAATCTGATGAAAGACCAATTACAAAATACAGATATTTACATTTATATTAAAAGAAACTAATGCCCAGCTGCTACAAATGTATTTTAGAAGTAAATTCGATTAGAAAAACAATTCTATATCTAAATGGAGTTTTCAGGAAATGCTGTGATTTTTAGGAATATCTCTATAAGATGGATTAATAAACTGTAGTTCAAAGTTTAATAATAAATTTGACCAACGATACTTTATTACAACGCGATAATCTTGGTCTGAAATAGCGGGATGGCCACGCCTTAGTAAACACATTCTCCCCAATTCGTGGGAGGCGAAACTATATACCAGCATTATATTTGTGACCCGGCGCAGCGCGGTGGTCGGTTCATTTTCGTTCTCTCCCTCTACACGCCTTGTAATCAACACACGAGAACTCATCCCCTCGTGCTACTCTAATAACTCACCCCTATTACATCCTACATACAAAGGATCCGTCATTCATGTCATAATTTTAACAGCAAATTTCCTTTTATTACCATCAAAAATTTTTCCTTTGTGAGACCAAAATATTTATTTCCCCTGCAGTATACTGTAAATAGAAACGAGATACATGCATGACATCAACTGAATGTGTTCCCCTTGTTTAACTAAGGCGTATGTATGGTATGTCTTCAACAACTAAGATGAGCAAATTAAGAAAAATATTATATAACTATGATAAGATATATTTTTAAAACAATTTGTTATGTTTAGAGAATCTTTTCGAAGGGCGTTATTAATAATTCGGTAACGTATTTTTAACTCTAGATATTACTTCTAATAAATGTCACTTTATAGGTAGCGCGCCGAGGAATATACATAGGATCTCATGGGTTGAAGACAGGACTTCTGGTAGGAATTCATGTTACGTGTTACTCTAACATAAAAGAAAGCCAATGACACGGTCTACCAATACTTCAGTATTAATGAGCTCCAAATATGATACAATAATATAAGATATGAAAACGAATGTTTTGTTTATTTGTTTGTTCGTACTTTCTGTGCGTCCATACCGTTGATCCGATTGTGATGGGGCTTTTTGCAAAATGTTCAGGAGATTCCCGGGATGAACATAGGCTATAGCTAAGAGAGTTGTGATACTCAATTCCTACAACCTTAAAAATCGCCCTTTATACATGTAAAACACGAAAAAAGTAGCTCTTTGGACGATTAAGTGGCTTACGCTGCCTAAACCATAACAAATACACAAAATTAATGTACACAGAATTGAATATCTCAAAAAAGCTCTACTAAAAAGTCCCCTACAGCGTCTGTTTATCTCTTACTGATAACTCACAATAACCATTTTCGTCTTTCGTTGATGCCAAGAAGATCGACACAAGTGTGTAGATTCCTGTACAAGCATAGCGGCACATGGCGGATATTTTTACGGATAACTCACAATAACGAATTTTGTCTTTTAGCTCATTTATGCCAAAAATATCGAGATAAGTAGATTCCCGGGCAAGACCGGTTAATCAGCACGGGAATGTAAAAATAATTGTGATATACATTTATTTTTTCATTTCACTTATTCAACTAATCATAAGAAGTACATTAATTTACGTCTATCGCCTTATTTATGCCAAGAAGATCGGGATAAGTAGATTCCCGGACAACGCCGCGTAAACAGCACGGGGTATCTAAAAATAATTACGATATACATTTTTGCTTTTACCTATTTAACTAAACATAAAACACGTCAATCTTCGTATTTCAGCTCATTTATGTCAGGAAGATCGGGATAAGTAGATTCCCGGGCAACGCCGGGTAATCAGCACGAGGTACCTAAAAATATAAATTTATAAGTTAATTATTTTTCTTGTTACTTATTCAACTAAACATAAAAGCACATTAATTTTTATTTATTTAGGCGTAGCAGCGCACGCCGGGTATTAGCTAGTAAAGCATAAAAAACATAATGATCTCAAGTTACATATTATTGAAGTAGAACGTGTCAAATATTAAATTGAATTTAGATGCAACATTTGCTATTTATTTTGCTCAAGAAGGAGATATAATTCAGATTTTACCCATAGATTAAGGACTATCATCTTTAAAGTGTTAAGTTTTAGAGCTTAAATTTTTTAATTAAATAAACATATAATTCTTATACTCCTGAAATTAAAAGAAAACTCTACTTACGTAGACTGCCCAGCAGAGTCGCTGACGTGAACCCTCTCTCTCCTTGACCCTATCTTGGCTCAGTTATTTATCGGTTTGTCCTTGGGTGTGACATAGTTAAAATTTCCTAATAGTTTTCTGGAACATTCTTTTGAATTGTTATTTAATTTCGAAAATTTCTTGTCTCTTGTCGCCAGATAAACAAGTTATACCTGGGAAACTTTGGATATTATTTGTGTCAAGATAACATATTTCTAGATCTTTCTAAATGAGTTGCTACTACTTGTTTGTTCTATAGAAGCTACAAGGTGATTCAATATTTAATATGCCAATTATGTAATAAAACGATACAAGATTAATCCATTTAAGCCCTTGTCACAACACAATTCATATAAAAAGAACATTTATAGAAAAAGTTGTCGGTGATAAATCTTTATTCTCTGGCTTCGCACTTAATGACCTGTACCTATTCCGAGCTAAGTTTCAGTTGTAATGTAAACAAACCAGATATATGACTATATTTTCATTGATCGAATAATGGTTTTACATTTGACCGTATAAGAAATGTAGTTAGGCAACATTCGAAACAAAGCAAATAAAAATAATGAAAACATATATTATCTAGCATATACGTTATGTGGGAAAATCTTAAAATATATAATTGCAATTGTTTTTATAGACTAAATAAGCATCGCTATATTCGTATGCACGCGCATTACAGAATATATAGGGATTTCTATTGTTTCAAAATAGCCGCCTTCTGTAGAATGTCAAAAAATTAGAAACGAAATCATTTAAAAAGTGGAGAGAAATAAATTATTTTGAATATTTTGAAGCAGTTTAGTGACAAATATCCTATGTTAGTCATTGAGGATGTGGTGAAAATAAGATCAATAGGGATTCAAATACCTAGGAACAATAATCACAAATAGGAATGAGATGCACAAAGAAATTAAACATAATTCTGGAAATGCGTGCTATTATGCATTACAGAGACTTTTGACGTCCCAACTCCTTTCAAAAAACGTTAAACTGAAAATATATAAAACTATTATTCATCCAGTTATGTTATATGGGTGCGAAACATGGACTCTTACTTTAAGGGAGGAAAGGAGATTACGAGTATTTGATATTTGAGAATAAAATATTTAGGAAAATGTTTGGACCAAAGAGAGATGAACAGACAGGTGAATGGAGAAGACTACATAAAAATGAACTACATGGTCTTCATAGGAAGCCAGATATATTAAGGACGGTTAAGTCTCGTAGACTGCGATGGGCAGGACATGTTGCACGTATGGGGAATGAAAGACGTGCATGGAAGCTTCTTGTCGGAAAGCTAGAGGGAAAACGCCCAGTTGGTAGACCAAGAATGAGGTGGGAGAATAACATTAACTATGATTTGAGGGAAGAAAATTATACAGGAAATGATTGGAAAGCATTAGCTCAGGATAGGGATGTATGGAGAGCTTATGTCCGCTCGGCCATGAACCTACGGGTTCGATAGTGCCAGTGAGTAAGTAAGTAAGTCATGGTGGAGTATAAATTCTGCTCGTAATGAAATTGCAAATAAAATATCTATCCACATCATGCAAAAAGCATCCTTGAAGACATAGAGATTCTAAAAGAAGCAAGGAATAAAGACCTACTCAACGAGAACATAACCGCAGACATAAATCCGTTATTCAACCTATTTAACAACATTAGTTCCAGTTAAAACGCAGAAGACGAAACATTGTGTCATCTTAAGTTGTAATTCTGCGGACTCTAGCATCTGTCTCATTTGAGGTTCTGTAAAAATCAAGCAAATACTTTTGCATCATACAAACAAACGTAGGAACATAGAGCGAATATGTTGCATAGCATCTGACGATTTAACCAAAGCTTTAGCATACAGTTTTTGTAGTCCCAATTTAATGTGGAGAGGTGGTAGTAAGATCTTCTTCCTGTCAATAAGAGATTCATGTAGAACATTATTTCCTTCTGGAACAAATTCGTTTCTTGAAGGCCTCACTTTTTGGATGTAGTGTTGGCCAGTTGCTCGGCTGTCCCATAAACAAAGAAACATGGATACATGGATGCGATCGAAACATAAACATTTGGAGAAAAATAATATTAACCAACCATATACTTGAAATTGAAAAAGTAACGAAAACAAAATCCTGATTACTATCGAACCATAAATATTTGGAGAAAAATAATCACATATTTGAAATCAGCGCAAAACACTGAGTCAGAAACACTTAAAATATGCAGAGGAACATTTTCATTGTTACTCAGTGTAATTATTAACTTATGCTGGCACTATCGAACCCGTAGGTTCATGACCGCACGGACATAAGCTCTCCATACATCCCTATCCTGAGCTAATACTTTCCAATCATTCCCTGTATAATCTACTTCCCTTAAATCATAGTTAATGTTATTCTCCCACCTCATTCTTGGTCTACCAACTGGGCGTTTTTCCTCTGGTTTTCCTACAAGAAGCTTCCATTCACGTATTTCATTCCCCGTTCGTGTCATATGTCCTGCCCATCGCAGTCTACGAGAATTAACTGTTCTTATTATATCTGGCTTCCTATAAAGACCATGTCATTCAATGTTATGCAGTCTTCTCCATTCACCTGTCTGTTCATCTCTCTTTGGTCCAAAAATTTTATTTTTGAACTTTATTCTCAAATACTCGTAATCTCCTTTCCTCCCTTAAAGTAAGAGTCCATGTTTCGCACCCACATAATATAACTGGTAGAATAATAGTTTCACATATTTTCTGTTTAACGTTTTTTGAAAGGAGTTGGGACGTCAAAATTCTCTGAATTGCGTAATAGCACGCATTTCCAGAATTGAGCCTATGTTTAATTTCTTTGTGCATCTCATTCCTATTTGTGATTATTGTTCCTGGGTATTTGAATTCAGCCACTTCCTCAAAATTTCCCTCATTTTTCATTAGCTGTCCATTTCCTTTATATAATGTATTTCTACGTGTGACCATATATTTTGTTTTATTGATATTTACTTCCAGCCCCAATTTCTTAGTGTTACTCAATAGTGCGTGCGTGTTGTCCTTTAGTATCTCCTCGCTATCGGCCAACAATACTACATCATCAGCATAAACTAACAGCTTATTAATACCATTCAGTTGTAAGCCTTCCTCATTCTCTAAAGATTTAATGGCATGCTCTAGTACAAAATTAAATAGTAGAGGAGATAGTGCATCTCCTTGCTTCAACCCATTCTGGATTTCAAAAGTGTCTGAAAACTGTTTGCCTACACGCACCCTACTCTTTGTGCCATTTAGACACGTTCGTATAAGTCTAACTAACTTTTTAGGAATTCCGAACTCCACCAGGATACTATATAACTTCTCCCTCTTAATTGAATCATATGTTTTTTGAAGTCTACATGTAGTTGATGTACAGTACCATTATATTCCCATTTCTTTTCTAAAATCTGTCTTATACTAAAAATCTGATCTGTTGTAGACCTGTTTCTTCTAAATGCACATTGATGATCTCCTAGAATATCATCAATATAGGGAGTAAGTCTGCTTACTAATATATTTGTAAGAATTTTGTACGAAGTTGAAAGTAATGAGATGCCCCTATAGTTGTTGCAGTCAGTTTTATCTCCTTTCTTATAAATTGGTACGATACTTGATTCCTTCTATTCATCTGGAAGAGCTTCGTTTTCCCAAATCATACTAAGCAACCAGCGTATCTTGTCTACCAAATTAATGTACACAGATTTGAATATCTCAAAAAATTCTACAAAAACGTCCGCGGCAACATATGTCTTTTATGGATACGTAACTCACAATAACCATTTTTGTCTCTCAACTCATTGATGCCAAGAAGATCGGGGTATCTAAAAATAATTATGATAACAATTTATAATTATTTTTTCTTTTTCAACTAAACATAAAAACACATTTAATTTAATTATCCGTAGTAGCGCACGCCGGGTACTAGCTACTTATTTTATAAAATTACATTGTGATACAACTATTACATTTTTTTAATAAGTTCATATTCTTCTTATTTCACGGATTAGGTCTTTGCCTGTTCCAATCTTATAGCTGTTCACCCACTGTTTACTTGATCTTCCAACCGATATTCGTTCTTCAGGACTATACATCAATGTCATATTTGGTCTCCTTTCCTCTGTCATTCTTTGCAGATTCTCTATCCTGTTGTTCCTGTGTTCTTCTATTTGTTGAAGAAGAGGCTGTACTTTTAATTCTTTAATATTCTCATTTCTAATATTTTTTCTTAATAAGTTAATATTTTATTTTTCGAAATCATATGATGAGTTATGTGCAATTAACTATATGGATACAATAAATTGTCTCTGTTTTCATTTTTTGTAGAATTGAATATCGGTGTGAAAGCTATAAATATTGCATTATTTGGATCAAGTTCTTGTATGTTCTCTAATGTATTATTGCGTGTAGAAAGTATACAGTAGGATGTGGATATTTCTTATTGTATTAGTTTTCCTTATTCCTACTGCACACCATTAGTAACGTCAAACTGCTGGCCATCATGCTAGACAACAAAGCAATACCTTACGCGTCATTTGCTAAAAGCTTGGGTTTCTTTCTTGGCATCAAAATAAAACAAACGTAAAAAAAAAAGGTATTTTCAATAACGCACTCTTCAAGTAGATTAATGAATTTCTTGCGACTGATTTCAAAATAATTCTAGTGTATACTCTCATTATTCCGAATCTTCTTGTAGGAAAACCATAGGGAAAACACCCAGTTGGTAGACCAAGAATGAGGTGGGATAACATTAAAAATGATTTGAGGGAAATAGATTATACAAGGAATGATTGAAAAACATTAGCTCAGGATAGGGATGTGTGAAGAGCTTATGTGCGCGCGACCATGAATC
Organism: Diploptera punctata; assembly: GCA_030220185.1. Lineage (NCBI taxonomy): Eukaryota > Metazoa > Arthropoda > Insecta > Blattodea > Blaberidae > Diploptera > Diploptera punctata. The sequence goes on along the minus strand of JASPKZ010006840.1, from coordinate 312,925 downwards.
TCCGGGTTCGATAGTACCAGTGACTTAGTTTGTTACTCTCATTATTCCGCATTTTGATTATTCCATCCATCCATAATAATTTTGCCCGAGGGCAGGTCTTTCACTGCAATCATAACATTTTCATGCTAAGCTTGCAGCTTTACTGGGGAATTATAGGCGTGGTAGCTTCCCGTTGCTTTCCACACCGATGAAGGATGATAATGATAAGATGATGATGTTGGGCAGATAATTTTCTGGGACCATTGGGCCCTAAGCTTCCTGACATTTGTCTTACAGGTGAGGAAAAACCCCCGAAAAAACCTCACTCAAGAGCCTGTCCCGACCGGGAATCGAACCCAGGCCCGCTGCGTGACAAGGCAGCACGCTACCTCGAGACCACAGCGGTGAACCTTTTGATTATTAACATTTTATTAATGATGATAATAATAATAATAATAATAATACTTTATTTATTCTGGCAGAGTTAAGGCCATAAGGCCCTCTCTTCCACTCAACCAGCACAAATACAAATAAATATTGGACTAACACATAAATTGTAACGTGTTCATAAGATGTGTGTCAGATATATTTTTAATATTCGTATATATGACCACATTTCTTTCATGCTTCGTCGGAATATGCTGGCTCCATCTCCATAATCGTAGAAAAATCCATTCCCTTATGCTGCTATTCAAAATTATATATACCTCTACACCAAATTACTTATCCTCTCGTTTCCATCTCCTATCCTCCAATCACTATTTGAGTACACGATCGCACCAGAACCTCCTAGTTCACATCCCATGACAAAGAACTCTCATTATTCTAATTCCTATACCGTATCTAGTGCTAGACTTTACAACTCCTTGCCACAAGAAATCAGGGATTATTGGACATTCTATAATGTTCTACCCTAGGCCCTTCACTGCAATCATTATATAGAGCCCATAAGAGGTAATTCATAGATCTTTAGTTTATTGCAATATTTACTTCGCAGATGGACCATCGAAGAATGACACCATCAGTTTCGATAAATTGCGTTTTAAATTCTTCTGAAAGTGCATACAACTTATCCTTCTTAACATTCGCCATGTTATTGTTGTGAAAACCCAGTTGTAATACTAATGAAAATATGTTGTGGTTCAGGCTAGTAAAACACAGCCAACAACAAGTAGATAGATAAAACTATTAAGTTATTGCCAGTACTAACTTTTGCAGCAACACTGTTGAAATTTAAATTTGACTTCACAGCTGCAGATTGGCCATTGTTGCTGGGATATAAATTACTGGGGTTTGCATATATTATATTTTAATATTTATTATTTACTGTTGCTGACTTCGCACTGCAGATTGGCCATTGTTTCTGGAGCATAAATTACAGAAATTACATTTTAATATTTATTTAATATTGTTGACTTCTGATTGAGATTTTAAAAAGCTGTTCAAGTAGAAAAAATATACATTATTCTGTCGTATCTTTTAAAAACATAGAGTTGAGGAAAAAGTGCTGAAGCATAAAAAAGAGGGAAAATGGGGCAAAATATCTCACGAAAATCTGCAAAAAGGTGCAACAAATTGGTGAATTTCGCTTTATTTCATCCCCCCAAATACATAAAATATATTGAACTATTGGTATGAAAACAGCTATATTTTTGAAAGGTGACGCACCTGAAAATACCTTCCTACCAATAACATTGGCATAATTCATCATAATTTTAACTTAATTTGTATGAATATTTGCTAATAATTGTATATCTTATGATAATGTGTTAATAATGATTAATAATAAAGTAATAAATAATGTAATTTCGGTTAAATTTTTAGGCTTAATTTTAGATAAGAATTTAAATTGGAAATCTCATGTTGAACATTTATGTAAACAGATATCACCTGTTATAGGTGTTATTCATAGACTTACCAATTATTTATATTATAAGTATATATTACTCTTTAATACATTCTCATGTCACTTATATGCTACCTATATGGGGAAATAGTTTTGATTACATAACTCACCCTCTCCAAGTTTTACAGAATAGAGTTATTAGAATACTATATAACTTATATCCCCATACATCTTATAACTTTATTTATATTTTTCAAATATGTTACCATTAAAGGAATTAAATATATATATATATATATATATATATATATATATATATATATGTGTGTGTGTGTTTAAAATTATTAAGAATCTATATCACCATAACATGCCCTTAATATTTAATACAGATATACATAATTATTATACTAGAGGTTGTACTTTATTACACAAAGTTACTAGTTTTTCAACAAAATATGGTATAAAAGGGATTCGTTATGCATTAATAAACCATTACAATAACTTACCTATTGAATATCAACATTTCACGAATGTTAAACATTTTTCTAATTGTATTAAAAATATTTTTCTCATTGCTTTCTTGGTTAATTTAATTATTATTATTATTATTATCCTGTTTAAATATTGTATTTATATGTGTATATATTATGCATCTATAGTAATTTGTATTACTTAAATTTATACCTGATTTTGTTTTCTTGTTTTTATTATCAATTATTTCATTGCCATTATTTTTTGTATATTGCCCCTTAATATGAACAATCTTGCCCTTTGGGGTCTTTGAAGAAATAAATAAATAAATAAATAAACAAATATTATTTAATATTTTTGGCTGATTCAGTGGAAGAGCTGGCATTAGCCTTAACTCTGCCAGTTTAAATTTAATTTTTTTCACGTGTTTTCATGCACAATATTATTAATTTAAATTTAATTATATTACTAAAAGTTCATTATAAGTTAAGTGAGCCTTGGAAATAAAATTCGAACTCAGAATATAGCTGGAAGACTGAACAAAAAAAAACCCGTAAAAATTGTATCAGGTTGATCGGCACTAGATATAAATCCGAAACCTCCGTTATATTCGAATGTATTCCTTCGCTCAACAGTAAGCTTTATATGAGATTAAGCCATCAAACCGGTATCTTTTAGTTCAAATCTCTTGATAATTAAAGTAAATTTTACATCTGAAATATCACTTGTGATTATTAATTTTGCATTTGTTTCCTCTCTCCCTATCGCTCTCTTTTTTTCCTATCAGTTCCCGTCTTTGGTAAATAAATGATTTAATAGGCTATAATCCTATCAATCGACAGTCCGCTTTATGTCTTCAGAAGAAGCCAGCAGTCCGGTTCCTTTTAGTTCCAATCATTTAAATTAAAGTAGTTTTCATAACTAAAATATCCCTTGTAATTAATAATTTTGGATTTGATTCCTTCTTTCTTCCTCTCAATATCTCTTTCCTCATCAGTTGTTACCTTAGGCAAATAAACACTTTTTATAACTGATTTTTGAGCGATAGTGCGTTTTGTCGTACTTACAGCAATGGCGACCATGATTGAAAGTTGAGCTTCCTACATTTCGGGGCTGCCAACTAAATAACTGTCCTGTAATAACAATAACTAAAGCCCTCTGTGTATACTACGTGCAATGTATATACAATAATATATCCAAAAGGTAGTGTTAATATACATTATACGAAACAAATCACTGCATTTTAAATGAACTAAACTTTATTTCAAACAATATAAAACAATAAATACGTACTTACCGCCATTTTATAACTAAATCGTACCACGGCCTCCTGTAATTCCAACTAATAATCATTGTTCGCACTGTTAACGTTAGTCAGTTGTCTATAATGAACGCAAATATTTTCGACAAAGATGTTATTATTTTACTATTATTTATTATTTTGATAACACCATCGTGCAAAAAATAATGTACAACGCATGTTTGTGAAGTGTTTTACTGAATCTCGGAAATTAAAAACTTCTTTATCGCTCGGTTTTTAAATATTTCCTCAATTCTATAAAAACCACACCCCAACCTGACATCGTAATATACTATTTTAAACCTTTTAACAGGCTTTTGGGGACACGGACGCAAGAATGCACCATTCTTAGTTAACGACACGAGAAGGATTAGGGTAACTAGCCCTACTCTCGTCTACACTAATGTCCCAGGAAGGATACCTATACCTATTTTCTAGGATCCTGAATGGACTCCAATCCGAGCTTGGAGACAAAAGAATGGGGAAAATATATCAATTCACCGCTGCTTGATGTTAACTGAAGCTTGTTGTTAGTTTTGGATTAAAGGAAATGTGAATAGGCCTATATAAAAAATTAATTAAACATTTTAAACTGATGGATAAAATAGAGCAATATCTAATGGAACAAATGGAGGGAGCATGTTCAGAGAATGAAAGCAAACCGAATACAAACAATTATTTTATATTATAGGCCAGTAGATAGAAGAAACAACGGTAGGCCAAAGAATAGATGGATCCAATTGTTCTATTGAAATCTATGACATTGGAATGAACCTGAAAGGCTTAATCCATGAAATATTAATGGTATTAATGATATCTCTATATAAAGAAAGAGGAAAAAAGAAGAAAGAAAGAAAAGAAGATTTAAAACTGGGAATCTGATTTTTTACTTATCCAATATGTTTCATTTATCAATGAATACAATAATGTTTTTGCGTGATAGTGTGTTTTGTCGTACTTAAGCAATGGCGACCATGATTGAAAGTTCAGCTTCCTACATTTCGGGGTTGCCATCCTAAATAACTATACTGTAACCTAAATAACCATACGTAATATTACATATTACAAACCATGTGTGGATGTAAAACCACTGCCCTCTATATATGCTACATACAATGTATATACAATAATATATCCAAAAGGTAGTGTTAACATACATTATACGAAACAAATCACTGCATTTTATTTGAAACAATATAAAACAATAAATAGAGCCAACGTACGTACCACCATTTTATCACTGAATTGGTGTTGCGGCCTGCTGTAGTTTCAACTAATAAGCATTGACCACACTGTTTACGTTATTCAGTTGTTTATAATGAACGCAAATATTTGTAACAAAGATATTATTTTACCATTATTTATTATTTTGAAAACACCATCACTCAAAAAAATAATGTACAACGCAAGTTTGTGAAGTGTTTTACAGAATCTCGGAAATTAAAAACCTCGATATTGCTCGGCTTTAAATATTTTCCTCGCTTCTGTAAATCTACTTCCCAACCATGCATGGTAATGTATTATTTCATCATCAAGAACTTCGAAAACAACTGAAATCGTTAAACGACAATTACAAGAAAATGAAAATGAAGTTATTTTCGAATATTACAGAATTTTCTTTTGTACCACTAATAATAATGTTTTTGGTAAAGATGTAGACTAATATTTGCTATTCGCACAGCCAATATCCCGATAATAGTTTTACTTCTGTTGAAATTGTGTGGGTTGAAGAGGCATTCGTCGGGCACAGAATCTACAATCTGCGGTAGCAGTGAATTACAGCAATTCATTGCTGTATGATCGATCAGAGGAAATGTTTGGAATTACTTCACTGTCAATATTAAATAATCACATCGCAGCACGATTAATAAATTCTATACATTGTCAGACTCTACACTACGCTACAAAAACGATTAGGTCATTGCCACAGAGATATTTATTTATTTTTGTATTTTACTTGATGGAGTTAAGACCGTAAGGTATTCTCTTCCACTTCACATGAGAAAGACACAAGACATGCAATAAAATTTTATAGAAATACCTTAAATCTTTTTAGAAGTTACATAATCCATTGTTGTGGGCTCGGGGTAATACCATTGGAAGCAGCGGATTCGAATTCTATTCCCGGTGAGATCAAGTTTCTTTGGCAAGATTTTTCCGAGGGTTTTATTAATATTGCGCAAGAAGAATTGTCAACACTCACCCACTCACTCAATCACTCGCAAGCATTATCGAACCAGTAGGTTCATGGCCCCGCTGACATAAGCTCTCCATACATCCCTATCCTGAGCTAATGCTTTCCAATCATTCCCTGTTTAGTCTACTTCCCTCAAATCATAGTTACTGCTATTCTGCCACCTCATTCTTGGTCTACCAACTGGACGTTTTCTCTCTGGCTTTCCTACAAGAAGCTTCCATGCACGTCTTTCATTCCCCATACGTACAACATTCCGGAAAATGTTACCCCAGTTAAACCCATGTACACATTTCTTAACGGTTTTATTTTTATGGTGAAATATCGTCACTCTGTCGACCAAGATCTTTTTTCGTCTGGCTTATCACCTACGACCAGTCCGGCATCGGTAATTCTATCGACAGCAGTGCTGCCGCAGGCATAGCTCTCGGGATCATTTAAGCACGCAAGCCACTCCACCACGACAAGGTGAATATACCATGGAGGAGAATTGTCAACTGTACAAAGACGAATTGATTGTTTCATTGGAAAATAATAAATACAAATAATTGTTCCATTTTAATGCTTCTGTGTAGGGCCTACTGTGTGAAAATCACTCCAATTTTTCATTACCATTATAAAGTACCGTAAAATACCAATATTGTCTGTACATTTTTTTCTGAGAAAACTATATTTATGACCCAAAATGGTCAAGCCATTTTTGTTATATGCATTTTATTATATTTGCCAAAATAAGAATAAGTTAAAATTGTATTCACAAACACATGTTGTACACAGTATTGACATCTAAATGAGCAAATGCATGGGTATACTTCAGTTACAAAAATAATACATATAGGATATATACATCATAAAGTTTTAGTTAAAGAGAGAGGAAAAAACAAAATATATAAATATAGGAGCCAGTTTCAAGATATAAGATAAATAATGGCACATAAAAAATTAGAAAGTAATACACGGAGAAATAAAATATAAAAAATGAGTTTAGAGTATATTAATGCCAGATTGAAGAAGGTAATTAAATATATTATAAAAGAATGTAAATCAAAACACATTTAGGAGAAAGTTTCAAAATATAAAATTAACTCTGACGCAGAAAGAATGGAGAATGATACAAACAAAACATTATACAATTGATTAATACCAAACAGAAGAAAATAATTAAATACATTAGGGAAACATATGAAGCAAATTAAATTTAGGTGAACATTTCTAAATACAAAACTCAATCTAAGATACACAAAGAGTTACTTAAAATCTGCACGCTTATAGCATATGTGAACAGTAAATAATTTACCAGTTTTTTCCTATAGAGTATAAACGTGGTACTCATTTTTTCTAAATTAAGGGTACAAGAAAGATATCTCCCTAAATAATAATTTATCAAATGGTAAAAACATCTGCCGTTGTGGGATGGTCCTTGGATGTCTTATGGATTTTTAATTTGCATCTTGAATTTGAATGGGTGTTTCTTGTCTTGTGCTGTCCGGTGCTGTCTTGGGCGGTATCCCTAGTTTCATATTAGCCACAAATTCAGTGGACAGTATACCTGTGTGTGTGGCTTAGAACTCCTGCTCCCTGTCTGCAGGTGGCTAGTAAATCCCATGGGGTGTGTAACTCTACCATAAGAAAGGAGGGTAAAAATAGTGAAAAAATGTACTTCAAAAAGCAAGAATATGTGAAGGGATGTTAGGCATAGTAGTGTAAGTCATTTTCTTTATATAAAGAAGGACAGAATTGTATTATTTGATTTAGAAAACATCGAGTTACCTTAATATTGATAATAATGGAGAAATTTATTATCCTAAGTGAAGATATTTTGTTGATATATCAGAAATACACTATGCAGTTTCTTCTATACACCATGTACTGTACTCATTTTTACAACACTATCACATATACTCATTCATATCAGTTTTATTTATTTATTTAGTCCAATATCATCATCTTGTCTTTTATGACATTTCTGGCTTTCTCCCCTGGCATTGACGGAATTCTAATCCATGTTTAGGTTGGGGTATACCTGGAAGGCGGAAGAGAGTAAATAAATAAAACACATTAGAACGACTTAGATACCCAATTTTAATTCTCTGGTGTAATTAATAATTTCTTCTTCTTCCTTCCTTCCAAGTATTAGGCCAAGGCCTGTTACGATCCTATAGAAAATTTTCACTCCAGCATTTCTGGGAAATTTTTGTATAAGACTTGAAAGCATAATAATAGTCCCTTCGATTGGTTGCTGGCCAAAGGAAGGCAAGACCAGTGATGGGGCTGCCATCTTATAGCCTCTGATCAGGCTTTTCTGGAGAAGGAAAGAAAATAAAGGAAAGAAGAAATGGAAGAAAGGAAAGACTCCCTAGCCCTCGGATGCCCTAATAGCGTTGGGGTCGAAAAAACAAGAGTTAACCAAGAGAGGTTAAATAGTAAAGTTTTAAAAACTGAAATAAATTTACAAAACCTTAATTCTGCCTGTGAAACATCACATTAATGGAAGAAAACAAGTTAAGAAAGAAGGTATCCTAAGACTTATATTCAGTCCAATAAAGGATCACAATAGGATGTTTCAACATGAGGTACCAGTCAGTTGCAGAATAAAAGTCTAAAGAACGACTATGGTTTCACATGTTTTTATTCCTACAAACAATGATAAAGTAAAAAAGTTATCTTACTACAGCCCTTAGGAGCCTCTGGGAGTAGTATGTGATTCAAACTTCCTCCCTTACTCTCAGAACATACGTCTGGTATTCATTATCCGTTAGAGAAGTCAACCCGAGGGTCACGGTGCTATCAGAAAATGTAGGCCAATTAAAAAAAAATCGCTGGAATCGAACCCGCGACTTTCCAATTTTAGCGTATTATTGGAATCAACTATGCTACGGCTGGCCCCTATATAAAATCTATATTTTATTACGAATTTACCTACAATATAGTAGTTTTCCTTCAATCTATTCTAAATTTTACTCCTCCATATATCCCTATTATCTGCATCACTCTCTGTTAATCCTCTCGACATCATATTCTTGTGCACTCCTTGAACTCACCCTTCTTTTGGTCTGCTCTTTTTTTGTGTCCTCCGCTTCAAAATTTAATATCATCTCAGGTATCCTGTCATCTGATATCCTCTTTATGTGGGCAAACCTTTTCAGTCATCTTCTTCAATAACTTGTAGAAAATATATTTTGAAGTTCCATTATTTATCTGCTCATTGCCTTGGAAATATACCCGGCCCAACGCCTATAGGGGGCAAATGCTGTAACTATATGCAGTTGGGTAACTCTTGACAGGCGGGGGTGAACACTAATTACTAGTGACAAAGTTCTGTCAAGGACCCAGTCTCTCTGGGTATAACGAGAGCCCCTGCCCAGGGATACGGGAGAAGACCTAAACGGACAGCGCAACTACACAGAAGAGGCACCTATTCTTTAAGGGGACAAATGTGAAGACCCATCTCCGGGGTAACAAGGAGAAAACCCTCAACGGTCAGCAGAGCGGAAGAGGTACTCCTTCTGTTGGGGTTTAATACAGCAGACGGCTTGATATCAAGTCGTAGATGGCAGCCCCATCAGATATCTTACCCTGCGAGACGCCAGTGACCTCTTCAGGGGACATCAATATTAGTACTTTCAAGTCTCATGGTAGACCAATTCTAACATGAGATCGGAACAGACCAGCAGGCCTAAACCTTGATGCTGATGATGATGACGATTATTTATCTGATTTAATACGCCTGTACCTTCTTGAATATTATATCTATAAAAGATTTAAAACTGTGGTCATTATTTAGATTTTGTTTCACTCAATCGACTGTATAATTTATATAGTCTAAAACTGTTATTCCCCCAGTTATATTATATAGATGCGTGACATGGACTCTTACTTCAACAGAGTAAACAAAATTATAAGTATTTGAGAATAAAGTTCTTAGGAAAATGTTTGGGCCAGAAAGAGATGAACAGATAGGTGAATGGAGAAAGCTACATAATAGGAGATTAATGGTATGTATAGGAAGCCAGATATAATAACAGTTCAGTCTCATAGTCTGCGATGGGCAGGACATGTGGCACGAATGGGGAATGAAAGAGGTGTATGGAAGCTTCTTGTAGGAATACCAAAGGTAAAATGCCCAGTTGGTAGACCAAGGATGAGGTAGATAACATTAACCATGATTTGAGGAAGTAGATTATGCAGGGGAGATTGGAAAACATTAGCTCAGGATAGGGATGTATGGAGAGCTTATGTGCACGCGGCCATGAACCTACGGGTTCGATAATTAGTGAGTTAGTTATTTAATCCTAATATTGTTAGGGTTATTAAGTCTAAGAATTGAGATAGGCTGATATCTTTTAAAATTTTTCTTTCATACTACTCAAATATATTCACTATATTAAGAAAGAAAAAAGTGGAACTTCATGAAATAATTAATAATTTAAAGACCGGGTCACACTACAAAGACTTCTTTTATTTTTCATTGGGAAACCACTGGGCATAAGACCAGTAGAAAGACCTAGGCCTAGGTCGAGGCTAATATTTCGATGAATCATATGCTACTGGATGCCAGAGATAAGAATTGGATTCGGTTGGTTGAAAATAAAAACCGGTGGGCAGCCTTAGTGACTGGGATATTGTTCTTATGGGTTCCATAAGCAAGAAAGTTAGTGTAATTTATACTGATGATCAAAATTTAAACTTTAAAGTTGCTACCATAATTATTATGTGTCAGACTAATCAACATTTTGAAAATGTATTAACTTTTTTCATCAAAACTTGACTATAATTACATTAATTAGTTAACCACATTATTAGAGTTTTAACATCAGTTTGATAATTTGTTTGAACAAATTTTGTTTATGAAACTTTCAGAGTTTGCATATCAGATAAATCAAACATCATTTTTGAACCATTATCTCATCAATGTATTTGCTTTGCATAAAACAGAGGTGTTCTGTATAAATAATTTGTAATTAATTAACATTCGTCTATTAATTTCTAGTCCCGCGCCGTAGCCGGGTGGTTAAGGGAATATGATTTAGCGCAGAGCTACGGGACTTGAACTGGTTAGGGTCCCATGGGGGAAGATGTTTTCTCATGGAATTTCGGTCATTATGGGACCGTTGACCACCCAGCAGCGCGAGGAATTTGGGTAGCTGCAATAAGTAGAGACTCCAGGTTGAGAAAACCAGCTATAACGGCTGGGAACACGACATGCTGACCACATGTCATCCCTAGACTGACTGGATGATCGTCTACCTCTGTTTTGAACACATGTGGATATGAGGCCAGCAGTCGGCTGGGTCTATGGCATAGTGGAGTTCTTTTTTTTTTTGTTATTTTTTGACTTAAATAGGGTCTATATTTCAAACTTTTCCAGATTTCGCTTTCTCATCATCATCCGGTATCATGGCAGCTGCCGCCGTCTTCCGAAAACCAAACGCCATTCATCTCTGTCCATCCATTAATCTTCCTCCAATCCTCTGAGATTCATAGATGCTTGTACCCGTTCTATCCAAGTTTTCTTCGGTCTTCCTCTCTTGCACTCTTCCTGCTTTCTATTGAGATCCATTCCATAACAATTTTAGGCAATCTTTGCTCTGGCATTCTTTTGATATGGTCATACCATTGTAATCTTTTCTTTTCTATAATGTCTACGATGTCCGGCTCCTCTTGTACACCCATAATTTCCCTTATTTCTTTAATTCGTATTCTATCCATTCTAGATTTTCCAGCTGATCTTCTTAAAACATCCATTTCTGTACTTAAAATTCTTTTCATTTCCCTGGTAGGAATTTATTTCGTTTTAAGAGCTCAAAATTGATTTGGCGAGCTATGCTTTAATTCTTTGAGTCACATGAGTTATCAAGCATCAAAACAATTTATTTACATTCTTACAAAGACATGATTATTCAATTTGAGAGTGTTAAGAGTTTATCATATGTGATATATTATGTTTATATTAAGTTTTGCGATTTACGTAGTGCTACTACTGATTTCAATTGAGGCGGTCAGTGGACAAGGGGTACAAGTGACATTGTTTTTAAAACATGAGTTAAGTGCAGAAATGGTTAGCTAATATGACAAACTGTTTGGTACCCAAGAGGTATCTGTGTAAGTTTGACAGGTTTTGACTCATAGTTTCCGGTCTTGTCTATGATGTATGTTGTTGGTGCCGATCGTTTTGAGGTCCTGACCCTTTCATTTAGGTGCTTGTCTTTATGTTGGTTGTACTTTTTTGAACATATGGAAAATTGTCTTCTCCTAGCTGATTCTTGTAAATGTTCTTTGATGGAGCTTCTTGTTTTGATGAGAAATTCGAGTAGAATGTTCTTTAGATTGATGATCACCTCCATATAGAAATGATGTTAATCGAGGAATTGATCTTAAGTCTCTCGGCCTTAAAAATATTGTCTTGAAGTTCTTTTCTTTTGAAGATTAAGGATTTAAGTGTATGGCCTTTTCAAATTTTTGGACTTGAAGTGACTAGCTTAGTCAAAATGTTTACTGTAGTTTGTAGGAGTTCTGGATTTTGGAGGATTTTAGTTACGAGAGAGAGAGGAGTTGGTGAGTAAGGTTTCTTGAATTGTGGATTCTGGAGTTGTTGGTGTTTTCATTTTAGGTGTGGAAGTATTGATGTTTGGTGTTTCAGGCTTTTGTGTTTGTTTTTTAGTCTCTGATGTTTGTTGCTGTCTTGAACTTGCATATTTCTTGTAAATTGGGCATTGTCTGTAACTTGCAGCGTGGTTTTCATTGCAGTTTATACATTTTAAGTTTGTTTCAGTGCTTTCTTGAACTCGATGATTACCAGCGCATCTGACGCATCTCTGGATTCTGTGACAGAATGTTGCTAGATGTCCGAAGTCCTGGCAATTATAGCACTGGATCCCGCCTGATGGTCTTTTTGTAAATCTCAAGCTTGATTTTTATATTGAAGATATCTGTTAGTTGAGAGATTTTAGTCTTGAAGTCAGCATATGGAGTCTTAGAAAACCACTCAGAAAAACAATTATTCTACTTGGAAGACAAGTGGTAAGCCTGTAGTTGTATTCCTTGGCTTCCAACAGCTAGGTGGACTCAATCTTAGAGCGTTATATTTTTAACGTTTTCAACAAAGTTTACGTGAAGATTATTATTGTATTATCAGTGTTTGATATAGCGCTGGTGATTCTTCGACGTTTATCGATTTATCAAATATTTTTGATCAGAATGTGTTGATCATGGGCATGAACTTAACCTCAACCTTCATGGTAAGTAAAATATTTTTGCTATTTTATGTATATTTTCACATTTGTCTTCTTCTTCTTCCTTTCATGTGATATACCTAGTGGTCTGTTACGGTCTCAATCTAACGTTTGAAGGGTCTGCCCAAAGATCTCTTGCCTGGTGGCTTGTAATTTCTGATTTGACGTGGTATTCTTGTTCTGCTCATTCTTCTTACGTGAAACTTCCAGTTGTTTCTGTATTTTTGTACATATTCCATGACTGACTCTGTTTGTAATTCTCTGAGAATCTCAGAATTCCTTTTATGGAATTGTATATCATTAATTAATACTTTTTAGCAAAAAATTTAAGATAATTTGAAATTATTTAACAATCTAAAGATATAAGATTTAGATCTACAGGATTTGCAATATAATAATATTTATAATAAAGGTATATTTTAATATGAAGATTAATCATTGATTTCTTGTCAGATTCCAATAAAGATGACATTGACGAACCCGGCATTACAGGACCTACAGAGCTAGAAGAAGCTCCAAAATTGGACGTTGGCAAAAAGAGGATTAGTAAAGTAAAAAATGGGATAAAAATAAAGCAAAAAGAGGAAGGAATGAAGGCAAAGATTATACAGACAGGAAGGGAAACATTAATGTGGAGAAGCTGATAAGACAATGTATCCATGAATGCAGGTTTAAGAGCAGTGAACTTTCAGACTGATTTTGTCAATTAATCTTTGCGTAATATGTAATTCTTTGGATAAATATATACGTATTTCCAGACATAATAAACACTTAGTATGAATATACTTTTCTTGGTTAATTTAATTCAAAATATTGCTTGGAGGATAAGGGGTACAAGTGACTCTTAATGCAAAGAAAAGTTATAGTATGGGCTAATGTTTATTTTGAAACTGTTCATAATTTGCGTATAAATAGACTCATATATAAGGAACACAAACACAATTTATGAGAATTGGCAGATATTCCTGGAATTTTATATTCTCACTGATCTTTAAACTTAATTTTCTCCAAACTAATGTTTGTCACTTGTACCCCTTGTCCTCTGACCACCTCAATTAAAAGAAGGCTGTGACCGATTTTCATGATGTTGTATAAATTAATTTTATGCTTATGGAATATGGGCATGAAACACAGTAAATGACAGACTTTTTTATACTTATGGCTGGCAGTGCCTAGATGCAAGCAGAAATGTAAAATTTTAAGGAGACAAATAATTAAGAATGTTCTCTAAGTGTAATTATTGATTCAAATAAAATAAAGACCGAAACTGCCTGCTATTGTTATTTAAAAACAGAAAAGGTCTGCTTGAACGTTGAGTTACTTGTGATTTAGTAGCCAGCCTGACATTTAAGCTACTGTGAGAAGGTGATTAATTTGTGATTCGGGTGTAACTACAAGTAAACAAAGTCAAGGAAAAAGTACTGTAACATTTGTTATTTCTAAATATATAGAATGTGTATATATTGGTCTAAAAACACTGGTCAACATGATTTTTGTCTCATGAGTACCAATAGTTGTACGTTTTTTGCAATTTTTTTATCGTGTTTTCATATAGGTCTGTGTATTCGGAATTTCTCCATCACCCACAGTTTTTTATATTTCAATTTCAATTATTGGATTTAAGTAACTATTTTTTAAATAAATGTTCTTTCGTCCATTTGTCCATTATAAAATAAAACCAAATGAGCTAACTCAGGAGATTTCAGCTATGGAAAAGAGATATCAAGGCAAATGGAATCCTAATATGCTGGCCGATTATTGTTAGAACATCAAGAGGGATGTTCCACAGGCGAAATATAGCAGCAAATCGTCATTTCTTACTTTTTAGGTTAGTCCGAATGTTCGAATATTGTGTAGATACGAATGTAGAAAATATTTAAGTGTTTGGAATTGAAAATTCCTGTCTCTCGGAAACCTTGCGTGATGGAGAAAAACCGATATCACATTTGAATTCAGGAGAAAAAATACTATCAGAATCACATATTTTTCTTTCTGAGACAAAAACAATTTTTTTTTGTTGCTCAGTGAAATTAGATGAACATGTCTTTAAATCAAAGAGCCAAAGTAAATATTGCAACAGTGTAATTTTGAAAGTCAACTTTTATGGATTAAAGATTAAAAAAAATAAAATAAAGACCTAGGGGACCAAGCCTCCGAACACAGTCCATGAGATCCCGGATTTGATCCCTGGTCAGACCACAGGATTTTTCCCTTAAAATGAATTATTCTTGTGGTCGCCTAAGGTCCGAAATTTAGATTAAATTTAGCTTTAAGGGGGGCACGCCATATCGTAATTCGTTAAGGTAACATGTTAGAAGTCAAGAGGTCGGGGGTTTGATTTCCGGTGGATAAGCCTTTTTAAACTGTCCCAAACCTTCTGGCGGCGCCATCGCCCTGGAGTCGTTTCAGCCTCTAACAGAAATGAGTACCCAGCTGATTGTTTTGGGTAAATGCGGCCGTCACTCAGGACTGACAATCAGGCTGACATCTCGTATCGATTGTTTAAAAAGTGAGAGTCTTAATCTCCTACTACCTCAAAGGCCACTTGAGGCCTGTAGTGGTATCACTTTATCTTATTTTTAAGGATTCTCCTGGTGCTTCGTTATCATTTTTTACCTATCATATCATCGGTGCAACAACTCAGAAGTGGGTTACAATTTCGCAAATTCCAGGAGAAAATGCCAGAAATGTCGTAAGGAAACCTGTTGACATTAGGATTTGTTACTTTTTTTTCTGAAAAAAAAATTAGATTTCAAGAACTAAGTGAGCACTCAATTACTAAATTTAGTAAATAGGTTTTAACAACAATTTTTCGTTGAATATTATTTTGTGTTTTCTGAGGATAAATACAGAGAACCGACATATAATTTTGACACATCAAGTGAAGAAGTATTCTCGCATATAAAGTTACGCGACTTTTTGCGTCTAGGAGACGAAAAATCTTTCATTTTGGGGAATTATGTACGAATAAAAATCAACCTTATTTTTAATAATAATTATTGAATGAGTATATGTTATATAATAACATTATTATTATTTGAAGAAAGAAAGGTTACCCAGAAAAACATTGGAATGATGTCCACCTGGAAGAAGAAGGAAAGGAAGACCTCGAAACTCGTGGATGCAAGAAATAAGAACTGGAATGAGAAAGAGGACTGGAGGGCATGGAATGGATGGACAGAAACGAGTTGAGAAAGAAAATACAACTTTAGGCACATAAATATGTGTAAACATTAAAAATCTGCAAATAAATAAATAAAAATTATTTGATTTGATGAATTTATTTATTTTATTTTATTTATTTATTTTACCTGATGGAGTTGAGACCGTAAGGTCTTCTCTTCCACTTCACCAGGGTTAAATTATACATATAATAACAATTATGAATTACCTACATGTTGATTAATGATATATTATAGATATAGGCTACACAATATAAAGTTGACAAGGGAAAGAAAGAAGTATAGGAATAATCATCATCATCATCGTCCTTTCAAGTATTAGGCCCAGTGGCCCGTTACAGTCTCCCGCCATCTCCGAAAAGGTCGACCCACAGATCTTCTGCCTCGAGGAATGTAGTGAAGAATTTGTTTTGGTATTCTGTGACGATCCATGCGCTGAATATGGGCTAGCCAATTGTTTCTATATTCTTGGAGGTATTCAGATATAGGTACTATGTTTAACTCTCTGGCTATTGTTGAATTTCTTTGGTGGTCTAGTAGGCTATAACCTGCAGTTCGTCGCAGAAATTTCATCTCCGTGGCTGTAATATGACGATCATCCTGAGTTCTGATGGTCCAAGCTTCACTGCCATAACAGATTATGGGTCTAGCGAGAACTTTATAGATTTTCATTATTGTGTGTCTCTGCACTTTTGTTGGTTTAACAACTTTGTTGATAATTCTTAAAGCTTTATTATAGTTTTGTATTTTAAAGGATATATCACATTCCTCATTATAAGTTAGATTATATCCTTAATATTTAAATGAATTTACTTGCTCTAATATTGAATTCTGAATACAAATTTTACTTCTTACTGGGAATTTCCCTTGAAAGGCCATAACTTTAGATTTTGTTGTTGATATTTCCATGTTAAATCGTTGGGCTATTATATTAAGATGATGAGTGGAATATTGTAATACATCTTCATTATTGCCGAAAAGAGCCTGATCATCTGTATATAAGAGTGTGTCTAAAATTGTGTGTCTTGAGAGAGGAATATTACCATGAACTGTCAATCTCCATTGTCTGATGATAGCATTAATGTATACATTAAATAGAAGTGGTGATAGAGGGCATATAGGAATAATAATAATAATAATAATAATAATAATAATAATAATAATAATAATAATAATAATAATAATAATCATAGTGATGATATTAATCTATAACTAGTTTAAGAAATTGACTTGGTAAGAAAAGTTTAATATATAAAGGAATAACAAAAGAATACATGAAACACGGTTATATATTATATTGTTTGAGGAAATATTGAGTTTTGTTTTGTTCTCTTTTTGAGTCGGGCAGTCCTTGATATAGGAATTAGGAAAGGTTTATTAGCGTGTTTTAATACTCCGTTGATATAGTGAATTATTTTATTAAATGTAATTGTATTCGTAGATCATTCCATTCGATTTACTACTAAAATCCTTCTATAATCCATTGGCTACGTGACGATATAAAAAGACAGGAGGATATAGAGGTTTCCCGGATGAGGGCGTAAGAAAAAGCCAACAGCGATACATAATGTATAATTTGCATCAGCTTTGCGATTATGTAAATATAAAACCAAAATATGTAAAATAATACACGGGCATCAACTGGAGTATTTATTTCTGATCGGATTGGAAGAAACATACTGGTAAATATAGGGTTTAGATCTAGAATCCACTTTCAAGCCCTCGATTGAAACCTCTACACAAAGATGCACGTTTGAGATTTTCTCAGAACCATATATACTTGCAGCTCCATCAGTAGAAGGCTGTTTTGTTCACTCATAAATCAAGTATGAATACGTCATGTCCTTAGAGACAGTTGATATCGTTACTATAAATAATTTGGAAGAGTTTGTCGTATTACAGAGTGCTTCATCATCGGTTTAGACAATTTCTGATCTGTTCCGGCCCCATATCACAGTTGCTTGCTCCATCTTTTAAGTGGTCTTCGAAGACTTCTATGTCGTTGTGGATTGCAATTTAACATATTATAAGGTATCCTCTATTCACTCATTCTACTAACATTTTCAAACCATTTATTTCTATATTCTTCTATTTTTGCAACTGTTTGGAGCTTGTGAGTAATATAAGTTTTACATGGAAGGGGTACCAACTCTCCACACAATCTTTAACCACCAGGAGGGGGTTTTGTTTTCAGGGTCTCCTTCCCTAGGTAGATTGTCTTCACCACGACTCAAGGAGTTCTACCTACCCCTATATTTTAGAGAATGCTTATAATTGGATTAACTACATTATCCCTGATACGTCATAACCCTTCACTTATGGTAGGGATACTAATCATCTTGTAATGCAAGATCTTATGTAGCATAGAATGCGAAATATGTCCTGCACGACAAATGATGAAATAAAAAGAGAAACTAGGTTAGTGACAATATAATCTTCCTTTTCCATTTTTTTTTCGACATCAATCAATATTTGGTTCGTATTTATTAACCCTGTGAGAGAAACATTTGAATGAATGCCTATTCCGGTTTCAAACCATACTTCAATCCATAAATGACGACTGTCAAATTCTATATTGTTTCAATATTTTGGAACTTTCATTTTAACAGCGTTCCTCTAATTTTTTAGTCGTGAATGTTATATATATCGACCGCGGTGGGCTACTGGTTATGTTCCTAGCTTCTGGTCCCGAGGGTCGCGGGTTGAATGGAGTTTTTCAGGCTCGTAAAAGATCTTTAAGCCTGAATAATGAGGCCTCTAATCAAAATTTACCAATATTTTTCACCCCAGGAATACTTTAGTTGCCTACTAGATGTCTCATTGTAATGCTGACCGCAATACCATCCATGATACCTGTAGGGAAATAAGCGTAATCAAATTAACTTGATCTAGTAACTCCTAACAAAGGAGAGGCAAATGTACAACGTTGGGCTGTTACGCTATTGTAGATTGATGTATTATATGTATGTATAATATATATAGGGCTATTCAGGAAGAAGGAACAGACTTCAAACATTTATTTCTTCCAAACAACAAAAAATAGAAATACGATTCAACGTTCCTGGAAAGACAAAAGTTCAAATTTCACTATTTTATGCATTCAATATGAGCACCCTGTTAGACGACAAATGTGAAAACGGTGACTCATTTTTTGCCATATACGAATCAGCTGGTCTCTATTTATCAAATTCACAGCTTCAACAATTTGTCGTCGCAGAATTTCAAGAGCGTCAGGTATAAGGAGGGGGGATAAAAACGCGGTATTTTACGTAAAACCCACAGATAAAAAATCACAGGGGTTAGATATCTACGATCTTCTAAGGGGAACAGTTTACTTCACTAAGTCTATCTTATCTATCCATCTATCTATTCATCCGTCCATATGCATGTATGTATAACTTTAAAGACCAATGCGACCATGATCGCAATTTCAAACTTTTTCTCTTTCGAGGAACGTTCGAATTGTGATTCTATCCTGTGTAATTTGGACGAAATAAATATTTGAAGTCTGTTCCTTCTTTCTGAATAGCCCTGTATTTATATATATATATATATATATATATATATATATATATATATATATATACATATGTGTGTGTGTGTGTGTGTGTAAGAAATGCGCTGATTCTTAAGTAAGTAAGTATTATTTGGTGTATAATAAAAACAAATTATAAACGTTGATTCGCAAATGTACGGTTTCCTCTGATGAAAATTAATTTTTATAATAAAATTTGTTTCTACTTTTGCATATAATCAATGAGATTTGGTATGATGTTCAGAAAATACAAAGAGGAAATAAAATTCAACAATTTTTTGGTAGTTTTTCGATAAATTATGTAACATACACCTCTAATATTATCATTTCTCTTTGCGCAATATTAAACTAGATAATCTTCAATAATATAACATAGTTTTGTTTTTACTAAATTCAATCATAACACAAGCATTTTCTGTAAAATTGTAGACTTCCAAGGCAGGTGTTTTGATTAATGTATTTTATGTCTTTCGGGCTAAATGGCCGTGGTCTGGTTTTATTAACACTCAACGTTTCGTCTACTACTGCGGTAGACATCCTCAGGAGATTCTGCGTGTTATTTGACCTCCTAATTCTTCAAATGTCGGCTGCAGACTGGCTGTGCGTTGGAAATCGTGTCATTATTTATAGTTGAGTGTTGTGTGGTAATGTTTTCTACATTTGAAGAGTTAGGAGGTCAAAGAACATGCAGAATCTCCTGAGGATGTCTACCGCAGTAGTAGACGAAACGTTGAGTGTTAATAAAACCAGACCACGGCCATTTATCCCGAAAGACATAAAGTACATGAATCACAAACATTTTCATTTTCTTTCTTCCATACTTTGAAACATGTTTTTTACAATATATTAATGCGTCCACCGCTGTGGTCTCGGGGTAGCGTGCTGCCTTGTCACGCAGCGGGCTCGGGTTCGATCCCGGCCGGGACAGTTTTTCTGGGTGAGGTTTTTATCGTGGTTTTTCCTCACCTGTAAGACAAATGGCAGGAAAACTTTAAGGCCCAAACGGT
The DNA here is from genome assembly GCA_030220185.1 of Diploptera punctata. Lineage (NCBI taxonomy): Eukaryota > Metazoa > Arthropoda > Insecta > Blattodea > Blaberidae > Diploptera > Diploptera punctata. The sequence continues at coordinate 292,179 of JASPKZ010006840.1, read as the reverse complement.
CCCCGAAATCATATGGACATGGCAATCATCATCTTAGATTAGGCTTAGGATTAGGGACTCTCCTGGCGCACCACTATCATCACCATCACCAATCGTTTCATCGGGGCAACGTAACCCCGCCTTCCAGGCGCCCCAACCTCAGAAGTGGGTTACAAATACGCCATGCCAGGAGAGAAACCAGGAATGCCGAAAAGACAAAAACCTGGGGCATTTGTAAAAAAAAATATTAATGCCAAGGAATTATTATTATTAGGCCTACTATTTATTTTTGTTTTGTGCAACAACTGCAATACTATTTTACTATTTTGTGTTTGTATTAGGTCCGCCATTGAGGTCTCGGGGTGGCGCCGCTGCCTCTTACGTAGCATGTCCAGGTTCCATCCCCAGTTGAGACAAGTTTCCTGGATGATGTTTTTTCTTACGGGGTTTTCCTCATATGTACGATAAATGTCAGGAAACTTTAAGTTCCAAACGTTCCCCGAACATCATCTGGCCATCGTTATTATATTCACTATGTTTAGTGTGAATTACGTGTTTCTTCTTGTATTGTCTCGGAAGAGACGGTGCTATTAATAACTATTACCCCATTAGGTACAACGATGGATTATGTAAGACTTACGGTGACATTGACATAGTTAAAGGAATAAAAATATCAAGAATTGCATAATGCGGAGAAAGAGTCGGACCCATGTTGTAAAGTTTTATTAACAAAAATTGAGGGTCAAAGAAGAATTAGACGGAATAATATTATAGTGTGTTAAACGGGATTTTAAGATTTTGGGAGTTCAAGGATGGCAAAGAAAATCAAGATATGAACAGACAAGGCCTAAAATAGGGTGCTGCACTTTAGACAGATAATATAAATTATTCTTTCCTTTTCATAGGAAAAATATGGATTCAATATAACTAATTTTGTATGGAATATTATTCAATTTCCGTGTTTCTATTTGTTTTCATACTGTTCATATATAATAGCCTATGCCTATACTTTATACTCTAAATACGGGATTTATAAAGAACATTTGTCTAAATTAAAATGTATAGAGGTAGTGTTTTTTTAATAATTTTTCCTCTGTATTGAGACCTTCACATCTATAACGGGAAATAAAACGCGCAGATTATCCTTTTATAAAAGCTCACAAACGTCATGACAGAAATTTGGGCTTACGGAATTAGATTTTTCTTTAATTAATTGTATCCGTCTAACGAGATATATGTTCAGGATTTTACAATTTTAAATCCAAATTCCGATTTCAATCAATAACTTTTAAAAAGGTAGGCGATTCTTCACATTGATTAAGTACAATAGTTGGATATAATTTAAAAATAAAATATAATCTAACATTATTATTTTTAATTCCATACTATATACACGTTAAATGAATATAGGCCTATGAATGAATGGGTTGTTTTATTTTAAATGTTTATATTGATTATGAAGTGGCTCCGCCATTCAGCTATGATTATGACTATATGATAAAGTGTTCCATATTATCTTTGTGAGGTCTATGAAGTATTGCGTTGCCATGAAATTAATAAAAATTAAATTGCCAGATACTACAGTGACAATCTACATAAAAAAAAACTTATATTTTTTTCACAGCGGGCGAAACTTTCCCGAATATTTATTTAATATAAGAAATATTGAAAATGAAAAACAAATTTATTTAAATGATGATATCCAAAAGATAGTACACGTTACATCTGCATTAAAAAAAACTTGGATGATCCTCGTTTTTTCAAACTTTTCCTCGAATCTCTTATATTTCACTTACAAATTTATTTCACAATATACGTACTAAAATCTTCATTTAGTTTTCTTAACTAACCGGTGTTCGTTCAAATTCAAAGATATCTAACAGCCTACAAACTTGTACCGCAGATCACAACTTCAAACTTTCGATGTATGTTAAAGGTTAAATCCATCATTTCTAAGTGATTCCAGATTGAAATTATCTAATTTTACACAATATATTGCTCGTATTTTTATTAGTGATGTCATTTTTAAACCGAAGTTACACCACGATGATAAAATGTGGATGCACATTTCTGTAGAACTCCATTACAAACCTCAGGGGACCTCTCGGGTGCTTTGCCACTTCCCCTCAATATTTGGTAATGAGAAGCCCGAAGTTTATATGAAGGGTGTGAGGGATGGTGAACATCCTTTGTCTTGCGCAATATTTAGATGAACTCTTGTGTTATTAATAGTCGTTAGGAATTCATCGTTAAATTATTCTGTACGCGGTCCCATAATAAATCTATTGTATTTCTACACTCAGCCTCTTCAAATAATCTTCCCTAATTTTATTATCGCCGTAATTAGTATCTGTGCATAGAGGAACATGTTCATTCAATAAAGTCATAGCCAATAGTATTATTCTATTTTAACTAAATATAAAACACTATTTATATTCTCAAGTCAACTGGTCTAACAGACCAGTTAGGTACTAAATCTCATACAGGATTATACAAAATGCCAGACATGTTTCAGTTTTGGATTTATCGTGAATAGACTGGACATTAAAAAATCTCTATTGGCTGTTTTCGAAAGAAAAATAATCAGAAGGATATCTGGATCTATTAAGGAAAGTAGAGAATAGCGAATGAGATATATGCTAATAGGAAATTATGTGAATTGTATAAATCATCATAAATCATTACAGATATTAAAGTAAACAGACTAAGATGAGAAAGACATACGCCGAGGAAGATCAAAAAATGAGGTAGTTCTTCTTCTTCCTTTCATGTGATAGACCTAGTGTGGTACGGTCTGAATCCAACGTTTGAAGGGTCTGCCCAAAGATCTCTTGCCTGGTGGCTGGTAATTTAAGATCTGACGTGGTATTCTTGTTCTGCTCATTCTTCTTATGAGGTAGTTAGAAAAATTATATATATATATATATATATATATATATATATATATATATATATATATATTAAGCCAGAAGGAAGACTGAGAACGACAAGACCGAATTTGAGATGGATAGATGGATGGACCGAATTTGAGATGGATAGATGGATGGAGTACTACAGGATGTCAAATGTTCAAAACTGAAGAATTTGTGAACGGTTGCCAGAGATAAGAAAGAAGAATGGAGAAACATTCTGAAGGAAGCCTTGACCCACCCAGAGTTATGTTAATGATGATCATCATGAGACACATAAGAACCTTAGTTTCCTACTAGATGTCTCATTGAGGTGATGTGCTAACCACATGCCAATCGTTGACATATATAAGTAAATAAACTTAATTAAATTAGCTTGATTAAGAAACTCCCACTAAGGAGCATTCGTGTTCCCACGCGGGATGTATGAGATATATACAAAAAATAAATAAAGTCCGTCACTCAAGAACTGCGTAAACTAAGCGAATTCCTCAGCATGTCGAATTTATGTTCCGCTTTTGTTGGTTTTTGGAATATAACTTCAAAAGAAGTACAGAGATAAGAGATCAATTAAATATTTTTAAATTGAAGGATGCAGTTGGCAAACAAAGACAAAAGCACTCTAAAGAATAAAACAACTCAAGATACTCAACTGAAATTTTATAAAGTCGTGGCCGTTCCTACAATTCGCAGTGTAGATGTACAAAGATTAACTGCGGCAGAAATTAAATTTATGAGACGTACTGCAGGTTACTCAAGAACAGACCATAAAAGGAATTCTGAGATTCTCAGAGAATTACAAACAGAATCAGTCATGGAATATGTACAAAAATACAGAAACAACTGGAAAACTCACGTAAGAAGAATGAGCAGAACACGAATACCACGTCAAATCTTAAATTACCAGCCACCAGGCAAGATATCTTTGGGCAGACACTTCAAACGTTGGATTGAGACCGTAACATACCACTAGGTCTATCACATGAAAGGAAGAAGAAGAAGAACTACCTCATTTTTTGGTCTTCCTCGGCGTATGTCTTTCTCATCTTAGTCTGTTTACTTTAATATCTGTAATGATTTATGATCGATGAACTTTTTAGGATGAAAAATCCAAGGAGTATGTCCTCAGGGAGCGACTTTAATCCGTGGATTCCGAGAACGAAGATTTTCAGGCTCGTTAAAGATCTTTAAGCCTGGATAATGAGGCCTCCATTCAAAAGTTACCGATGTTTTTCATCCCAGTAACACTTCAGTTACCTACTAGCTGTCTCATTGTAATGCTGACCGCATACCATCCATGATAGCTGTAGGGAAATAAGCGTTCCTACTATTGTGTATGGCAGTGAAAATTGGACTTTGACTCGTACAGATAGGAGAAACATAGCGGCAGTGGATATGAGATTTGTAAGAGTGTAAGGGCGGGTTACAGGTAACTTAAAATGTTCCTAGAATATGTATATAATTATTATAATATTCATAAAGGTTCCGGTTGTTCTAAAATTTCTATAAAAGTTTTATCTTTTGATGCGATGTTTTTGATAAACAGGCGAATAAATCTTTGCCTAATTCCTAAAAATAATTTACCAAATAAAATATAAATTAATTCCTTATATACTAATTTAATCATTATTACTTTTAATATTATAATAATTAAAACATTATGGACTCTTATGGACCAGAAAAGAAGTACAGGCATAAGAGATCAATTAAATATTTCTAAATTGAAGGATAAAATTGACAAACAAAGACAAAATTGGTACGAGCATCTACTTGGAATGCCAGATGATAGACCTCCTAAAATTATTTTAAGCTACAGACTACCGAATACAAAAGTCAAGGAAGACCATTTGCTAGATGGAGAGACCAAATCTCTTGAAGTCGTAACAGACCAGATGGCCTAAGTCTTGATGTTTGATGATGGTGATGCTCTTTCTCTTGTTGACTCTTAAACTGACGGAACACTAATTTCTCGTGCCAGTTATTGAAATGCCCCGGACGCAGTGAAAACATTCCTGGTTTCAGGCAAACCTCCACTTCTAATTCTCAGATTTCGCTGATTTACGGAGAATATCTTATTCGTTCTATTGGATATACAGAATTTCTTTGTGAAACTCGAAAATTGCAGCCTCCAGAAACATTTTTAAATTTTAGTTTGAATTAAGCTCCTACTTCTAATGGTCCGACTTTGCTTGTTAACGAACTCGAATTTACTTCTTATAATTTCAGTTAGTCCCGCGCCGTAGCTGAGCGGTTAAGGTAGGAAGCCTTGGCGCAGAGCTACGGGACTTGCGCTGGTTCGAGTCTCCATGGGGGAAGAAATTTTCTCATGGTATTTCGGCCAGTATGGGACCGGTGCCCACCCAGCATCGTGAGGCAATTGGGTAGCTACAATAAGTAGCGGCTCCAGGTTGAGGAACCAGCTATAACGGCTGGGGGACTCGACATGCTAACCACATGTCACCTCTACACGGACTGTTGATCATCTACCTCTGTGATTGACACATGTGGATGTGAAGGGCCAGCAGCCGGTTGGTAAAAGGGCAACCGCTGAAAAGTGGAAAGACCCTCAATCGGATAATTTCAGTTGCATTGGTCCCGAAACAAGAACAATATTTGCTGTTGTTAGAGCTTTAAAACACACGGACACATACACACATATATCTATCATCTATCTATATATATGTATATATATATATATATATATATACTGTTCTTTCACTGCAATCATAGCATTTTCATGCTATGCTTTGCAGATTTACTAGGGAATTATAGGTGTGGTAGCTTCCCGTTGCTTTCCACACCGATGAATGATGGTGATGATAATGATGATGGCCGGATGATTTTCGGGGGTCGTTGGGCCGTAAGCTTTCTGGCATTTGTCTTATAGGTGAGGAAAAACCGCGAAAAAACCTCACCCGATTTCTGACGGAAATCGAACTCGGACCCGCTGCGTGACAAGGCAGCACGCTTCCTCGAGACTACAGCGTTGGACATATTGTATGTATGTATGTATATATATGTAAAACCAGTCAGTAGTTCAATGATAGCTGGACAAAATGTTAAAATATAAGTACCTAATATGTTAGTCTTCCTCAACTAAAAGAAACAGAATGTTAAAGCTACCATTAAATAAAACAAACTACAAAAATAATTACATTACAAAACATTTCTAGCAAGAAAATGAATACAAAGAAGAAATGATCGAAAAATTAGTCAGAAAAAATTAACAAGTATAACAAAACTAGAAAAATAATATAAATACAAATAATTGGATTGACTTATACAGGAAATTAAATGGTTCAATTAGCTAATTTGATCAAGAAACAAGACAAATCCATAAATTGCCTTTAAAACTAATAATAAACTCAAGAAAATCGTATCAAACATAATCGTAGTAACAAATAAATACGAAAATAAAGGCATTTATAAACAAAAGTGTAACAAATGAGTCAAGTTTTACTTCGTAGAAAAAGAAGAAATTTCAACACATTATACACTGATCATTTTAAAAATTCTATTAATCACGAAGAAAAATCAAGTTTTGCCGAACATATACTAGAAACGGGTCATCAATTCGACAAAATCGAAAATACCATGGCAATATTACATAGAGAGAATAACAACAAAATTAGCATCCTAGAAGATATAGAAATTTTAGAAGAAGCTGAGAATACAGACATGGTCAACGAGAACACATCCGAAACTTAAACGTCAATACCAGTTGAAATGCGGAAGATGAAGCATGGTTTTGAAAGGCCTTCATAGTTTTAACTACTGATGAAGTTTTTTAAACAGAAATGTATTTTAGTTGAGGACGACTGATTTATCAGTTACTCATTTTATATTTTAATATTTTATTACATAACCTCAAGGGTGCTTCAAAATGAATTTAGAAGTATTAATATCTCTACCGTAACCAACTGCATACTGCTAAGGAATGGATGGTCTCGAAAAGCCTACGTTGTTTCATTAATTTTAACATTTGAGGAGACTGAAAAAAGGCACAATTTAGTAATTTTATATTTACTTATTTTATTTTTTATTTATTTTATTTTATTTATCTAGCCTGGTGGAGTTAAAGCCATGTGGCCTTCTCTTCCACTCGCCAGGACAAACATATGTTACATCAGAATATAACAATCAGAATGAACTATAATATTAAATACTAAATGCAGATTTGATCAATAAGATAACATCTATTATATTACGTTCTATAATACAACCAGTTGATAATTAAAACTAAAACAAATTATAAAATGTATTCAAGCTAAATTAAATTCTTGGTAGATTGTCCCTGCCTAATGTATATAAAAAAACAAAGAAAAATGAGATATAGAAAACTAATTTTACAGTTATACAATATTTAAACAAATGAAAATATTTGTTAATATTAATATTATTTTCATAAATAATTAAATTTATTAATTGTTAAAAGAATTCTATCAGTGAGGTGTATAATTTAGTTTGTTATTAAATAAATCTTTACTTTGTTTTTGAAGGATGTTATAGTTTGAGAGTCTCTGATATATGGCGGAAGGGAATTCCATGTTTTAGTAAGTGAGACTGTAAAAGATAATGAATAAACACAGTGTGGTGAGGAGGGATATAAAGGACAATGTGCTTGATGGGATCGAGTGTGTGTCGGATAGTCTGATGAAGTGGCGTGATAAATAATTAGGCGATGATGTATGAAGTATTTTCTATTAAAAATAGTTTATATTTAACATTGTTTTGTACAAATGTGTGGAGAGGTTAATATTTTTAACTATTAATTTTGAAAACATTATTTCAATACCTCGTTTGTTCTGAGAAATAGAAATAAAGAAGACTTATATTTAACATGGAGACTAGTAAAATGTAACTTGAGTTAAAGAGAAATAACAATTAATTGGATGGACACATCTTTCTGAAGAGCCATTCAACAAGTAGTGTGTTGGTGATCCTGTGATAAAGCGATACTAAGCTCTTTCATATATCTACATGCCATCCTGTAAAAATCCGAATCTCTTACTTCCACTCTATAGTACATCACCCATTTTACATGCTTAATTGAAACAAACAGTGCACCGGTCTCATATAGTGACCGAAATTGCACGACTTAATAATGATGATAATGATAACTATATTCGCACTATCGAATCCGGAGGTTCATAGCCGCGAGGATATAAGCTTTCCATACATCCCTATTCTGTATTAATATTTCCTCTTTTTCCTTGTACAGTATAATATTTCTTCCTCAAATAAAGGCTAATACTGTTACCCCACCTCATTATTTGCCTAACTAATGGGTGTTTTTTCTGTGGCTTTCAAGTAGAAGATTCCATGCCGTTTTTCATTCCCCATTCGTGGAACATGACCTGCCCATCACAGTCTACGAGACTTAACTGATATTAATACTTTTGGTTTCCCATAAAGGTCATGTATCTCCTTGTTTTTCCATTTGCCGGTCCGTTCATCTCTCTTTGATCCAAAAAGTTCCCTAAGAACTCTATTTTCAAACACCCGCGATCCTTTTTCCTCTCTTAAAGATATAAACCATTTTCCCACCCATATAGTATATAACCGGAATAATAACAGTTTTATATATCTCTAGTTTTAACATTTTTAGAGGTGTTGGCATGGCAAGTTAATATAGTGCATAACTGCTTGCGTTTCAAAGATGAGCCAATGATTATTTTCTTCTGCACCTCACTCCTGTTTCTAATTATTGTTCCTAGGTATTTGAATTCCGGCACTTCTTTAAAATTTCCATAATTTGTTTTTAAGTTTCCAATCTCATTTAATAATATATATATATATATATATATATATGGAAAGCAACGGGAAGCTACCACACCTACAATTCCCTAGTAAAGCTGCAAGCATAGCATGAAAATGCTATGATTGCAGTGAAAGACCTGCCTTTGGGCAGAATTACTATGAATGGATGGATGGATATATATATATATATATATATATATATATATATATATATATATATACACACACACACACACACACACACGCATACTACTTGTCCCAGTTTTTAAGTAATAATAATAATAATAATAATAATAATAATAATAATAATAATAATAATAGTAAAAATCAGCGAAATATGACTATTATAAGAGGGAATTTATCTGAAACCCAAATTAAAAACCGATCCTTTTTCGCTGCGGTTCACACATTTAAATAACTGGCATGAGATATTAGTGTTTCGCCTTTAAAAAAATGAATATATATTCAGTAAACCAGTAATTTGTGACCATAAATTCGACTTGCTGGAAAATTAGCTTAGTTAGAGAGTTCCTACCTGACGGACGTTTTATATTTGCTGTTAAAATTATGTTCATTTGCAAGAAGACAGCTATCGTCTTTAACCGAAACTGGTGACATTTTACTGCGCAATACTGTGTATCTTGTTTTGTTAGCTTTTAATAATTTATTTCCATTTCAGTAAGATAAACGGTGAATTGTAACAGTTACAACAAAATACATTATATATACTTTTTTTAAGTTTAAATAATAGGGCACTTATTTTTCTATTCAAAACATTTAGCCTATATATATATATATATATATATATATATATAGGTTTCATTCTCTTTAACAGAAAATATGGAGTCTCTATATTTAATAATTTTACTTAAAATATACGGTTTTAGATAGGTAACTGTAGAATAATGACATGTTTTACAGAATGAGAGTAAAAAGATGATGTGTGAAGTTCTGAATTATATTTCAACGGATAATTGTGAAAGTAGTGTATATATATATATATATATATATATATATACAGTCCACCGCTGTGGTCTCGAGGTAGTATTCTGCCTTGTCACGCAGCGGGCCCGGGTTCGATCCCCGGTCGGGGTAGTTTTTCTGGGTGAGGTTTTTATCGGGGTTTTTCCTCACCTGTAAGACAAATGTCAGGAAAACTTTAAGGCCCAAACGGTCCCCGAAATCATATGGCCATCATCCTTATCATTATCATCCTTACCATTATCATTATCATCATCATCCTTCACCGGTGTGGAAAGCAACGGGAAGCTACCACACCTACACAATTCCCTAGTAAAGCTGCAAGCATAGCATGAAAATGCTATGATTGCAGTGAAGGACCTGCCTTCGGGCAGAATTACTATGGAGTTTCAAAATTCTTGTTTTGAGTGTTATATATATATATATATATATTTGCGCGATAGTGCGTTTTGTCATACTTAGAGCGACGTCGACGATTCAAAGTTCAACTTCATACATTTCGGGGTTGCCAACCTAAATAACTATACTGTAATATTACATATTACAAAACGCATGTGAGAAGTAAAACTACTACCCTCTATGTATACTACATGCATTGTATATACAAAAATATATCTAAAAGGTAGTGTTAATATACATTATACGAAACTAATCACTGGATTTAAAATGAGCTGAACTTTATTTAAAAAAAGAAATACGTACTTGCCGCAATTTTATCACTGATTGGTATCACGGCCTCCTGTATTTCAACTAATGAACATTGCCCACACTGTTAACGTTAGTCAGTTATTTATAATGAACGCAACTATTTCCATCAAATGTGTTATTATTTTACTATTATTTTGAGAACACCATCGCGCAAAAAAATAATGTACAACGCACATTTGTGAAGAGTTTTACAATATCTTGGAAATTTAAAATCTTACTATCATTCGGTTTTTAAACATTTTCCTCGCTTTTGTAGAAACCACTTCTCAACCTCACATCGTAATATACTATTGCACTAATTATAAAAAAATAAGGATAACTAACGTATAAACTAACGCTTCTGCGTAGTGTAACAGTTTTAATTAAAATAAATAACACCATTTTGATACGTATGAGTTTGTACTTATTCTACAATATTTTGGGGGAACAGCCTCATGGGCTAGTGGTCAGCGTTTCTGACTACAGTTCATGAGGTCCCGGGTTAGATTCCCGGTCATACCATGGGAATTCTTTCTTTAAAGGGAATTATTCCTGTGGTTGCTTTCCTGGCGCTTCATTATCATTTATCACCCATCATATCACCGAGGTGCCCGAACCTAAGAAATGAATTACAATTCGGACAATGCAAGGGGAGAAAGCCAAAAATGCCATAAAAGACAATCTGGTGTCATTAGACAAAAGAAAAAAAATGAATGAATGCGCTTGAAAATATTTTTAATAATCCATATAGGCCTACAACTTTAGGAAGCAGGCAAGAAACTTTAATTTTCGTGTGTTATGTCATATTTACATGGAATTCACCTATATGTTCCGTAACTAGCAAAAACGAACCATAATTTCCACTTTCTGAGGAATTAGTATATTTATGTTACAGAGTATCTGTGCGTTAGCACCCTTGTCTTACACAGTCCTCTATAGATATAGATGTTTTATTTCATCTCATCCTTTAATCCGACCCTGGGTTGGATACGAGATGAGTATACATTTATATACAGAGTTCCTGCGTGAGGGACGTTCTAGATTTGCTGTTAAAATTATGCTCATTTACAACAAAACAGCTAGCGTCTTTAACCGAAATTAGCGGAATTTTATTGTGCTACAGTGTATATATTCTTCTGTTAGCTTCTAATGTTTTAGTTCTGTTTTAGTAATATGTAAGTACGGCAAAAACAAATGTTCTAGTCAATATTTCTCTTCTCAGTGCTGGTCCGAATTATTTTCGTTTTTTCTCTCTCTAATTTTAATGGCGTGGTTTGTGCCCGCGAACCGTTTATTTTCGAGTTAATACGGTACATTATTTTTATTCGAGAATAGCCAATCAAGTACTTTTATGTATAGATCAGATAATTTTGATCGCTGGTGCATATTATTACACATTTTAATAAACGAATATTTCGCTGGCGGTAAAAACTAATGCCACCTGAAATGAACGTGCGTGCTAACAAACCAAACATGACGTAAGGTTTTTTTTTTATACGGACCGGTTGTATGGATTTAGTTGTGCGACATACTAATATTGTGTGGGCTTCAGAGACAAATTCACAGCATTTGTCACCTGACAAGTGCACAATTAAATTTATTGCGCTTCCATTGTACGTTCAGGAATTACCATCCTTTGTTTTTTTTGTATGTGCTATACTTTAATGTATAATGCTGAAACTTCCATACATACAAACGTAATCTCTTCAATAGAAGCCCTGTACTGAATGAAATTTAAGCATAAAACACTATTCTAACACAAGACACTCGTTAATTTTTCTTTCATTTGGTTTGAAGTGAGTGATTGTGCCATGCTCCATAGAAATAGTTTTGATTATAAGTTTTTTTACAAATAAAATTGATTCTAATTTTGAATATTAATTTATATTACAGAATTGATTTCAATAGTTTTGAAAATTCGCATGTTTATTGCTGTATTTAATACAATGAAGATGTATATCTTTGATATAGATTGACTATTCTAACTAACTCACTGGCTCTATTGAATCTGTAGGTTCATGGCCGCGCGGACAAAAGTTCTCCATACATTCCTATCCGGAGATAATATTTTCCAATCATCCCCTGTATAATCTACTTCCCTCAAATCATGATTAACATCATTCTCATAAGTAATGCCACGAGTGATTTCCAAACTCACGAAGTGAGGAGTGAATTTATCTAGAGAATTTGGAAATCAAGAGTGGCATTTGTTATGACTATTTAACGAATAAAATTAAGCTGTTTACTCACAAACCATTATTTAACTATAGTTATTTTAAAATATTTATATATTTAATGTAAACGGCGATGTTTGAAAACAAATGAGAAACGATTGGTATGCTTCATCTGCTTCTTTTTTTTATCACTGCAACCAGATCATACTATTTATTGCCAAAGGAACGCAATATTGTAAGAATGCTCTCTAGTTAGCCGTATTTCTTATAGGCTCAGTCACTGCAAAATAACGGTCAGACCTGTTCAGAATATTAAAAAGGAGGAGCTTTGTTTAATATCGTAATTATAACACTTTTCGTGAAACACGACTCTGATTGGTTGTAAAACAGAAATCATTGAAACGTGATTGGTCATTGACTCCCATTTGGGGCATGAGTTAAATAGTCACTTAAATTCAACCTGGAAGATTTTAAGTAAAATAAAACTAATAACCTTCAAAGTTATAAGTTCTTGGCCAACCAACTGGGAGTGTTCCTCTGGTTTTCATACAAAAAGCTTCCATGATGTTCCTCTTTCATTTCCTGTTCGTGTAATATATCCTGCTCATCGTAGGTTATGATACTTAACTGTTCCTATTATATCTGGTTTCTTATAAAGATCACGTGGCTCACCTAGTTATAGACAGGATTAAAAATTGAGACAGCAGAACTTTCAATTTGAAACCCTCCGAGTTGAGTACTCAGCATACTGTTAAACACTTGCGTCGCTGTAGATCAATTCCCTCGCCGAGGGTAACATACAGTCTTTACTATTTTTTCGTAGTTGAATACTGGTAGCTTGCCGTATATTTAAACAACATATAAATAACTAAATAACTATACGTAATATTACAAATTACTTACTTAGGGCCAGTTTCACCAAGAGAGATAAATGTATTACGCCCGTTTAAGCTGTGCATTATACATGGGGAAAACTGGCGTGATACAGTTACCTCTGTTGGTGAAACTGACCCCTAGTGTTGGAAGTAAAACTACTGCCCTTTATGTATACTACGTACAATGTATATACAAAAATATATCCAAAAGGTAGTGTTAATATATATTATAAAAACAAATCACTGCATTTTAAATGAACTGAATTTTGTTCGAAACAATATAAAACAATAAATTCGTACTTGTCGCCATTTTATCCCTGATTGCTGTCATGGACAACTGTAGTCTCAACTAAATTATTAGCATTTACCGTATAAACATTCGCCAGATTGTTAACGTGAATCAGGTGTTTATAATGAACGCAAATATTTCCAACAAAGATTTTATTATTTTATTATTATTTATTATTTTGAAAACACCATCGTACAAAAAATAATGTACAACGCACGTCTGTGAAGTATTTTAGAGAATATCGGAGATTAAAAACCTCGCTATCGGTCGGTTGTTAACCATTTCCTCGCTTCCGTAAAACCACTTTCCAACCTCGCATTGTAATATACTATTAAATACCGCTGTGGTCTCGAGGTAGCGGTGCTGCCTTGTCAAGCAGCGGGCTCGGATTCGATTCCCGGTCGGGACAGGCTCCTGGGTGAAGTTTTTCCTCACCTGTAAGACAAATGTCAGGAAGCTTAGGGCCCAACGGTCCCTGAAAATCATCCGGTCTTCATTATCATCCTTATAATTATCATGTCCAGCGCCGTAGCCGAGCGGTTAAGGTAGGAAGCCTTGGCGCAGAGCTACGGGACTTGCGCTGGTTCGAGTCTCCATGGGGGAAGAAATTTTCTCATGGTATTTCGGCCAGTATGGGACCGGTGCCCACCCAGCATCGTGAGGCAATTGGGTAGCTACAATAAGTAGCGGCTCCAGGTTGAGGAACCAGCTATAACGGCTGGGGGACTCGACATGCTAACCACATGTCACCCCTACACTGGCTGTTGATCATCTACCTCTGTGATTGACACATGTTGATGTGAAGGGTCAGCAGCCGGCTGGTAAAAGGGCAACCGCTGAAAAGTGGAAAGACCCTCAATCGGAAATCGGAATAATTATCATAATCATCCTTCATCGGTATGGAAAGCAACGGGAAAGCTACCACACCTATAATTCCCTAGTAAAGCTGCAAAGCATAGCATGAAAATGCTATTGTTGCAGTGAAAGACCTGCCCTCGGACAGAATTACTATGGATGGATTAAATACCTTCAGTTTGCTATGGCAGACTGTTTTTTACCTAATATGAGATGAGGTGGAAAATGATACAAAATGAATGAATGGAGGTGAAAAGACATGATGAGGGACGAAAGAGGAGTGGCATGAAAGGCGGGAAATAGGAGAACCCCGATAAAAATCCCCGTGTGACCCACCACCAAAACCCCTCCGGAATTTGAACCTGAGTTCCCAGTATGAGTAGCTGTGCACGGTACCCACGCGTCCCAACGAGATAACATTATACTTTCCTGCTAAAACAATAATGAATTAAGATTGTCAATCAGATGAAAGTATTAATCAAAGCTGAAAGTTATTACAGTGGACTCATACACTGTGTGTGTACGTCCCACGTGGAGACATGGGCGCTCTCTGATGGGAGTTTCTTATCCAAGGTAATTTAGTTACGCTTATATACCTACAGATGTCAATGAGTGACATGTGGTTAGCACATTGTCTCAATAGGATATCTAATAGACAACTATATTACTTGGATGGATGAAGGTCGGTTAAATTTTGCACAGAGGCGTTATTATTCAGGCTTGCGATTCTTTTATAAGCCTGAAAATCTTCAGACTAGGGACGCACGGTTTAAAGTCCCTCGCGGAGGACTTGTCCCTTGGATTTTTCCATCCTAAAAAATCCATCGACCCTGGCCGGGTTTGAAAACGCGACCCTCGCATCTAGAGGCAAGGTACATAACTACTATACCACCACAACCGACTCGTACACAGTAGCATGTAGAAATGTGAGAAAACTTTTTATATTAAAAAGTAAGTAGTTTTACTTCATGAAATAATAGAACAGTGTAGGTATTTTACCATCCCACATGCTGTTACTTGGTTTATTTATTCGAACAAAGTGGAGAAGTGGAAGGTGATTCAGGAACTCCCGTATATTTTTAATTTTACATTTTTGAGTTACGTTGGGTTGTCGAAAGACCTTGTAAAGCATAATAGTAACTTTTGCACACTGTCAATAAAACCCAAATCACCAAACTAGAATGTTAAAATAGTCAGTGTGTTTCGATAGCGAAACTATCAAGGTTAGTTATTGACTGATAATGGTAGTTTAGCTATCGAAACGCATTGACAATTTTAACATTTTAGTTTGGTGATTTAATTTTAATTTAATTAAACTAATTTATTTATTTCAAAAACTTATAGGAACAATAAAAAGCATTCTTTTCCGAAAAGTACGTCCAGATACAATTCTAAAATTTTATAAAACAATGGCTCTTCCAACTCTACTTTATGGTTCTGAAACTTGGACTCTTACTACAGGTAAATTAAATAGGATAGTAGCTGCAGAAATGAAGTTATTAAGACCTTTAGCGGGTTATACGCTTTATGATCACATGCGTAATGAAGATATCCGCAAAGCTCTCAACACACCAGCAATAACTGAAATCATTCAAAAATATCAAAATAATTGGCATGAACACCTTCTGAGGATGCCAAACAATAGACTACCTCTGCAGCTATTGAACTACAGACCCACAGGGCGAAGAGACCCAGGAAGACCTAAGAAGAGATGGAGGGATCAATTTCTTTCCTGAAGCGGAACAGGCCAATTGGCTTAATCCATGCCTGCCATTGATGATGATGAATTTATTTTACCTGATGGAGTTAAGACCGAAAGGTCTTCTTTTCCACTTCACCACGGTTAAATTATACATACAATAAGAATTATGATAAATGATACACAATAGTTAATATAGACTACACAATATAAAGTTGACAAGGGAAAGAAAGAAAAAAATAATGATAATAATAATAATAATAATAAGAAGAAGAAGAATTATTATTATTATTATCATTATTTCTGGTTTTTTACTAGCTTGCTACCCAGTAAGAGGAGAAGGGAAGCGAACTAGCTCCAACGAGGGATACCTCAACGGCTTCAGAAGCGGATGAAGAAAATTGTTCTCAACGGTAAAGAAGGCGGAAGAGAAAACCTGCAAGCCAAGGGGCAGATGGGACTCCAAAGTTTTGGTTAGCAACCCGTGTAGGAGAAGGAAACTCCGAAATAAATTCCCTTAACCTCTAGGAAGGTGTTTGTGCGTCTGGGCTGGAAACATGACCATGTAAAAAATTTCCAAAATCATCTCTCTCACAGTGTTCAGCCGGACGGATTTAATGGATGTAGGAAGGCCAGTGAAAAGATGGACAGAACAACTGTGAGGCGGAACAAGCAATTTGCCTAGCCCGTGAAGTGAAGAAGAAGAAGAAGAAGATTATTATTATTATTGTTGTTATTATTATTATTATTATTATTATTATTATTATTATTATTATTATTATTATTATTATTATTATTATAACAAAACGTATAGTTAGATTAGATAAATGCCTTAGTGAAGAAATTTTAAAATATAAAAGAATAATAAAAGTACACATGGAACACGGTTATATATTATATTGCCTAAGGAAATATGAAGTGTTTCTTTTTAAACTGTTTTTGAGTCGGGGAGTTCTTGCTATATTAGGGGAGAGAATTCCATAGTCGGGTGGCTGAAACAAGGAAGCATGTTTGACATGGCCATACCACTGCAATATTTTCTTTTCTATAATGTCTATGGTGTCCCGCTCCTCTTGTACACCCATAATAAATATAATAAATAATACATAATAAATAATGGTAAAATAGTAACATCTTTGTTGGAAATATTTGCGTTCATTATAAACAACTGACTAACGTTAACAGTCTGGCCAATAATTATACGGTAAGTGCCGGATATAATTTAATTGATACTACAGCAGGCCGTGACACCAATTAGTGATAAAATGGAGGCAAGTGATTCTGATTGTATTTTTCTCCTGAATTCAAATATGGTATCGGTTTTCCTCCATCACGCAAGGTTTCCTAGAGAGACAGGCATTTATAATTTCAAACACTTTAATATTTTATACATTCGTAACTACACAATATTCGAACATTCGGACTAGCTTTGAAAGTAAGAAATGTCGATTTTCTGCTATTTGGGTTTTATTGACAATATGTAATTCAATTTTATGACCAAGAAGATCCTAATTATTAATATAATAATGTGTTTTGGTAGATGAGCCTATGTTTACTGCATCATATTCTATAGTAATTCTGCCCGAGGGCAGGTCTTTCACTGCAATAATAACATTTTGATGCTATGCTTCGCAGCTTTACTAGGGAATTATAGGTGTGGTAGCTTCCCGTTGTTTTGCACACCGGTGAAGGATGATGATGATGATGGTAATTATAAGGATGGTGATGATGGCCGGATGATTTTCGGGGACCCTTGGGCGCTAAGCTTCCTGACATTTGTCTTACAGATGAGGTGAAGAAAAAACCGAAAAAAAACCTCAACCTGGAACCAGTCCCGACCGGGAATCGAACCCGGACCCAATGCGTGAGAAGGCAGCACGCTACCTCGAGACCACAGTGGTGGACGTTGTTTTATTGTTCCTTGGTATTTGAATTCAGTCACTTTTTCAAAATTCCTCTCATTTATTAAGTACCCATTGCCATTACATAATGTATTTTTAGATGTGAACATATATAAGAAACGAATTCCTTTTGAGAGAAATGAATGTCACCACATCTGTTGTTAAGAGAATTGAAAATCAAACACTTAAATGGTATGGCCATGTAAAAAGAATGGAAAATGAAAGATGACCAAAAACTATATACCAATGGTCACCCCCTGGAAAAAATAAACGTGGCAGACCAAGATGGAAATTTGAAAACCTACGTCAGAACTATAATGGATTATAGGTATTTGGAAGAAGGAGATTGGAATGTTAGAAATAAATGGAAACTAAAGACGAAGCAGAAAAAGAAGAAGAAGAAGAAGATGTGAACGTATACTTAGTCATCATCATCATCATCACTCCAGGGATTAGGCAATTGCCCGTTCCGACTTCATATTGCATCAGCCCAACGTCTTCTAGGTCTTCCAACATCACGCCTTCCTCTTGCTTGATAATTTCTGGCTAACAATGGATATCTCTCCTTGCTCATTCCTCGTATACTTAGTTTTACTGAAATTGACTTCCAGCCCAAGAATGTTACTAATAAGTACTAGAGAATAAATATTAAATTTAACAGATAAAAATTAGATGGTGGAGATTTTTTTTCGTGCTTCACATCGTTTGTGTTTATGGAAGAGGAAAGCTTGTGAGGTTTCAAATGCCACATAAATTTTGACACACAGAATGTACGCAATTCTGCGTGCGGATATATTACCACCCTCACACCAAATTGAGTTGACCGCCGTAAAATGTTTGTCTCGATATAACTGTGATATATACGTTCACTAATTGTATTGATGTATCCGCTGCAAACTAAAATATGTTACGCTACTTTATTGCATTGTGGTAAATGATAAAAACTCACTTATACACATTTTTTCAAGTACACATATAATTAAAATAGTTTTAAATAACCAAAAATTATCTAGATTATCTATGAGACTTTTAGTAATAATATAGAAATGAGCTAAATATTTTTAAGGGATGATGGGAAATTTCTATTTTCTAAATTTTTCAGATACATACTTGAGTTTTCATGCCATAATTGGTAATATTGTACTGAAGTTCCATCCTTATAGGCTTAAACGTTTTTGAGTTATTGAAGAAAATCCATTTAACAATTTGCACATTAAAATGTTTAATTGGTCCCATAATTTTTAGTATTTTTTAATTTTTTCTACACGACCACTGACCTATTTATAACAACACTATGCATACATTTTTCTATATCATTATAATAAAGGAAGAAAAAAAATATATATGCTCTGCATATGAACATTTTTTTTTAAAATTACTACACATATTTCATTTTTTATTTAAATAACTAACAACGTTGTTTCAAAATCCATACATAGAATTGTTAGCCATAGTGTGTGGGATATGCAGTGAAAATTTCGTGCTTCTATCATTAAATTTGTCAGTGCTATTTTGATTTGAATGTATTGAAATGCAATGAAAATCAAAAATGTGGAAAAGCCAATTTGAAAGTTTGCATGCAGTTAAATTGAAAATGTAGCATGCATGCCCTCCTATAGTTATTAGGGAGACTTACAAGCGCTATAGGGCACTGAAATTTCACCAACTTATTCTTTAAGGTACATACTTACTTACTCACTGGCACTATCGAACCCGTAGGTTCATGGCAGCGCGGACATAAGCTCACCATACATCCCTATCCTGAGCCAATGCTTTCCAATCATTCCCTTACAATCTACTTCCCTCAAATCATAATTAATGTTGTTCTCCCACCTCATTCTTGGTCTACCAACTGGGCGTTTTCCTTCTGGCTTTCCTACAAGAAGTTTCCATGCACGTCTTTCATTCCCCATACGTGCAACATGTCCTGCCCATCGCAGTCTACGAGACTTAACTGTTCTTATTATATCTGGCTTCCTATAAAGACCATGTAGTTCATTGTTATGTAGTCTTCTCCATTCACCTGTCTGTTCATCTCTCTTTGGTCCAAAAATTTTCCTAAGAACTTTATTCTCAAATACTCGTAATCTCCTTTCCTCCCTTAAAGTAAGAGTCCATGTTTCGCACCCATATAATGTAATATAACTGGTAGAATATAGTTTTATATATTTTCAGCTTAACGTTTTTTGAAAGGAGTTGGGACATCAAAAGTCTCAGCAATGCATAATAGCATGCATTTCCAGAATTGAGCCTATGTTTAATTTCTTTGTGCATCTCATTCCTATTTGTGATTATTGTTCCTAGGTATTTGAATTCAGCCACTTCCTCAAAATTTCCCTCATTTGTCATTAGCTGTCCATATACATAGTATTTTTTTAATACAAAAAACAAAAAAAATGCTGAATTTGACCGAAAATGTCGAAAATTTCACCCATCACCTCCCTTAAACTTTTAGATAAAATTAAACAATCTAGAAAAAACGCATACCAAAAATTATATTTAATTACAATCCTAAAGAAGACAGGAATGTTGATAGACCGAAAAAAAGAGATGGATTCAACTTTTTGTATGAGTATCTATGAGATCGGAACAAGCCACATGGGCTTAATCTGTGAATGTTGATGATGATGATGATGATGATGACTATGACCTAGTTTAATAACCAACTAACTCACTGGCTCTATGGACCTGTAAGTTCTTGGCCGCGCGGTCATAAGTTCTCGCATCCCTTTCCGGAGCTATGTTTTCTAATCATCTCCTGTATAATCAACTTCCTTCAAATCACAATGGTTTGTAACCTACTGATCACACTTCTTGCCGTTGTATTTATACAACTAAGGGATGGAAGACTACACAAAGAAAGGCGCACTGGCATTGAGTATCTAGACGGATAGCCCTGACTTACGAATTCTATAAACCATAGAGTTAGAATATTTGTTTACTACAATTCATAAATAACATTGGTCAACATGATTTTTGTCTCATGAGTACCAATAGCTGTACTTAATGCAGTTTTTTTATCGTGTTTTCAAATATGTATTCGGAATTTCTCCATCACCCACAGTTGTTTTATTTCAATTTCAATTAATGGTTTTAATTAATTATTTTTTTAATAAACCTAGATATCTTCCCGGAAAATCTTGGCGCAGTGAGCGATGAGCACGGGGAACACTTTCGTCAGGAGATTTCAGTTATGGAAAAGAGATATCAAGGCAAATGGAATCCTAATATGCTCGCCGATTATTGTTGGACCATCAAGAGGGATGCTCCACAGGCGAAATATAGCAGAAAATCGTCATTTCTTACTTTCTACGTGAGTTCGAATGTTCGAATATTGTGTAGTTACGAATGTAGAAAATACTGAAGTGTTTGAAATTATAATTTCCTGTATCTCGGAAACCTTGCGTGATGAAGAAAAACCGATATCATATTTGAATTCAGGAGAAAAAATACTGTGAGCATCACATATTTTTCTTTCTGAGACAAAAAAAGTTTCTTTTTTGTTGCTCAGTGATAATTAGTAATTTATTTGAAAAGGTGTCTCTTACTCTGAAATTGCTTCTTCTTCTTCTTCTTCTTCTCCTTCGTAGTATAACCTTTCATTGTGTAAGTACTTTTACATGCCACACGACGCTCGAGGCTTACAGTGGCATGACCTGTCGGGGGAGGGATTTTAAACTTTGAATCAAAAACTTTACAAAGTCCGTCGCTGTGGCGTAGTCGGTGGAGTCCCTACCTTCCACTACACGGTTTCGATTCCTGACGGGGTAAGGGATTTTAAAATCTCAACCTTGGGACTGTGTGTGTGTGTGTGTATGTGTGTGTGTGTGTCGTGTCCAGTTATACCCATTGGGTTTAATTCCTCTTTCAAAAAAAACTTTACACAAGAATATTGACGGCCTCCTTGAATGAGTGATCAGCTCAATCCATTCCCTCCTCCGAGACAACACAACATTAAGAAACGAAACACACTATTAATAATTAATTTCTCTTTATTTATTTAAATTTATACAATGTCATTAATGATTTTGTCTCGTTTTTTTATATCTTGTACATATTATATATTTAATTCGTTAAATTTAGAGTAAATCAAAATACATTATAAATATTGATTGTATTACATTTATAACATGTAATTGTTTATGTATATTGTAACTTAGATGTAAGACTATTTTTTTGTATTTTTTAAAACCTGGTTGAGTGGCAGACAAGGCCTTAAGGCCTTAACTCTGCCAGGTAAAATAAAGCTGTTTATTTATTTATTTCATCATCATCATCATCATAGTACATTCACGAATTTAGGCCATTTGTTGACCTGTTTCGGCCTCAAGAGAAACACCACCCAAAAGTCTTTTGAACATGTTGTATCCATCTTGACTTATAATCAGAAATTTTGTTTTCTAAAGATTCCATGTGTAATTCTTCTAAGATGTCTTCATTTTTTTTGTGATCTAGTAGTGTGTATCCTGCAGTCCTCCGAAGATATCTCATTTCAGCAGATCTAAGTCTCTGTATATCCTTCTGTTTCAACGTCCATACTTCGCTACCATACAAAAGAGTTGGAAGAGCCAATGTTTTATACACTTTTAATCTTGAATGCTTTTGGACTAACTGTGGCTTGAAGATAGAATTTATTAACTCTAAAATTCTTAAAAATTTAGATATTTTTGCATTTACATCCTTTTCTTCTTCATATGAGATATTGCATCCTAGATATGTAAAATTATTCACCTGCTCCAAAATTTTATTGTCCAGTACAATTTTACTTCTCACAGGATCTACACCTTGAAATGCCATAATGTTTGCTTTTTCTGTAGATATATTCAAACCATATTCTTCTGTAATTTTGTTAAGTTAGGGTTGTAAGGGGTAGTGACGTGTGTATAACCTCTCCTACCCAATTCTCATCCTCACCTTCTCGTGGTACAACCCGTTTTCACAAACGAGGCTCTGAGGACCGAGTCACGGCGGACGCTCAGGGTAGCGACGCTACCCTGAGACCACAGCGGTGGACCTCTGGAATAACTTAATAATTAAAATTTTAATATCTTCCTTTATTGGCAGAATTGTTTCATCGTTGAAATATTTCCCATGTTATTTAAATTACCATAAATGACACTGTCAATGTTTTTTCGATACAGTTTTTAAAATTAGGTAATGAGAAATGAACTCTGAAAAAAAAAAGTTTAACTTCATTCATATGTACATACATTTAATAGCATTCAGGTCATCACTGATGTGGAAATTAGAAGATCGTCATCCACAAGCAAACATATCTGGACGGACTAAATACAAAAAGTTGTGATATTTTATTCACGTGAACAATATTATAAATATGTATGTTTCCAATGAGGAGGGAATGTTGAAATAATGTGTAATCTGGCTAATGGATAATTAACGTTGCGTTATTTTGATTTTTAATTTAGTACAATATTCTGCCTGGGGACATTTTAATGTGTTCATATCAGTGATATTTGAATAATAATTGTTTTAATTGGGAATTTAAGGATTAGAAGTTTTAATAATTCACGTTTATTCCAGTATTATTATTTATTCTTGTCAACGGCTTTAAAACCGTTTTCTCTGCCCATCAATTCAATTATAAAAATACATTACATTATTGAGAACTCAAGCATTTGCGTAACAGAGTTTTAAACATGGCCGTGGTTATAGACTTTACAGAGTGTCAAGAAACTTTATCGACGAACCTTTAGGTATGATAGACAATACAAAGAGGAAAATGCTTTATAGGAACTTATATTCCTAAACACGTTGAATAAATCGTTGTGTAGAAAAATTATTGTATTGAAAAGGATATTCTCATAGTTAACAATGTTTGTTTGTAGTAATAGTAGGACTTTATTAGACAAAAGTAAGATATTTACAATATTATTTACAAATATGGGCCGCAAGGGCAATAAGCCGTACGTGCTGTTGGCAGTCCGTTACAATAAAGTAATAATTGGTACTAGTGTAGAGAAAAATAAACAACAAAAAAAGCAATAACATTACAATTACATAAAGAAAACACAATAATATTACAATTAAATAATAACACAATAGCATTATACACTAAAAAAAACATTAACATTAAAATTACATAAAGAAAACACAATAATATTACAACTAAATAATAACACAATAGCATTATACACTAATTAATTTATATATAATTGTTAAGAATTAATGGTATTGCATTTTGATAACATATATTTATTCATGAATGAGTGTTGTGCTTATTTTTTGCGTTTTGTCCAGAAATTTACCGAGGTTTATCCAATTTTCTGGATTTACCAATAACTCGTAGCATGCCAATCTTTCCCGATTTTAATTTAGAAATCTTTTCCGTTTGTTTGTATGTCTTGTATCTCATTAAATAATCAATAACCTTCGCAGCAACGACTATCCACCTCTGTCGATTATGGTAAGATTTAGTTTAATATGGCGAAACGTATAATTGATTAGGGCAATCAGCTACTCTGTAGCATTTTAAGATTCATATACCATGCTTTTGGCATGCTCCCCCCCCAAAAACTAGGGCTTGGTCACGTGGCATATCTTGCACCTGGAACAATGCGCCGAATTGTTATAAGACGTGATAGAGAGTTTATGTTCCTCGCTAAAAAAACAAGTAAATTAATAAAATAATAAAATATGTGATTTCGAGAGGAAGCATTTTCCAGATACGTAAATTCTAGAAAAAACTGACTATCTGACTCTGTAGCTTTCCACTCGCGAAAAGTCTCGACTGGACGCACAGAATGTTCTTACCCTTGCATATATAAGCAGTTACAAGGGACGTACGGACCAGTTGTATCTTGGCTAAGAACCAGTGAAGCAATCTCAAGAGCGAAGACAAGAAGATCTAAATGAAATCGTCAGCGAAAAGAAAGAACAGAACAATCAAATAAATTGTGAGGCAAGAAACTTTATTAGCGGCAAATTATTTGTAAAGAATAGTGAACTTCTATAAATAAAGAGAATTGGAAATGTTGTGTAAATATCTGTGGTGTCTATTTAAAGAAATTCCATCTGAATCATAAAGGATCGATATCCCGGACATTATAATTAAGATGGGATATGAGTTTCCTGAATAACGTAATTTGAAGAGATGTCGTATTGGAGGATGAGCTGTGTGCTTCTGCTATTGATCTAATAAAACAGAGTGGCACAGCATCCAGCTGATGTCATAGACATCTGACCCACATGGTCAACACACAAATAAACCACTTGAAAGACAATAAAACCAACTCCCACGAGTACGCTGACATTTGAGTCTAATTGAATCAGATTCCCTTACATGTGATCATTAAATAGCAGTTAAACATAATTGTGTGTCCGAGCTGTTTGTACAGTCTGGTTCATTTTTTTTACATTTTGTTTATATGTCACTCTTTTTTTCTAATCACGCTTTTTTAATATAATTTGTTGCTGGAGGATGGATTAATCGCCAATATAAGTGTTATTTTTTATTCAATGCCACTATATTCAATTCTATATTCAGTTGAACGATGAAGATGTGAAATAATGTGAAACGCGCTGATAATAATAATAATAATAATAATAATAATAATAATAATAATAATAACAATAATAATAATAATAACAATAATAAAAGTAATCAATACCATCTACCAGTTATATTATATGGACGCGAAACACATGGACTCTTACTTTAAGGGAGGAAAGGAGATTACGAGTATTTGAGAATAAAGTTCTTAAGAACATTTTTGGACCAAAGAGAGGTGAACAGACTGGTGAATGGAGAAGACTCCATAACAGCGAACTTCATGGTCTTTATTGGAAGCCAGATATAATAAGAACAGTTAATAGCACACAATTGATCTTCTTGGTGATACAATATTAAAATATCTGGTCTTGAGAATGACAGCTTGGCTGTAGAAACTAGTTGACCATTTTAAACATTTATTGGTGAAATGGGCATATTGACTGTATTTATATTTTAAGAACAGTTAAGTCTCGTCGATTGCGATGGGCAGGACATGTGTACCGAATGGGGAATGAATGATATGCATGGAAGCTTCTTGTAGGAAAACCAGAGGGAAAACGCCAGTTGGTAGACCAAGAATGAGGTGAGAGAATAACATTAACTATGATATGAGGGAAGTAGATTATACAGGAAGTCATTGGAAAACGTTAGCTCACGAAAGGGATGTATGTAGGGCTTATGTCCGCGCAGCTATGGACCTACAGATTCGATAATGCCAGTGAGTTAGTTAGTAATATTAATAATATATTATTAATAATAATAAATAATAATAATAATAATATAATAATAATAACGCGTATCGATCTTGATTGCCGTACCGGTGTTCTGAATTGCGTTGATAATGACCTGACATTTTAGAGAGCATTGAAATAAAATGCTAATTCTATAAAGCAGTTGAGATATACAGGGTGATTCACAATAAGTATTACAGTCTTCTAGGGGTTGTAGAGGGGACATAGTAGATAAAGTTTTGATTAGGAACCTAGTCCGGAAATATACAATTTTGTTGTAAAATAAATTTGAAGATCGAAACACAATGGACTGATATCGTGTGTCTTGTGTTTCGGAATAAGTATTACAGATTTCTAGGGGTTGTACTAAAATTCGGAGGAAGATCGTGCAAGAATTTTGGCGGCAGCAGAAATTATTGAGCATACACCAGAACTTGTGTGGCGTGAGTATTAAATATATAATGTGTTGCAGGTACATTTTGTGCAACGAACAACAGGGTCCCCATGAGGAACTACACTTGTAGTACAGCACCTAGAAGTCTGTAATACTTATACTGAAACACAAGACACGCGATATCAGCCCATTGTGTTTTGATCTTCAACCCCATTTTATATCGAAATTGTACATTTCCGGACATGGGTTCTTATCAAAACTTGATCTACTAAGTCCCCTGTTCAACTTTTTCAAGTCTGTAATACTTATTGTGAATCACCCTGTATTTATGAAGTTTAATAGAATTCAATTACGTATTATATAAAGCAATATCTCTTTATTACATTGGAATGGAAAACTCGTTTAGAAAATTCAGAAGAGTTCCTTGTAGAGGGATAAAGATTTTTGCTTGAATCTCATGATGGCACTTAGGGTGCTCGGCTGCGATAGTCATATCTACTTGACCTGATAGGAGAATGCGACATTCCCAGATGTAACTCTGAGAATACCTTCCATTCCTTCCTCTTGCCCCCATAACTTTATAATGTCGAACTATACTCGCGTGGGAAGATTATCTCAATTTTCTTTTGCACGAAAAACTTTCTAATCTAATTTTAATTATGAACAAACACGATATCCAGCCACATAAGCATTATAGTAATTATAACAAGTACTTTAAACAATAAATTCTCTCTCTTTTGGAATAAATTTAGCAACATTAAATTTTATTAAAAGTATCATGCAATGTATAACATATATTCATATAAGACGTGCTTTCTACATTTTGAACAAACTTGGACCAACACAATACAAAACATCATATCATATATTAGTTAGAAAAAGGGATTCGAAGTTGGCGTAATTTTATTAACTAACCAACTAAACTTGCTGTCACTCTATCAAACCCGTATGTTCTTGGCCGCGGGGACATAATCCCTCCACATATCCCTATCCTGAGCTAATGTTTCCCAATCATCCCCTGTATAAACTACTTCCCTCAAACCATGGTTAATGTTATTCTCCCACCTCATTCTTGGTCTACCAACTGGGTGTTTGCCTCTGGTTCTCCTACAAGAAAATTCGATTTCCTCTTTCATTCCTCACTCGTTCCACATGTCACGCCCATCGCAGTCTACGAAATTTAATTGTTCTTATATCTAGCTTCTTATAAAGTCGATGCAGCTCACTGTTATGAAGTCTTCTCCAGTCGTCTGTCTGTTACCTTTGGTCCAATTTTTTTTATAAACTTTATTCTCAAATATTCGCAACCTTTTCTCTTCCCTTAAAATAAGAGCCCATGTTTCGCATCTTATATAACTTGGAGAATAACAGTTTTATATTTTTTTAGTTTAATGTTTTTTTGAGAGAAGTTGCAACGACAAGAGACCCTGCAATCATAATTGCATGCACTTTCAGAATTGAGTCTATATTTGATTTATTTGTGCATCTCATTCCTATTTGTAATTACTAGTATTGTTCCTAGGTATTTGATTCAGTCACTTCTTCAAAATTTCCCTCATTTGTAATTAGCTGTGCATTTCCATTATATCATGTATTTCTATGTGTGAACATATATTTAGTTTTATTGATGTCTACTTCCAGCCCCAATTTCTTAGTGTTATTTAATAGAGTATTCGTGTTGGCCCTTAGTACGTCCTCGTTATCGCCTAATAATAATACATCATCATCATCATAGTACATTCACGAATTTAGGTAATTTGTTGACCTGTTTAGATCTCAAGAGAAACACCATCCAGAAGTATTTTGAGTGGACGTCCAGGTCTTCATCTTCCTGCAGGTTGATACCTGAATTCTGATGCCCTACTTCAGATCATCACATCCCAAATCTCTATCCAATTTTCATCACCATCGGCACACAAATACTGGCGTCGCCAAGTAAGCTCAGATTAAGTGAACTAAAACCCCGTAACGATAGCCACTATCTACTTAGCTGCCAAAGAGCCTAGTCGGTTCTAACATACGCAGTCACTGGGCGAAGCTAGACTTCGCCTTATTCAGTCAGTCAGTCAGTCAGTCAGTCAGTCAGTCAGTCAGTCAGTTATATTGACAATTTAAGGTTTAATAATGACAACCTCAATATGATGCTGTACTTGATAATTGTTTTCGTTCTCCAATTGTATTATATTATTGTACTGGTTAAATATTTTTACTCAATTTAATTTAATTTGTGTGAGTGTGTGCATGGGATGTATGTATACTTTTTAAGTTTTTTTTATATTTACGTTTATATGTGGGTGTGTAAATACTGTAGACGTATATTTATTTACTTACTCAAATATTTACTCTTTATTCGTGGAACTGGAATATGCAAATACGATCAAATAGCCCCATAAGCATTGTCATTGTGAATATATGTATTTCTAAAAATATCAAATTTCTTCTCTTCCTATTAACTAACTATCTCACTGGCACTATCGAACCCGTAGGTTCATGGCCGCGCGGACATAAGCTCTCCATACATCCCTATCCTGAACTGATGTTTTCCAATCATCCGCTGTATAATCTACTTCCCTCAAATCATAGTTAATATTATTCTCCCACCTCATTCTTGGTCAACCAATTGGGCGTTTTCCCTGTGGTTTTCCTACAAGAAGCTTGTGTGCACGTCTCTCATTCCCCATTCGTGCCACATGTCCTGCCCATTGCATTCTACGAGATTTGACTTATTATATCTGACTTCCTATAAAGATCATGTAGTTCACTGTTATGTAGTCTTCTCCATTCACCTGTCTGTTCATCTCTCTTTGGTCCAAAATTTTTCCAAAGAACTTTATTCTCTTCTTCTTCTTCTTCTTCCTTCCAAGTATTAGGCCAAGGCCTGTTACGATCCTATAGAAAAGTTTCCCTCCAGCGTTTCATAGGACGGCCCAGTGATCTTCCGGGAAATTCTCGTATAAGACTTGAAAGCATAATAATAGTCCCTTCGATTGGTTGCTGGCCAAAGGAAGGCAAGACCAGTGATGGGGCTGCCATCTTATAGCCTCTGGTTAGGCTTTTATGGAGAATAAAATAAAGGAAAGAAGAAATGGATGAAAGGAAAGACTCCCTAGCCCTCGGATGCCCTAATTGCGTCGGGGTCGATAAAACAAGAGTTAACCAAGAGAGGTTAGATAGTAAAGTTAAGAGTGCAAAACACAAGTAAGTGGATTATTCTCAAATACTCGTAATCTCCTTTCCTCCCTTAAAGTAAGAGTTACTCTTCCTACTACATGGTTCATTTCCGCCTAATTTATTGAGTTTACAATTCCAGTTTCAATAACGTATATTATTTCTGAATGTGCACTATTTATGAGTGGACTTTGAAATTTAGGAACCGATCATGGCTAGGCATTGTGTACACAGAGTAAAGCTGTAAACAAGCAGTCTGTACGGTTATATGAACAACCGCTTTAAGGGAGAGAACGAACAAAAAAAAATTGGTGAGCTATTACACCCTGTAGGGAATAAATCGTGTACATTAATCCATCAACGTTCATCTTGAAGCCGCCACCCCCAGACCTGCTGTTTTGAATATCGCAAGTAGTATCTTTTGAAAATATGTAAGTTAGTACTTCTGTCTGAACACGTTCCCCTTCCCCCGATGTCAACTGCAGTTCGTTCAGCTTAGCTGGACGTTCAACTAGGTGCATGCCTCAATTCCAAAGTCTATTTATGAAGTATTAATCCTATACTAATAAATGATAGTTAAAAAAAAACTAAAGAACACGCTTTATTAGATAACCCTGGTTTTTATTAATTTTGAAAAGTCTTTATAAAAATAAGTGTTATTTAAAATAAAATTGCCTTTTTGAACTAAAAATGAAAAATAATTTTAATTTCCAACACGCTTGGGATAAAATTAAAGTGGTTAACAAAAAAATCATCTCCAACACATATAGAATAAATCTAGAGTTATCTACAAAAAAATAATTTTGCCATCAAAAGCGTGCGGTGCTATATATCAATAAATATATTTGATAATAAACAGATATTGGTAAAAGCAAAGTCTCTAAGAAGAAAACGTAAAAACCATAAAGCATCCCACGTTTTTGATGGTAATTTTTTTTTGTAGATAACTCTAGTTTTATTTTTTTGTTGACCACTTTAATTGTACCCCAAGCGTGTTGGAAATTAAAATTAATTTCCATTTTTTAGTTCGGTTTTCTAATAAAGCGTGTTGTTTTAGTTTTTTAACTATTATTTATTTATTTTTATTTTTAGTTTAATTGATTATCATAAACCGGAACCCCATGAAAATTTAATTGCTTACGATATTTTTAGTTCTAAAACAAAATCCTCCGGACCGGATTTGAACCAGCGACCTATGAATTACTGAAATTATATACCACTACAGTCCACCGCTCTACCAACTGAGCTACCAGAGAATATAATATTAATTTCTTACAACGATGGACTAAAAAGTCGATAAGTCCGCAACCTATTATACCGGTCTTTATTTTTTCTGATGTACTGATGATCCTGGCCAG
Organism: Diploptera punctata; assembly: GCA_030220185.1. NCBI lineage: Eukaryota > Metazoa > Arthropoda > Insecta > Blattodea > Blaberidae > Diploptera > Diploptera punctata. Next base: position 260,909 of record JASPKZ010006840.1, on the reverse strand, counting down.
GATTTTAGAAACAATTTATGAAATTATTGTAAGTTATTGTCATTGGTCCTTTACAAGTATACATAGTTTCAAGTCGATCCAATGTTTTTAAGTGGGTGAAAATCGTGATGAAAGATTCCGTTACATAGACAGATAAATGTAAAGCAAATATAAAGCGTGTAAAAAGGACAGTGTTGAATGAGTACAGTGCGTTCGAAAAATATTTTTAAAAATATGTTCGCCTTTTCTATGTAAGAAATTGGAACTTCTTTGTGCCATGAAATGATACGTTAATTTTTGTTCCATCCTAGTAAACTTCTATAATAAAAAATAGGTAACAGTATTTGCGAGTATTTAATAAGTAACACTAACATATAAATCTTGTTAACGTTATATATGAGCCTTTTAAAGCCAAAGTGGTGTAACTCCACTTTTTAAAACTACGTTAGTGCTAGAAATGAATTCTGGATATGTAAAACTACCTGCAGGAATAGTAGTGTAACTCCTAGATCCACAAACTGCTCCACAAATGGTATCAGAAGTTCATGCAGTCAGCAGTGCTATCTACCTGTTGATAGCCAAAGTGGTGTAACTCCTCTTTTTTAAAAAAAATCTACGTTAGTGCTAGAAATTAATTCTGGTTATGTAAAACTACCTGCAGGAATAGTACCGTAACTCCTAGATCCCCAAACTGCTCCAAAAATGGTATCAGAAGTTCATGCAGTCAGCAGTGCTATTGATAGCCAAAGTGGTGTAACTCCTCTTTTTAAAAAAATCTACGTTAGTGCTAGAAATGAATTCTGGATGTGTAAAACTACCTGCGGGAATAGTGGTGTAACTCCTAGATCCACAAACTGCTCCACAAATGGTATCAGTAATTCATGCAGTCAGCAGTGCTATCTACCTGTTGATAGCCAAAATGGTGTAACTCCATTTACTCTTTTTGTTCTAGTGTCACAAAAGCGACATTCTACTAATTATACGTATATTTCACAAACGCACAAAATATAGAGCATCAACAGCAAAACGCATTATAACTTATTATAAAACGATATATGCACAGGATGAAACCGGAACTGGAAAAAGGCATTACATTTATTGTGCCAAGTTTTGAATGAAGATAACAACTTTGAAACCATTGATCAAAAGTTTATGAACAGTGGTCATTCCAATCTTCCGAACGACTCAAAGTTTGGCTCAATTGAATTGTACAGTAAGACTCAATATATATTTGTCCTTTTGATTGATTTCGAGTTATCACGAAATCTAGGAAAAATAATCCTCTCCATCTTACTGTGATATCTGGCGAAGAGGTTTAGCTAAGGAAATATTTAAAGAACTATTATCAAGACATAGCTTAATGAAGGAAACCATCCAGTCTCATGGCTAAGGATGCACTGGATTAGGTATCGGAAATCCAATCCATTTGCAATCTTTTACAAGAGAGCATGTCTGATCAGCTTATTTTTCAAGCTAAACCTAATCAATATGTTAATGATGGCCAGATGATGTTCGAGGACCATTTGGGCCTTAACGTTTTCTGATATGTCTTACAGATGAGAAAAACCCCGAAAAAACCAACAACCAAGGAAACTTGTCTCGACCGGGGATCGAACCCGGGACCGCTGCGTGACAAGTCAGCACGCTACCTCGAGACCACAACGGTGGACCTTTTTAAATAAAATAAAAATATTATTTTTGTTGATTATGCAAGTTCATTCTTGAAATATACCCTCAATCTGTGTAAAGCCAAGTGGTGTAAGTTACTTAAGTGCTTATAAATTACTTATAAAGTAAAGATAAGGGCAAAAAAGAACATACATGAGGTAAAACAATCAATTTTGAACACACTTGGTGGGGAAATTATTGTTTGGTAGCTTTCTCGAATTTTTAAACAACTATTCTACGAAAAGTCTTCGTGTCTCAAAACAATGTTTAATGGAGTTACACCACTTTAGATTTAAAAGGCTCATATCTATTCATCGATGGTACGATAATGTAAGTGTTGGTATTCTTCTAGCTAGTAGTAAATTAAAATATAGTGGTTGAAGATCCATAGGTATTAGTGATTTATAACACCAGAAGACTGAAAGTGATTAATGTAATTTATTTCACAAACTGTTACTCCCATGATTATATGACACACTTGTTTCACTGTTTAATAAGCTTTTAAATCTCACATGTGAGGATCCATCGATCCTAGAAACCGTCACAAATGATGGATTTCTTCTCAAAATAATATAAATTGACCAACGTCAACTAAAATAATGGGCACACATAACCCAAAATTTAGAATTCACAAGAATTTTCTCACCACGTGATTCAAACTGATCTTAACCAATGTCCATTTGGCTAGCTAGATATCAAATCGAACATACACCATCATGTTCGAGCCAATAATGTAAAATTACGTAAGAATAACATATTGAAATGAAAAAATAAGCAATGCCATCACAATTACATCGATTTTATTACAATATTAATGCCCATTAGGGCGAATCTTTCTTATTCTTCTTCTTCTTCTTCTTATTATTATTATTATTATTATTATTAAATTATTATTATTATTATTATTAAATTAAGTATCAGCATGAACATATTTTATGAGAACTAACTATAATGTACATATCAATGTTTAGAACTACATTTTGGGCTTTTACATTATCTAAACGAATTAGGGTAATGCTGAAAATACAAATTAATTAATTTCGTCCCAAATTTATTTACTAGTTTCGATTTATGTACATTTTTAAACAGTTGCTAACCATGTCAATTTAATTTAAAAACAGATGGGCAATGTATTCTCAATTAGAACTTAATTTATTAAATTATACTTAAAATAGAGCTAGATTTTACCCCATCGAGACGAAATATCACGTTCCAGTGAATCTAATACGTGACTCCAGGGGTTTGTAAATTGTTTCAATTGAGTTTACACGTACCTATCCTAGCACATGTCAGTGGAGGGGGAAAGATTTCCAAATTGTCCAATTTTCTGAATCATTTGGCATTAGTTTGACCGAAGTCAGTATTGAAGGGGGGTTTTAGAACGTGAGGGGGGGGGTTGGAATGAAAAGTGACATGTAGCCAAACGCAGAACGCGGCGGTTGCTCATAACCGGATGTAACGAAGCGTATGAATAATTTTCCAGCTAGTAGAGCGGAGAATTTCCTATACACGCTACTAAACGCGTTATTGGAAACATCGTTTTTATGCCATCTAACACCTACCGAAATATTAATGTCAAATTATTCTATCACGCTACACCTGCAACTAAATCGAATGGACATATTCCAATATGTTATTTTCGAAATATCTTAACCACATCGTTCATACATTTTGTTCTCTTTTCATCTTTGTAATTATGTTTGTGATTTAATATGGGACTTTAGTTTCTATCTTTATTTTATTCTCACTTCCTGCGTATTTTGTTTACATCTTTCCTACTTTTTTAAATTCAATTTTTTTCTATTTTATTGAGACTTATTATCATGTCAGGCCATATTACATTTATATTTTTTGGGCATTCTGCGTATCTAAAAAAAGTCACATTTGCATAAATTTACAATTAAAACGCCATGTTATCTAAAGTGACCTGTGTTGGCTCATATGGTGCATTGGATATATACAGAGTGTTTCAAAAGTCTCGATTCATTTTCGCGTTACTGATGTCTGGTGCATTTCTGTTGCAGATATTTTGAAATATGTTCTCTAAGGAAGAAAGAATCGCCATCGTATCCTTGAAACTTAGAGGACTTACGTATGTTCAGGTGCAAGAACGGTTCCAGGCACGTTTTCAGAAAGCCGCACCTACCCGAACAAACATTCGGCTGCTGCTTAACAAATTCCTTCGAACAGGCAGTATCCTCGATGAGCGACGATCAGGACGACCCGCCACCCCTGAAGCAACTGTGCAACAATTGCGTGAAGCTGTGGAACGGAGTCCTCGTGCTTCGTCTCAGCAGAGAGTCAGAGGTTGCCCACACAACTGTCTGGAGAGTGCTGCGTTACAGGCTAAAGAAACGTGCATATCAAGTGCAAGTCGTACAGAAACTTGAGGCACAAGATTATGCAGCACGTGAGGCAATGTGTGATGACCTCCTACTCCAGGTGGAAGGTGAGAACCTGATGGATCACGTGTTGTTTAGTGATGAAGCCATCTTCCACACCTATGGACATGTCAACAGACATAACAGTCGCATATGGGCAGACGAACAGCCGCATGCAACACAGGAATGGGAGCGGAACACTCCAAAGATTAACGTCTGGTTGGGGTTGACCAAAAACAAAGTTTATGGGCCCTTCATGTTCATGGAGAATACCATTACAGGAACAACATATCTGGACATGTTGCAACAGTTTCTTCAGCCCCAGTTGGAAGACGATGGGATCCTAGGATCTGTTGTGTTTCAACAAGATGGTGCACCTCCGCATTTTGCTCGCATTGTACGTGACTACCTTCATGAAGTGTTTCCAGGGCGCTGGATAGGACGGGGTCCGTAAGGATGTGGGCTCCACGATCCCCGGACCTGACGCCATTAGACTTTTTTGCTTGGGGATTTATCAAGGCGGAGGTGTACAGGGTAAAAATCCAGAGCATCGAACACCTCAGACAGCGCATCTTCGCTGCTGTGGCACGCATTACGCCAGCCATGCTGGAGCGAGTCTTCAGGGCTACAGTTGAAAGATGGGGGTTGTGTCTAGACATGCAGGGGGAGCATGTTGAATTGTATTGATGTTTCTTGTAAACAATGTTAGAGACTGGTATATGTAGGTTTGATCCTTAATAAATGAGTGTATCAGTAAAATGAATCGAGACTTTTGAAACACCCTGTATATTTTTACTCTGAAATTAATTTATGCAACAATGAAATTTTCTGGTGAATCGTCAAAATTGCCCAATTTGTTGGACTGAAAACACGGGTCAATATGATTTTTGTCTCATGAGTACCAATAGTTGTACTTAATGCAGTTTTTTTATTGTGTTTTCGAATATGTATTCGGAATTTCTCCATCGCCCACAGTTTTTTATTTCAGTTTCAATTAATGGATTTAAATAATTATATTTTTAATAAACTTTTTTTGTCCATTTGTCCATTATAAAATAAAACCAAATGAGCTAACTCAAATGGTTTCAGCTATGGAAAAGAGATATCAAGGCAAATGGAATCCTAATATGCTGGCCGATTATTGTTGGACCATCAAGAGGGATGCTCCACAGGCGAAACATAGCAGAAAATCGTCATTTCTTACCTTCTAGGTGAGTCCGAGTGTTCGAATATTGTGTAGTTACGAGTGTAGAAAATATTAAAGTGTTTGAAATTATAAATTCCTGTTTCTCGGAAACCTTGCGTGATAGAGAAACACCGATATCATATTTGAATTCAGGAGAAAATGTACTATCCGAATCACATATTTTTCTTTCTGAGACAAAAAAAAAATTTATTTTTTGTTGCTCGGTGAAATCCACGCAGAAGATTTTTGAAAGAACTAAATTCACCCAAGCTGAACGTTTTCTGCTTAATGTAACATCGCAAACTGTACAGTCCTTTTGTCTTTATGACTGACACTATGGATGGTATATCGTATTTGACATGCTCTAACGTCGGTTAATCCTTAACTGAATAAGATTTCTGCCTCACTATTAATGTCAGGTTCCCAACTCTTAACCGGATGCTTCCGGAACGTTAGGGAGGACGAACACAACTTCTTAGCATTGGTCTTATGAAATAGCCTCTGCAATCCCCAGAATTAACTCTAGCAAGAATTAATAGATTCTAAATACAAACAAATAATTTTATGATTAATAGTAATAACTGGAAGGCGCACAAACGTGCACATGAGTCTATTACCAACATAGGAACCCCAAACGAATGGTACCTACCCCTCTAAGGTATAATGAATAACATGTGAATTTGGAGTGGGGTACATGACTTTATGGGAGGAGTCATCATCCTTATAAGGCAAGGACACGTGACAAAACGCTCTCACATACACTCACACTCATACGTTCTACAAGAAACAAGTCCTTCAGCAACCGTCCGCGACCTTTAGTATATTTTAAAATCTTAAGTATTTTAAAATCCAAGATAATCAGTAACTCGGGATTTTAAGTGATATTAAATACATGTGGACTTAAATAAACTCATCAACTCCACTCCGAATATTAGTGAGATATAAAATGATTGTAATTATCTATACATTGTTAGTACAACATTATTCAATAAACTGGAGTAATAAGTTTTGATTTTATTAAAATTACATAAATTATATAAACATCCCTGAGTTATCATATTCTACCCTGAGCGAACCGGCACATAACTCATGTGATTTTTTTTTTTGTGGGGTTAACTCGTGTGATTTTTTGTTACATAATGGACAGTGTATACGTCCCTCTTCTGTCAGGTTACCTACTTTAACCTCAAATGAGGATTGAAGAAACCGCAGTTACAGTTGGTTATAGCTTATTTGTTGTTCAAAGTTTGGGAAGAGTTCGACTGCTATAATGAATGCTAGTTGCATTACACACGGCGCCAATGCCGAGCACTTTAATGCCTAAAAAGAACAACTTTAATGTTCAGTGCATTATATGAGTCACCTTGGACACGATGATGTTTGAATAATCAATTTGTTTAATTATTAATTTATTAAAATTAATAGGATTGAAAATCAAACTCTTAAATGGTATGGCCATGTACAAAGAATGGAAAATGAAAGATGGCCAAAAAATATATACCAATGGTCACCCCCTGGAAGAATTAAACGTGATAGACCAAAATGAAAATGGAAAACCTATGTCAGAACTATAATGAATGGTGGAAATTTGGAAGGAGGTTGGAATGATAGAAATAAATGGAAACTGAAGACGGCAAATCTATAATTGGAGGAAAACCGAAGAAGAAGAAGTAGATGAAAATATCACTTTCTTTAGAAACGCTATATGTGTATAGGTCTATGTACCAGTAGATCGTGCATTTATTTATTTCATACTATGTCTCATATCAATTCTTCACGATTTTACAAACACAAAAAAAAATCCGAAAAATGGAACACTATTGTGCCACGTACTGTAATATTCACAAAAACGAATTCAATTTCCCTCAAAATATAAATAAACTACGGAAATTTTTAATAATTTTTCAAGTAGAAAAGAAGGGTAATCAATAGAAATTATGAGAACATAAATAATAATAACATAATATCAGAACTTATTTCGTTGTAAGATTAAATTAAAAGTAATTTTATTTTTACGTGACAGTACCGAAATGTAATAATTATCGTACAAATTGAATGTCATTTTATCAATTGCGAGTTAAATTTGTCCATTTGTTACAAATAATAGTACAAATGGCTAATTACACTTCCACAACTCTACGTTCATACAATTATTACATTTTGTTGGCATTCATTATGAATATATTGGTTTTATTCGTATTTTATCTTGAAATGTATTGTTATATGTTTTTTTTCAGGCAACACTGATTTATGATGAATTGTTTAATGAACATTAACGCTAAAATGAAGCGTTATATTGAATATCTAACCCAATTTTCTTTTAAAATCGAGGATAGATATCGAAAATCCCAAATAAAAATAGCTGTATCTGTACTTGAACCCGGACCTCTAAGATAATTTTCTGAAATAGTTTAAATTAACTCACACAGTATCATTTTTCTAAATTCCTATTAAAAAACAATATTTTTTAATGTTTTCCAAAAATACTGATTTATTAAATAATAATTGAGAATAGGCATTATGTTAAGAACGCTTTCTTCACATATTTATAAATATATTAAGGAGTTAGGCTGACATACAATTGACACTATGATACATGGCTGTTAATAAGGTGTGAAAAGACGGTCTTCCCTGTTACCCGCATACAGGTGCACGCCCAATGAAACAACACAACTGACAAGTGCGTAGCGGTGTTTTTTCACATCCAGTGAGCACTTATTAACAGAGCTGTGAGTAAAAACAATTATGATCTCCTCCTCAGCTATCTCAGGTAGATACCATGACAACACCGTTACTCACTTGTCAGTTGGGTTCTTTAATTGGATGTGCACCTGCGGGTAGCAGAGGGAACCACCAATGCCAAGAGAGAATACCAGAAATGTCGTATGACAACCTGGTAGCAATGATTAAAAAATTAAGTGTTAAATATATTTAAATAGAAGTGCAAACATATTATTTAGATAATCAATTGAGTTGATGTTTACTTGATGAAAATCCATATTTATTAATTAAATAAAAATAAAAAGGTAGTTTTATTTGATTTTCATAATTATTATATGATCTAAGCAACAATACAACAGTATTGTTGTATTGTTGTTTAGATCAGTTGGAACACAATTCATAAGTTGTTAACATGTCTGAAGAAGGTACAGTGTACCGAAACAGCTGTCATTGAATTATATAATAAATATGAAAATCAAATAAAACTACGTTTTATTTTTATTTAATTAATAATTAATAATTTGTTTTTTTATTATTTAATGAAAATAATATTAAGATTTATCATTACCTTTACCTAATGCCTTTTATATATATATAAAGCGGTAGATTAACTATTTAAAGTTTATTACTTTATTTGTATTTATTTAATTTCTTTTACGTATAGTAGATTCGAGCTGTTATTCCTTTGTGTATGCATTTTTTCATTAGTTTAATTTTAATTGTATATAATTTTATTGTATATATCATCATCATGAACAAATTCGTTTTAGGCCAAGTGGCCTGTACGGTAAACCTAGCGAAGATGGTCTTGATCTTTCCACCGATGTTTTGGTCTTCCTTGGTCCCTTATTGTATATATTATTTTCATTATTGTTCACTTTAACAGATAATTAATTGTTTAGTATGTACTATTATTGTAATTTTTTGTGATTTAAATGTAATATTGAGTGGAAGAGAAGGCCACATGGCCTTAACTCCACCAGGCTAAATAAATTTATTCTATTCTAATCGGATCTATAGAGATAAATTTTATAAAATGTGCGAAAGTATCGTTAATCCAAGATTTCATTGAATAGTAGAAAAGTTTTAATAACAAATATAAAATGAAGTTATTTGGTTAACCTATGATTTTAGTTCATACAATCCTTGCAGGGTGTCCTCATGTTCTTTTTTTTTTTTTTTTTTTGAAGAGAGACTACCTCTATCCTGGGTTAATCCAAGTTAACCTAGTGAATCTTAAGCGAACCCAAATCCAACCTGTTAGTGTCATATCGTCGGGGGATTCTATTCTATACCCATTTTCTTAGACTACAAACTTGAAGAGGCACATACTGATCTCGTGAGGATACAGCCGAGGGGAATCACTTACTCCTTCAATATACATGTGCTGTATTTATTTTGAATTAGAGGCAGGTGGAAATTTTCTTGTGAACGAGTTATGTGGCTGAGATGGTAAAGTTCCAAAGTCCTCCACCGTGGCATCTTGCCTTGGTGCAATAGAGGATGCGCTTCCAATCAAGTCCTCATGAGCCAGGAAATGTTCCCTTGAAATATCGGTCAATGTGTGGGACAAGTGTCCATATAGAATCACAAACATTGAGAAGTCATTCAGCATTCGGCTTCAGTTGAGAAAACGAGCCGTAACGGCTGAAAGACCCGATATCCTTATCACAATATTGTAAAAATACACCCTAGTGGAGAAAAATGAAACACATCAAACTGTATATTATAATCAACATTCAAGATTATTATGATGATCTTGAATAAGATTTCCGGGCTGTAGGGCCGTGGTCTTGAGGCTTGAAGTTCCCCCTCAGCCCGGAAATCTTCTTCAAGATCATCATAATAACTATGGCCGTGAAAGCCTAAGTCAATACATTATAGGTTATTAATTATTTTTTTGGGAAACATCATTATTTAAATACACAAGTATTGAACACACAGTTATCAAATGTGTAGTTCGAAGGAATCTGTTCATTATTTGCTATATTCAATGTATTTGTTAGAGAGTCAGTCATTGCAAAATAATAATCTGACCTGTTCAGAATATTAAAAGAAGGAGCTTTCTTTACTTTGGTAAACAGAATCCGATAACTAGCGAGGTGAAACACGATTGTCATTGGTTGTAAAGCAAAATTCATTGGAATGTGATTGGTTACTGACTCCCATTTGGGGCATGAGTTGAATAGACAATATAATTGTTCGTCGCATTTTACGATAATCGAGTACTTCGCATAGTTAAAATCTGAAAAGATAAAAGACCTGAGTTCGAAGACTCTCAAAGTTTGAAGTGCAAATTATACAATAATTGAAGTATTTTTTTATATTCAAAGTTTGAGTATAAAAGTAAAGTTAAGTTAGACAATGAGAATTTTATAGTTGGAGATATGAATCACATGGGAGAGTAAAAGCAAGTAAGAAAACATTGAAGAAGGAAGGCAAGTCAATCTAAGATACTAACTTTAAATTGGCTATTTTGTAAAATACATAAAACTGACTTGCGTCACGGTTCCCTTGCGGACTTCACTTCATATTACCTACCTTGCATGCACATGAATATCAAGTGAACTTGCCACATTTTCCTATGCACGTAAATATGGAGGTGACGATTCAGAGGAGGTAGCCATTGTAGTTACTATAGTTTGTGCAAGTGGACAAACAAGTTACTTACTTCCATGAATAAATCTTATAGTAAACGGTTCGTAGAATACAGGTACCATTATATTCAACCATTGATCGTAAATCCATTTTATATATATAACTAATTAACTCACTGGCACAATCGGACCCATAGGTTCACGGCCGCACGAACATAAGTTCTCCATACATCCCTATCCTGAGCTAATTTTTCCAACCATTCCTCGTATTATCTACTTCCCTCAAATCGTGGTTAATGTTATTCTCCCACCTCATTATTGGGGTACCAACTGGACGTTTTCCCTCTGGTTTCCCTACAAGAAGCTTCCATACATCTCCTTTAGTCTGGATTCCCTGTAGTAGTCCTCGCCCGGAGAACCGAATGGGGCACTATTTTACCTTCGGAAAATTTTACCCCTGTGGCACCCATGTCCGCGTTTCTTGACGGTTGTATTTTTACGGTGAAAGATCGTCACTCTTTCGACCAAGGTACTTTCTTCGTCTAGCTGATTACCTTTGACCAGTCCGGCATGGGTAACCCTATCGGCAGCAATGCTACCGCCGGCATAGATCTCGGGGTCATTTAAGCACGCAAGCCACTCCACCACGACAAGGCAAATATAATGTGGAGGGCCATTTATCATATAGAGGATTTAAATCAGAGTCACCCAAACTTATTTGTATCGCAGACCAAATGGAAGAAACGTCAGAGTGGAGCGGGCCATAGGCCCTATTATAGAAGTTGTTGATTTTATTATTATTATTATTGTTATTATTATTATTATTATTATTATTATTATTATTATTATTATTATTATTATTATTATTATTATTATTATTATTATTATTATTATGAGATAATTCAAAAGGTCTGGTTTCAGAGGACTAACATGGAAGAATAAAGGTCTATGACGAATATGTATGTTCAGGGGGCAAAAATCGGTTCAGATAGAAGTCATATTAATGAAATTAATGAAAGGATAAACCTGGAATATTAAAATTAAATGATGTTTTACAAGATGTCAATGTAAGTTCTTAAATTAAAGCAAACTTTTTGATACAAAATAATAAGTACAATGACATACTGTGCAGAAACAAGGGAATTAAATTCTAAAACAATAAGCACAATGATATACGGTGCAGAAAAAAGGGAATTAAATTCTAAAACAATAAGTACAATGACATACGGTGCAGAAACAAGGGAATTAAATTCTAAAACAATAAGTACAATGACATACGGTGCAGAAACAAGGGAATTAAATTCTAAAACAATAAGTACAATGATATACGGTGCAGAAAAAAGGGAATTAAATTCTAAAACAATAAGTAACGTGAAACTTGCAGAAATGGATTTTAGGAGATGTTGAACTGGGATTTCAAGAAGAATAAAATAAGAAATAATCTAATTAATCAAAAAATAAATGTTCAAACTTCAATTGTGAATCATAAAAAAACAACTAAAAATTAAAATGTTTTGGTCATGTAAACATAATGAAAAGACAGATTCCCAAGAAGAATACTAGAATGGGTGCCACTTGGTAGAAGAAGAAGAGGACAGCCAAAACTAACGTGGATTGACGGTGTTTTGAGCGGCTTGGACGAAAAATAATTGGACGATGGAGATTGGAATGACAGAGATATGTGGAGGAGAATGACAGATTATTTGGGCGCAGGAAGATATTGTGAAATATTGTGAAACCTACTAAATAAATATGTCAAAGTTTTGTCAATTGATATTTTTATCCAAGTACAGTTTTCTCTTCTTCTGTGTGTATGTACCCTATATACCCTCTGCGTCCCTCACGGGGACTCAAGTGCTCCTAAGCGAGAGTTTCTTAATGAAACTATTTTATTTACCCTTGTTTACATATAGATGTCAACGAGTGACATGTGGTTAGCACATCGTCTAAAAGGACACCTAGTAGGCAACTAAGGTGTTTTTTATTTCACTTTACCAATCCATTTTATTCATATTGTTATTATTATTGCTATTATTATTATTATTATTATTATTATTATTATTATTTTGTACTTTTACAAGTTTAATTTCTTTTTACTTATTACTAAAGTATGTAGTAGTAGTAGTAGGACTTTATTAGACAAAAAGTAAGATATTTACAATATTATTTACAAATATGGGTCGCACGGGCAGTAAGCCGTACGTGCTGTTGGCAGTCCGTTACAATAAAGTAATAATTGGTACTAGTGTAAAGAAAAATAAACAACAAAAAAAATAAACAAAAAAAACAGCAATAACATTACATAAAGAAAACACAATAATAATATTACAATTAAATAATAACACAATAGCATTATACACTAAAAACATTAACATTACAATTACATAAAGAAAACACAATAATATTACAATTAAGTAATAACACAATAGCATTATACACTAAAAAACATTAACATTACAATTACATAAAGAAAACACATTAATATTACAATTAAATAATAACACAACAGCATTATACACTAATTAATTTATATATAATTGTTAATAATTAATGGTATTGCATTTTGATAACATATTTATTCATGAATGAGTGTGTCCTTATTTTTCGCGTTTTGTCCAGAACTTTACCGAGGTTTATCCAATTTTCTGGATTTACCAATAATTCGTAGCATGCCAATCTTTCCCGATTTGAATTTAGAAATCTTTCCGGTAATAACTGACGTCTCCAATATTCTAAATCATTACATTTTCCTAATATATGTATCTCATCTTCAAAGTTCCCGCACATTGGACATATTCGCATATCGTGATCGTCGCTAATTTTTAGAAATTTCCATGCCCCTAGCCTAAACCAAGCAAGCCCTGATCTCTCCTTAAATCCTAGGTTGAGTATATACGATTCTTTTCCCCAGACGTGTTTTAGGTCTCTTTGTAAACACAGTGAGCGTTTTCCTGTACATTCGGCAAAAGTATCTTGTTGGTTTATATCTAAGTACCTCCTCCTTATTTTTCTCCACACGTTCTTGCGATTTTCAGTCCCTTTTTCCCATATCCAGCCCATCCCAATCTTTTGGAGTTCTCTCCTAACCTCGTCTGCCCAAAATTTAACATCTATGTTTTTAATTTGGTGGTCGTAACAAATTGCTCTAAGCATTGTTTGTTCACCTTGGATTACTCGCAACCAGTATTTGAGTACACGAATTTTACAGTTAGGCCTAATGTCGTCCTGGAATGACCCGAATTCATAAGTGAATATACACAGTACTAGATTGCGTATTTAATCCGGGAATATTCGATAATATAAGACACGTCAGTTTCAAACAGGTTTCACTATTGCAGATGATTACGTGAGGTTGACATTTAAGTTGGATTAAGCTGTGTACTCGTTTCAATTCCTAATTACTACGCTTGGAATATTTATTAGTCCTCATATTTCGCAAAAATCTGCTCCTGAATTCAATAATCTACCACTTGAAAAAAATATCCGAATAATTATAACAAAATAAATCTTTCTCCTCTTCTTCTTCAACGTAATTTAACCCCTCTCCCTATAGGTACTTTTATGTGCCCTACGTCGTGTCGCCCGGGGTTTACAGTGGCACGACATACTGGGAAAGGGATTTTAATATATGGATTACATACATACTTTTTTTGACCACACAAAGATATGGAGGTCTCCCCCGAATGAGTCATCAGTTCATTCAGGGCCTCCTCCAAGACAACACAATATTAATATAAAACACGACATTCTGATACACATTCATACCAAAAATGGTTATAATGATGATATCCATCCATAATAATTCTGCCCGAAAGCAGGTCTTTCACTGCAATCATAGCATTTTCATGCTATGCTTTGCAGCTTTACTAGGAATTATAGGTGTGGTAACTTCCCATTGCTTTCCACACCGGTGAAGGATGATTATAATAATGATGCTGTTGATGGCCGGATGATTTTCGGGGACCGTTGGGTTTCCTGACATTTGTCTTACAGGTGAGGAAAACCCCCGAAAAATTCTCACCCAGGAGCCTGCCCCGACCGGGAATCGAACCCGGGCCCGCTGCGTGACAAGGCGAGACCACAGCGGTGGACAATAATGATATAATGAATTGATATATGATAATATGAATTATAATGATAATATGATGAACAGATGATGATCCAGGATCGTTTGGACTGTAAAGTTTGAAAATTTCTCCCGAGTGAGAGATCAGCTCAATCAGGGCCTCATCCGAGACAACACAACATTAAGACGAAACACACCATTCGCACACTCATTCACGCAATACATGGCAAAAATGAATTATTACATTTATATGATGACCAGATGATGTTCGGGGATAGTTTGGGCTGCAAAGTTTGAAGGTTTTCCCCCAATGAGTGATCAGCTCGATCAGGGCTGCATCCGAGGCAATACAACATTAAGACGAAACACACCATTCGCACAGTCATTGATACCAAACATGGTGAAAATGATTTATAACATTTATATGATGACCAGACGATGTTCGGGGATAGTTTGGGCTGCAAAGTTTGAAGGTTTTCCCCCAATGAGTGATCAGCTCAATCAGGGCCTCATCCGAGACAAGACAACATTAAGACGAAACACACCATTCGCACACTCATTCATACCAAACATAGTGAAAATGATTTATAACATTTATATGATGACCAGACGATGTTCGGGGATAGTTTGGGCTGCAAAGTTTGAAGGTTTTCCCCCAATGAGTGATCAGCTCAATCAGGGCCTCATCCGAGACAAGACAACATTAAGACGAAACACACCATTCGCACACTCATTCATACCAAACATAGTGAAAATGATTTATATGATGACCAGACGATGTTCGGGGATAGTTTGGGCTGCAAAGTTTGAAGGTTTTCCCCCGATGAGTGATCAGCTCAATCAGGGCTTCGTCCGAGACAATCAACATTAAGGGCCAGTTTCACCAAGACAGGTAACTGTATTACGCCAGTTTAAGCTATGCATTACACATTGGGAAAACTGACGTAATACAGTTACCTCTGTTGGTGAAACTGACCCTAAGGGGAACGCACCATTCACACATACACACACACATTCATACCAAACATGGTGAAAATTAATCATAATAATATGATGTTCAGATGATATTCGGGGACCGTTTGGACTGTAAAGTTTCCTGACATTTATCTTAGAAGCAAGGAAAACCCCCCAAAAAATATAATTCAGAAAACTGTCCGACCTCGGTTTGAACCCGGGCCCGGTGGACAAGAGGGATCGTTGCTATCCTAAGACTCCAGCAGTGGACAAGTGTTCCTTATCAAGAATCAAAATGATTATTTTTTAGTTAATTAATTAAAAATAAAATTTATTTTTATTTAATTAAATAGGTAATGGATTTTCATCAAGTAAACACCAACTCAATTGATTGATTATTGTTTTGTTTATTTGGATAATATGGTTGTACCTGCTATTATATCACAGTAAACATGGTGGAAATTATTACGTTGTACGCATTTTAGGTGTACTTAGAACATTTCAGAAAACTTTTAGATGATTCAGCAGATGATTTTAAGTGGAGAGGATTAAGAGGGAAATTTGTATAACTGGCCACAGCTTGGAGGGTAATTTTATTCTTGATATCCACTCCCAGGCAACTGTGCCAATGCATGTAAACATAACGTCTTGCTTGTGAAGCAAAGTACGGCACTAGGATTTATAATTACGTTTTGTGGTCGTATGAAAGTGAGTAAATTGATCAAAAGACATGCGATTTGCCTAATTATAAATCTTATGTGTCACATTAATCGAATGCGTGTTTGTAAGTATTTCGTATTAGTAAACTAATATTAATATTTAATATTATTTGCCGTCTAAACATTACTCTTTTTGTTGAATTTTTCAATGAAACTTTGATTTTGAATTTGATCTTTATTAGTAGTATTACATACTAGGAATTCAATTTGAAGTGATAGAGAAAAATGTCACTACAAGTGATACCCACGATATAGACAATTTTGTGAATTGTGTCGTCTGTCAAAAACTCCTTTGATATTGAAGAATTTGTGAAAATGTAATATTTGAAAGTAGATAAAAAAAGGTTGATAGTTCGAGATCGGCTGCAAGATTACTATGTTCATTGAGTGTATGAACAAAATCTATTTTTTCATAAAATTGTGAATTACTGAATACATTTTTGCCGAGTTGCCTATTAAAATTTGGCCGCCAGTATGTTTAATTAAAATATAATTAATTTATTTATTCGAAATAATTTAATTCACTTGTTATTAAAATAAATTATAATCCAGTTCGCAGAAATCGATCTATAGAGCTTGAAACGTTTTGGTCACCATTGCAAACTTGGCTGTAAACCTCCTCGCAGCTACAGCAGGCTGTGACACCAATCAGTAATAAAATGGCGGTAAGTACGTATTTATTGTTTTATATTGTTTCAAATGAAGTTCAGTTCATTTAAAATGCTGTATAATGTATATTAATACTACCTTTTGGATATATTTTTGTATATACATTGTACGTAGTATACATAAAGGGCAGTGGTTTTACTTCCCGCTGCGAGGGAACAATATGAAACAATAAATACGTACTAACCGCCATTTCATTACTGATTGGTGTCACAGCCTGCTGTAGCCGCGAGCAGGTTTACGGCCAAGTTTACAATGGCAACCAAAAGTTTTCAAGCTCTATACATCGATTTCTGCGAACTGGATTACAATTTATTTTAATAACAAGCGAATCAAATTATTTCGACTAAATTAATTAATTATATTTTAATTAAATATACTGGCGGCCGAATTTTAATAGGCAACTCGGCAAAAATGTATTCAGTAATTCACAATTTTATGAAAAAAATTGATTTTGCTATACACTCGATGAACGAAGTAATCTTGCAGCCGAATCTCGGACTATGAGGACCTCTGATCTAGATAGTCATCGTGATGACCTCCTTTACTTCCAGAACATGCGTCTTGTACTTATTTAATATACAGGCTGAGTTGACCCCCAGGAATATTACGGCGTCAGGAAGTTTATGCCAGTTTACAAGTTCTGCAACCATCGGGAATCGAAACCGTGAATTTCCAGCTAGTATCAAATGTTATTATAGGATTACGTTACGGCGTGCCCCAACACAATATCGATTTATTTGAAATATAAATAATTTTAATTAGTGAGTTAGCTTACAGTTAAATTATCAGTTTTAGTAAAAATAAGTTCATAATTCAGGAACTGAGCAAAACTAAGCGAATTCGTCTGTGAATTGGAGTTCGACTTTGCTGCTTAACGGATTTTTTATAATTACAAAATTTTTATACTTTCTTTATATACCTGGATCTACAATTATTCATAATTGCAAATTAGACATATTCCAACTTAAATTTCTACCCCCTTAAAAATAAAACTTTACAAGGATAATAAAATCATCTAACAATCACCAAACATTTTAACAGCAATAATTTGGACATAAGCATATATAGAAAACCAACTACAAATACCATAGCAATACGCAACAAATCAAGACATTCATATCAACAAAAAATGAGTACCTTCACAAGCTTAATAAATAGAATGATGAAACTTGCCTTAAATAAAAACAATTACCAAAAGAAAACTACATGAAACATTTAGCTATAAAATGGATACAATTCACAAATAATAAACAAATTAGTTAACAAATAAAGAAGAAAAAAAACAATTTAACAAAATTAACACAACTTGAAAAAGAAGATAATATAAAAACAAAAAACTGGATCACATTTACTTACACTCGTAATGAAAGAATAAAAATGGCAAAATCTACCAAGAAATTTGACAAAAGCATAAAAATAGCTTACAAAACTAGAAATAAATTAAATAACCTAATACCTAATAAAATAGAATAAAATAATAAATTTGAAAATAAAGGTGTATATAAACTCAAGACAAGAATTTATTAAAACATTAGGTTATTGCCATAATAGATTTCAACTGCCTCTGTCAAATATTTTATGTAAGAAGTGTTGCTATAGAAAGCTGTGTGACTTTATCAATCATATTTTTAAGAGACTTTCAGTTAGTTTTTTCTTGGGTTTTGTTAATTAATTAATGTATTTGTTCATATTACGTTATTATGTAACGCTACGAAATTAACCATACTCTAAATTACTGTAAATAATTAAATGTATTGTAACTAAAACCGTAACATACCCGATGACGAAATAGGGTTCATATTATTGCAGATTCAATAAAAAAATAATAATAAAAAACTCAAATGTAGCGATTGTGAAAAATGTTATATAGGCATAACATCAAGAAGTTCAAAAACAAGATTTAATGAACATTTATCAGATTTTATTAAAAATGAGGGAAAATCAAGTTTCGCTAACACTTTTAAAAACCAACCATCAATTTGGCAAAATAGAAGAAACAAAAACAATAATACACAAAGAAAACAACAAACAAAAATTAATATTTTGGAAGAAATGAAAATCGTCAAGTTGGGAGGAAATAAAAATTTATTGAATGAAAATATGCCTAGCAACCAAAACCACCTATATGAAATTTATAAATAAATTCAATAACAAGAAAAGCCATGAAGATGTACCTAAGTCTTCGAAAAGCTTTACGAAGATTATAAATGAATTATTGAAGTTGAGGACGACGTTATATATATATATATATATATATATATAAAGGTATAAAAGTTTTATAATTATAACCTCAATGGTGTGAATAAAAAAAGTGATTAGCGGAATTTATCTTCATTTTGTCAGCCCTTACAACGAAGAAACTGAATTTCTTATGCCAACTTATTTAAACGTGTCGGACTGCAGTGAAAATAAACCACATAAGATATTACCCATTGTATGTATTATAATTAAAAAAATATATCTGATTCATTTTTGCACCTACTTTATTAACAATATTAAATAAATTGAACTGTTATATCTTATGGGATACATTGCCTATTTATGGATTAATTAAATTATATGGTATAGGCCTACATATGTATTGCGACAAAGCAACATGACTGATGCTAAAGCGATTTGTTTTAAATTTTGTGTTTCAGGTAAACCCCCACTTCTGTAGCAAATATGATAGGATACATATAAACTAAAATAAAACTCTAATATACATAGATCTAAAACTAAAATGTTCCGAAAATATAATAAAAGTATACCATAAGATAAACATGTCTTACAATCGATCATTAGAATCAGAAAATTACAAGGATTAGGGAAATCATATCAACATTTTTATTATAATTAAATTAATCAATAAATGATCAAAATATAATATATTATTAAAATCGCTATAAAAGACATATGTAGAAAAGTAGAAATATAACCAAGTAAAATTCCACTACTTGTCTAGATAAAGGAGTATTGTTAAAATGCTACCTGATTAATGCAGGTAACAAAAGACATTCATCCCCCATTTAGAAAAGATCACAGTCTCTTGATATGACAGTTTACAAAATTGAAAGAAACTGAAAACAGTTATCTATTAACAATATCAGAAAGCAATTAACCCAGTTCTTAGAAACTGTAATTAACGCTATTTACCAGCAATTCCAAGAAATAAGTATAACATTTACACGTAAAAAAAACCATACGTGCAAATTATCAAGGTATACATAGCGGTGTTGACAAATTTACATTTCAGGAACTCCAAGGCCGTAAACCCCCCCACCTCTAAGGAAATACATGACTAGCGAATAAGATTATTGTAACGTATGTATATTCAAATTGTATCGAATGGAATCGAAAGAAGTGGGAGAAGCTTTCGTCTTTTTAAGCGAGAACATATATCAACATTTCCTCACTCTCGGTCACTCTGTGTTCAGTGTTTGTACATCGTAGATCTACAGACCGCGATCTCCGATCCAGTTAAAATTTAGAATAGTCCCAGAACTTGTTAAATTTAAAGTTATCGACGACTTTATAAAGATTTAGTCTGTTAAAACATTTGG
Source organism: Diploptera punctata (assembly GCA_030220185.1). Lineage (NCBI taxonomy): Eukaryota > Metazoa > Arthropoda > Insecta > Blattodea > Blaberidae > Diploptera > Diploptera punctata. The sequence goes on along the minus strand of JASPKZ010006840.1, from coordinate 240,427 downwards.
ATTTTGAATGTATTTGATTCAAGCACGTGGACCTAGAATAACTTCATCGACTCCACTCTTAGATAAAACTTTATAACTGTATTAACAAAAGTGTATCTCTTCGTAAATAAATAGTTTTTGGATTCGTTAAAATTGAGTGAAAAAATGTATACGTTATTTCGCTTATAAAAAAGTTCACAACCCTGAGATCTCTTGGCTACCATTGAGCACCGGTACACTTCTAATTGTTGGATTTCGCTACAATATTTTCCCCTTGCTATTTCAATAGCATATACTAAATTTCATTGCGAAATAATACCTCTCCAGAAAGAATTTTTAATTCTGGATCATGTGCATACTTTTCTTACAATTCGAAGACATGTAGGGCCTCTCCGGAGGAGTATTCGGCACTTTGTCAGGGCTACTACCGAGACAACACATGCATTAAAATAAGACATACCATTAAGTCATATATTAACACTAAACATGGCAAACATATATAGATGATTAAGGTTAGATGGTGTTCGAGGACTACTTGAGCCTTAAAGTTTCATCATATTTGTCTTACGTGTAAAAAAAACTCGAAAGAAATGTTTTCTGACCAGAGATCGAACCTGTGGCCGTATAATACTAAATCTGACAAATTTATAAAGGACGATTATTAAGGCCAGATTATTTATAATATCTATGGTTAGTTTTGAGGAAGAATTGAGAAGATGGAATTAAAATGGTTAGGACATATTTTAAGAATGGAAGATGAGCGATGGCGGAAACTACTATATCAATGGCAACCGACCAGGAAGAAAAAAAGAGGGAGACCAAAGTTAACATGGAAGGAAAATATGAGGATATTAATGCAAGCAAGATGGCTAAACATTGAAGATGCCCAAAATCGTAGGCTTTGGAGGTTTGGCATGGGAAGACGCCAGCAGCTGTAAAAACCCGAAGATAGATAGATTTTTGGTTAGTTTAATCTTATTGGTTTGTGTTTTAGTAGGCGTTGCCTTTTTACCTTATTACAGCGTAAAGTTTTAGGTTATGTTCCTATAACAAGATGAATTACTAAACATAACCCTAAAAGGGAACCGAAATTGCATCATCTTCTAATTTGGAGGGGGGGAGGGGATTACTTGGGCCTTAAAGTTTCCTTGCATATCTTACAGGTGAGAGAAACCTCACAAATGAAATTGTCCCGACCGGAAATCGAACCCGGGACATTATTCCAGAACGATGGTCCATTTGTTCTATTTAATTAATGCCCCAAATGGGAGTCAGTGACCAATCACATTTCAATTAATATTGATTTACAACCAATCACAGTCTGTTTCACCTGAAATTTATCAAATAAGTTTATCATATTAAAGAAAGCCCCTTTTTATCATTCTGAATAGGCCAGAGCATTCGTTTGCACTGACTGTCCCTCTAAGATATACGGCTACCAGATTATATATATATATATATATATATATATATATATATATATATATAGTGCACGAATTACTTGGTCTACCAACTGGGCGTTTTCCCTCTGGCTTTCCTACAAGAAGTTTCCATGCACGCCTTTCATTCCCCATACGTGCAACATGTCCTGCCCATCGCAGTCTACGAGACTTAACTGTTAAGAAGTTTCCATGCACGTCTTTCATTCCCCATACGTGCAACATATCCTGCCCATCGCAGTCTACGAGACTTAACTGTTATTATAACAGTTAAGTCTCGTAGACTGCGATGGGCAGGACATGTTGCACGTATGGGGAATGAAAGACGTGCATGGAAACTTCTTGTAGGAAAGCCAGAGGGAAAGCGCCCAGTTGGTAGACCAAGAATGAGGTGGGAAAACAACATTAACTATGATTTGAGGGAAGTAGATTATACAGGGAATGATTGGAAAGTATTAGCTCAGGATAGGGATGTATGGAGAGCTTATGTCCGCGCGGCCATGAACCTACGGGTTCGATGGTGCCAGTGAGTAAGTAAGTAAGTATAGTGCACGAATGTAAACAGATACTGCTCGAAGGATATAATAGAAAAACATTCGTAGTAATTGATTATACCACAGTAAAAAGAATCCACTGTTTACACTTTCTTAAACGTATTATTTCCCAGGAATTTACGTTCCAGAAAAATATAATTAACGTCATTGGGCATCAGAAATTAATAATGGTTATAATCAGTTTAATGTGTTTCATTTTTTCTCCAATAGGGTGCATTCTTACAATATTGCGATCCTTTGGCAATAAATAATACTATGCTCTGGTTGCAGTAACGAACAAATGAAGCATAACAAACGTTTCTCATTTGTTTCCAAACATCGCCGTTTACATTAAATGTATAAATATTTTAAAACAACTATATTTAAATAATGATTTGTGAGTAAACAGTTTAATTTTATTCGTTAAATAGTCCTAACAAATGCCACTCTTGATGTCCAAATTCTCTAGATAAATATTTACTCCTCACTTCGTAAGTCGTGACTTTATCGATAATTTGGAAATCACTCGTGGCATTACTTACGATAAAACTTTGAAACACAATTTGATATGCGCAACGAAACATCTGTTGAATGTGCCAAAGCAGGATAAAAAAATCTTCTTTTTTCGTTGTTTGCTCATAGAATATAATAAAGTATGTTTGCTTTTATGCATATTTTGTTTTTATGTGGTAATATGTTATGAATGAAAGAATAAATGACCGTACCAGGGCCGGGAAGTCACGAAGCATAACTTAATTATGACGTAGAGTTGGAGTGCCAGTGCATCAGCATATTATGTACTAACTCAAAACTTGTTCTGCTTCTATGGGCCGCTGCATGTGAGAGCAAACTTCTGTTATTTAAAGAGATGAAACTTTGTAACAACACACAATATAACACTAGCAAGCTTCCATGAAAAAAAGCTTATGGTCTAAAATAAAGAATCGAGTTGGGGAATAAAATCCAAAAATCTTATATAAAGTTCTCAAAAGAAAATAATACTGCCATTAAAATAATCTTATTCCATTACTTAGCTGTTTTTTCCGCCATAGATGCTGATGGAAAATGTGGTCAATATGAAAATTAACGAAATAAACAAGCCGTATATTCAGTATAGTTAACATAACTTAGTAGAAAATTTTGTAAATGAACTGGAACTTGGAAATGCATTATTTACTTTTACACAGTTGATGCACTCACATAACAATTCAGAGAACCCTGATCCCCTATATACGTGGGACTGGAGAATAATAATGTAGAGTGCAAACAGATGTCTCATTATTATTATTATTATTATTATTATTATTATTATTATTATCATTATTATTATCATTATTATTATTATTATTATTATCATTATTATTATTTAAAATAATTATTTCGTCATTATTGACACTATTGTTAGTAAACTATTATCGTTAAGATTAGTTAAACAGTCTAAACCTTTGTTTACCAACCTGTGGTTCGCGAACTCCCAGGGGGTTCAAAACTGTTCCAGTTTTTGAATCCTGCCGATGATGGGACAAGTCCCGAAAGCGCTACAGTTAAATGATTAATTAAGTTGAGGAGACGGACCTTTCAGGTGAATATTCCATAATTTTATATTAATTTTGAATAATACCTCAACGGAACACATCATGAATCTTATAAAAGTTGACCACGTAGTAGGTCTACCTAACGTGTAGCGTACATTTTGGTGTAGAATCCGCTAGGTCTGATCATTAACAATATATCACGGGAGTATAAAACATTGATCCAGGCTCGTAGATTTCAATTGAAAAATTGGATTCATCTCATCTTCGGCACACCGACATTTCTTCTATTTCCTGGCTCATTACAATACAACTTTTTGGTATTCGATCTATCAATCTCTGAAAATGTTCCTTCCTATTGTTTATATTTTATCTTGAATATTTTAAGCCCATGTTTCCCTTAACAGAGATTTAAGCGCTCTCCCCCTACAGGGTAGAATTTGAAACATATTAATTTAGTTACACTTGTATTCGTACAGATGTCATAGGAGTAGCCCGTGGTCAGCGTTCCGCCTCATACTGACATCTAGGAAACCAAGATAGTACTAGGACGGAAAAATTAGCTCAATTTTGCTTAGAGGCCTTTCATTCAGGCTTAAGGATCTTTTACGAGCCTGAAAATATTCAGACTCGGGACCCACGGCTTAAAGTCCCTCCGGGAGGACTTGCTCCTTGGATTTTTCCATCCTAAAAAATCTATCAACCCCGACCAGGTTTGAACTCGCGACCCTCGGGACCAGAGGCAAGGAGCATAGCCACTAGTCCACCGCGGTCGATTTATATTTTATACATTAGTTTTAAATTATCTAATTAATTTTTTAAATCTTCACTTTTCCTTTTATTCAAAAGCATGTAACAGACTACACTTCTTAAAACCTCATTTTCGCTTTTCGTATATTATTATTATTATTATTATTATTATTATTATTATTATTATTATTATTATTATTCTGACACATTAAATAAATAATATTTCTGTAACAAAAAACGGTTATCATCGATATCAACATCCCAGTTAATATTACTAAAAAGTCTCTCTAATAAAAGTTTCTAGTCTGTATTTCGCAAAATTAACAAGGTTCCTTTATTTATTTTCATGTAAGTGGCATGGTCGATAATGTGGCATTACTAACCATATAGGAACGCTGTAACTGCTTAAATAATACAATATTCTGAAATTATTGTTTCGTGCTTAAGAGTTGTTATAATAGAAGAAAAAAAATCAAGAGGCGTCATTCTTGGTTTGCGTGCAAGACGTTTTCTACTTGAATAACAACTGTGGGTTTAGTTACGTCAAACGAAAACCCATAAATGGTTTTGAGAAAATTGTATCTCAGATTGACGATATAGGAACAGCCATCAAGATTTTGCCCGCAGGACAGATACAGTACGACCTCCGCTTCAGAAATTGTCTACATCAATCCCAGGGCAACATAATTTTTTTCCGCCTCTTCCCATGTTTTGCCTCTCTTTTTCTTCTTTCTAGCCATATCGATTTTCCGGTTCCCCAAACCTATCTCCATCTTTTTCTACATAAACCAGAGAATGCTCCAGTAATGTCATTTAACATCAGGAACATTTTACAAAATATATTTTAAGATAATTTTCTATGAATTTTTTATGAATGAAATCATGTACGTTGTATTTTAGTAAATATGGGTACTGAAAATCGAACGATTCATGATGTCCCTTTCACAATCCAATATATTTGAATCGATTCTCAGCATTGAAAGTACGATTTTAAAACATACTTAATTTTTTTATTGTCCAATACCACCAGGTTGTCTTTTATGACATTTCTGGCTTTCTCCCCTAGCATTGGCGGGATTGTAATCCTTGTCTTAAGTTGGGCCACCTGGAAAGCGGAGTTTTCTTATCCATATGACATAATGGGTGATAAATGATAATGAATTGCCAGAAAGCTGAACTTAACCTAAATTCCAGACTATGGGCAAGCACAGAAATAATTCCCTTTAAGGTAAAACGGTACGCCAAAATTTGAAAAAAAAAATCAATTTTGTTTTCATAATTAGATAGTCTGTTCTTTTCTGAACATTTTTGTTTATGATTTTTTTTACTGAACGCCAATTATAAGTGCGTTAATTAATTTTTTAAAAACAATTGACAGTTGTCAGCCTGTGATATCATTATACTTTAAACCTTGTTTTCTCGAAAGTGAAATTTTTCGAATATTTTCCCCATTATCTCAGGACCTATTAGAGATATTTATATGAAATGTTTACAGGCAGTAAACCTAGTTGTACTAAAGCTGTGGAACCACAGTCATGATGATCTCTTGTATACATTCTCACTTATGATTTTTTAAAAGTTATTATTTAAATAAAAAAGAGACTAGTGGCAAAAATATATAGGGCATCAGTATTTAGATACAAGTTTGATCGTTGTTCAGTGATCTTTACAAGTATCATTTAATATGCTGTACAATTTTCATTACAATCCATCTAATAGTACCTGAGAAAATGGGTCTCAAATTAATACATTTTAACATTGATGGGATAGGACCTACATATCACCTTAAGAAAAAATTCCTATGGTCTGACCGGGAATCGAACCCGGGACCTCATGAACTGTAGTCAGAAACGTTAAGCACTAGCCCATGAGGCTGTTTAATCGCATATTCTATATTACGAGAGCCTATATCTATGGTAAAATGTATTTTTATTCGTGACCCTCAGGACAAATATGTGAATGTACATGTTATTCATAATCTATCAGACAGTACAGGAGGTTTTTATGTTTGCCTTTTTTATGCTATTCTGTCTTTGTCTTTCTTTGTAATTATTTTCTCATTTTTGTAACTTCTTTAAATTTTAATTTAGTGTCTGAATTGTTTGTTTCAACACAGCTGTTGTAAAGAATTTGTGATGAGAGATTTAATTTTACAAAGGGAAAGTGTTCAAGTTTAAGTTGTTCGCTACATGTTCAACAAAAATTTTAACTGAGATACGGATTTAAAACATAATTAAGGAATTTACATAACCTGACAAATTACACATCTTATGTGCTAAAAATGTAGGGCTATATAGTGTCGACAAATGCTGAAGAGTTTTCAATCCAGCTAGAAGCAGGGACTCCTAGATTGAGAGCAGCAGCACGTATATCTAGGACAAAATATATCACCCTATGCATGCACAGAGAAATAAATTAATCGGAGGATAGGCCTAGATAGCATGTAGGAAATTCTGGTCCTTAACATTTATTCTACCGGACAAAAAAAAAAGCATCAAATCTGATATTCTGGAGAAACATGTCTGTTTTACGGATTCAAACGTTGGGCCATGACTGGAAAACAAAAACTGGCACTCCAGATGTGTCAGCGACAGACAAAAAAAAATCACATATCACAAAAGATAGAATCCGAAACGAAGATATATACGCAGAAGAACTGGCATGTACGACATGGTTACCAAAGCAGTAACTCAAAAATGGAAATGGGAGGTCATGTGGTATGGATGGACACAACAAGTTACTATGTGGGATCCAACAACAGGATGAGGAACGTGGCCAGGCAAAAAACCAGGTGTACAGACCACTTCAAATATATATAGCAGGAGGTAAATGGTCAAGAGTAGCAAAAATAGAAAAAGATGACAAGATAATCAAAGTGCGAAAAGGGAAAGAGATGAGGAACAGATAAACAGCAAACCACATAGGAAACCCAAAACTCCTTACTATCTGCTCATCTAAGGAGTAAAAAAAGTCGAGTTTATCCCTTGTGGATAGGCAGGAGACCATGTCCCTTAAGGGATAATTCACGTTAAGTTTATTATTATTATTTATTTATTTATTTATTTAGCAGGTTTCGCAATGTTTCACAAAATCTTCCTACCCCCGATTAATCTACCGTCATTCTCCTCTACATCTGCCATTTCATTTACCATCGTCCAATACTTTCTTCCCTCATTCTGCACAAAATATCGTTAATCCGCGTTATTTTTGGCCGTCCTCTTCTTCGTCTTCTTCTTTTACTACTTCTACCAAGTGACACCCATTCTAGTATTATTCTTGGGAATCTGTCTTCTGCCATTTGTACCCATTGGGTTTAATTCCCTAAAAAAATTACGATTATACTGAGCAACAAAAAATAAACTTTTTTTTTTGTCTCAGAAAGAAAAATATGTGATTCTGATAGTATTTTTCTCTTGCTTTCAAATATGATATCGATTTTTTTCCATCACGCAAGGTTTCCGAGAGACGGGAATTTATAATTTTAAACACTTTCATATTTTCTACATTCGTAACTACACAATATTCGAACATTCGGACTCACCTAGAAAGTACGAAATGACGATTTTCTGCTATATTTCGCCTGTGGAGCATCCCTCTTGATGGTCCAACAATAATCGGCCAGCATATTAGGATTCCATTTGCCTTGATATCTCTTATCCATAGCTGAAATCTTCTGATGAAAGTGTTCCCCGTTTTATTTTACAATGGACAAATGGACGAAAAGAGTTTATTAAAAAAATAATAATTTAAATCCATTAATTGAAATTGAAATAAAAAAACTGTGGCTGATGGAGAAATTCCGAATACATATTTAAAAAACACCATAAAAAAATTGCATTAAGTACAACTATTGGTACTCATGAGACAAACATCATGTTGATCAGTGTTATTATTATTATGAATCACTTTGAGTTGAAAGAGAAACACTGTATTGTGGAATATTCATAATAAAATTATTATTATTAGTATTATTATTATTATTAGTATTATTATTATTATTATTATTATTATTATTATTATTATTATTATTATTATTATTATTATATTATTATTATTATTATTATTATTATATAGAGTCCTTTTCCTAGGAAAAAGACCCAGTTCGCAGTAAAATTGTTATTAATAATAAAATATTATAACAAACTAACACATTTAACTATCTCGGATACCAAGTTACATACGAAGAGGAAAAATAATTTAGTCAAAAAATTATAAAATTTAACAGAAGAAGAGGAATTATAATAATATTTTCAAGCCAAATGCAGTACAGCTACACACACGAACTGGAATTTATAAAACACTAGCCAGACCCATATTATGTTACGGCAGTGAGGCCTGGACAATTCGCAGTATAGGTGAACAAAGGCTAACTGCGGCAGAAACGAAATTTATGAGACGTACTGCAGGTTACTCAAGAACAGACCATAAAAGGAATTCTGAGATTCTCAGAGAATTACAAACAGAATCTGTCATGGCATATGTACAAAAATACAGAAACAACTGGAAATCTCACGTAAGAAGAATGAGCAGAACAAGAATACTGCGTCAAATCATAAATTACCAGCTACCAGGCAAGATATCTTTGGGCAGACCCTTCAAACGTTGGATTGAGACCGTAACAGACCACTAGGTCTATCACATGAAAGGAAGAAGAAGAAGGTATAGTGTCCTAATCTAAACGAACACCTTGTAGCAATGTGCAAGAAGTGATAAAGACCAGTAAATGGAGAATCTTGTATTCTTGTGTTTTTTTGTCAATAATCTTGTTGATTAAAAATATGAATGCCTTTTATTACTTTCTATATTACATATATAAAGAGTATTTTTGTCTGGCTTTTTGTCATGCCTTGAACATCCCGTCTGAACATTTTAGGGAATTCCAAAATAATGAAGCTATTGAGGATGTTCTCATGAAAATAATTTTGAATTTTTTTACAGATATTCACCGATTCTAGCTAGTACAGAAAATGACCATGATAAAGTTATCCCATTACAGGCTATAGGAGACCCTTCGGGTAGCAAGAGGCTAAGTCTCCTACTTTTTCTAGACAATCGGCTCTTGATATTAAGCGGGTTGTCAGCCCTGCGTAACGGCCGCCTTTACCCCAGAACAAGCGTCTGGTACTCATTTTCATTAGAGGCTGAGTCGACCCCAAAATGTTTGAGTCAGTTCAAAAATCCTGACCCACCGGGATTCGAAACCTCGACCTTCCGGTTTGTAGCGTATTGCTTTAACCAAATGGCCATGAAAATAATTTGTATATATATATATATATATATGCCGTAGCATAGTGGTTAAGGCACTGAGCTACAAGCCAGAGGGTCGAGGGTTCAAGTCCCGTTGGGGTCAGGATTTTTAAACTGATCCAAACCCTCTGGCGGCACTGTGGCCCTGGGGTCGACTCAGCCTCTAACGGAAATGAGTACCAGACGCTAGTTCTGGGTGTAAAGGCGGCCGTCACGCAGGGCTGACAACTCGGCTGACATAAAGTGCCGATTGTCTAGAAAAAGTGGGAGCCTTAACCTCCTACTACCCCAAGGGCCTCCGGGCCTGTTGTGGGATCAATTTTTATATATATCTGCAACACCATATCAGTGGAAGTTTTTTTTCGCAACCAAACTTGGTATATATGCAATAAATTAAAAAAGTAAAAGAAAATTTAAATATCAATCTGCCGGTCGTAATTTTCAATTTTTCGTAACGAAACTCTGTATATGCTATTGAAATAAAAAGAGGAAGATATTATCTTAAAATCAGCAAAATCGGATTGATAAACGTGGGGATATACCTGAAACCGAAAATAAAAAAAAATAAAAATCCTGCAGCATCGACATATTGCCTTTGCCGCAAATGTATCTGTATTCCATACAATTTAATTAGCCATTATATCAGCAATATGTCCTATAAGATAAATTGATTTAATTTATTTCATATTTTCAATAAACCAATGGAAAAAATGAATGAGTAGAAATTATTTAAATGTGCGCTGTCATTGAAAATCAAGATTTTCCGTTCAAGAGTTAACAAAAAGTTATTCCATAAACCAATATCAGGCCATAAATATCACGCAGCTCATTGATATGTAATTTCCTCCATTCACATGCTTTTTCATCTCTCTTTGGTCGAAAGTTGTTTCTTAGTTCTTTATTCTCAAATACTCATAATAATTTTATCTTCTCTTGAAATAATAAATATTTTGTATTCATATAGTGGCCACCGCTGTGGTCTCGAGGTAGCGTGCTGCCTTGTCTCGCAGCGGGCCCGGGTTCGATCCCCAGTTGGGACAGTTTTCTGGGTGAGGTTTTCATCGGGGTTTTTCCTCACCTGTAAGATAAATGTCAGGAAAACTTTAAGGCCCAAACGGTCCCCGAAATCATTTGGCCGTCATCATCATCATCATCATTATCACCATCCTTCACCGGTGAGGAAAGCAATGGGAAGCTACCACATCTACAATTTCCTAGTAAAGCTGCAAGCATAGCATGAAAATGCTATGATTGCAGTGAAAGATCTGCTCTAGGGCAGAATTACTATGGATGAATAGTGTAACTAGAAGGATAATAGTTTTGTATATTCGTGTTTTTAGTTTATCATTTTTGTCCACTGCTGTGGTCTCGAGGTAGCGTGCTGTATTGTCTATGCAGCGGGACCGGGTTCGATCCCCGATCGGGACAAGTTTCTTGTGCGATGTTTTTTTCAGGGGTTTTCCTCATCTGTAAGATAGACCTAAATCTCAGGAAACTTTAAGTCCCAAACGGACACCAGAACAACATTTAGCCATCAGTAACATATTCATTAAGTTTAGGATTAAGTCCTCTCATGATGCATCATCACCTATCATATATCATCGGAGCAGCGCAACTCAGCCTCCCTGGCGCCCCAGCCTCAGAAGTGGGTTACAATAACACCATGCCAGGAGAGAATACCAGAATGTCGAAATGACAATGTGGTGGCGATGAATAAGAAGAATTTTATATTTTTTTTAGAGAAGTTGGAACGACAAAGAGTCTTTATAATATAGCATATACGCTGAGAGTAAAATTACTCTGGACTCCATAAGGAATGGTAGGAACCGCAATAGCCTCATCGAAAACGTTAGTTATAAAAACAACCCTATACCATAATGAACATTCTAAACTTACTGGAGAACAAAAATATTCAGTAAAACGAAACTAGTAGGTAAGGAAATGCGACATATACAGCCTTTAAAAAAACTCTTGATGATGGAAAGTTGAGTTTTGAAGAGCGATTCACACCAGTATGTTGTTACATGTTCTGACTCGTTTGAGTATAAAGCGGACGACATAAGTCTCTCTTCTTGCAGTATTCGTATTGTTCGTTTCAGTGATGCAGTCGGTAATATTTTTGAACCAACCAGTACAATATATTTAATGTTATTGCATTATACATCCATCCATAGTAATTCTGCCCGAAGGCAGGTCCTTCACTGCAATCATAGCACTTTCATGCTATGCTTGCAGCTTTACTAGGGAATTGTGTAGGTGTGGTAGCTTCCCGTTGCTTTCCACACCTGTGAAGGATGATGATGATGATAATGGTAATGATAAGGATGATGATGGCCATATGATTTCGGGGACCATTTGGGCCTTAAAGTTTTCCTGACATTTGTCTTACAGGTGAGGAAAAACCCCGATAAAAACCTCACCCAGAAAAACTGCCCCGACCGGGGATCGAACCCGGGCCCGCTGCGTGACAAGGCAGCACGCTACCTCGAGACCACAGCGGTGGACGCATTATACATAGTGTTGTAATATATGATGTGTCAGCTACTGCCGGGAAACATTTCCAAATCCAAATCGTGATAAACTGGCAAGCTACTTGTTAATGATAAATCAGAAAATTGGTAAACATGGGCAGATTTGTTGACACGACACGAGAAACAAGAACAACGCTCATTCGTGAATAAACGAATAAACAAAATGTAATATTTTCACTCCTATATAACATTAAATAATATTAGTATTCCTAACACAATTGTACCATTCTTCACCTGTGTAAAAAGGAACGGAAAGCTACCAAAACTGTGCAAAATATAGCATGAAAATGCTATGATTGCAGTGAAAGACCTGCCCTTGGCCAGAATTACTATGGAATGGAATATATAGAAATAAATTAAAAGAAACAGCTTATATATATATAACTTATATATATATATATATATATATATAAATGAATAACGATTGTAACCTCTCATTACTTTGTTTACAAAGCACATGGCATAATAAAATTACCCATTTATTTCCATTACTAATACAAAATGCGTCTGATTAATTTAAATTAAGTTAATATCTAATTTCATTATACAAGTAAGTCTTGAAGTATTGCATCGCTTCTACAGACGATTTCTAGGAGAAATGGTTGTGGTCTAGTGGAAAGAACTTCTGTTCTTGTGCATGAGGTCGCGTGTTCGATCCTGCTGTCATGCTTTTTTTTCTCTCTCGTCCTTACATTAATTAATTTTATTTCTTTTGTTTAATTTATTTTGCTTTGTTTTATTTTCAGTATTTATCGCATTATTTATTTACACGAAATTGTTTTCCATTGCACGACTCACAACGAAATAGAGCGGATTTAGTCTCTCAAATAATTGTATACTTGTGAACCAAATAGCTAATCTCTGATCATGCGCAATGGCTTCGTTCTGAGACTTGAAAATTTTCTGTGCGCCATCAATTATTTCAAAGGTTGTACATTAGTAACTACTCTTATATTTTCATAACTAGGGTAATTACTGGCGATACCTGCAACTCGCACGATATTATTCTACACAACGGAACGTTTACCTCCAGTCATAACAGCACTGTTGCTGCGACGCACGGACGTAGATACTAACCATGTATAGTCAGGAACAAATAAGAAATGAAGCAGTTACCCGGCATACTTAGGGTAATAGCTACCCCACACAGACCGATGTGAAGCGAGTGTACGCGGGATGGCAAAACATTAGTTTTGCAAATCATCCACAAACGAAGCAGGTCAATGTTTAGCTGTCTGATAGTACAACATGGTCTCTGAAATCCGGCTAAAGAAGCACAGGACAGTATATAGGTCGTGTCTAAATTAGACCGACAAACTTTGGGAGCAGATAGTTAACCTTCCTTGAAGCATATTTTGTTAAGGAACCTATAGGCTGCGACGCTTCGTTTCGGTGCAAGAGGAGTCTCAGAAGAAGGGATGGAAGGAAGTAGGTTCGAACAAATATCAAGTCATTCTGTGTCACATAATTGTGTGTGTTAATCTAAATACTTTACTTACAAGCAGAAACAAAAGTATTTAATTCTAAAAAATAGAATAAATAAATAAATTAATTAAATAAAAACTTATTCCAGTGTTGAATTGTCAGAATGGATCCAATTTATTCTCCCATAATAAAAAGTGCTGGAACACACGTCCATTCACATCCAGACAACAGTGCTTCAATATGCCATACTTTGTCGAACCCTTCAAAAGATACCAGGGGTTTCTCTTATTTCAGCTGCTGCGCACAAAATGCATCCTACAAGATCCTCTTCAGAGTCAATATTAGTTTTATAAACCATTGCCTTCATGGAGACCCATAAAAAGAAATGTAGGCAGATCAGATCAGGCGAGGGTGCCGACCAGGCAGTGGGCCCACCCCTACCAATCCAACATATAGTACCAATGGATGTAAACAAATTTGCTGTAATAGGCTCCGAATGCTACTGTGATCCGAAAGTAAACAAACCAAGCCATAGAAGTAATGACAATCCTTTCTTGGACTGAAATTACTGTTTATTTATTTCCTTCAATCCCTCCCTGTAAGATCCCTCTACCCCTGAAACGAAGCGTTTCAGCCTATAGGTTTCTTAACAAAATATGCTTCAAAAGAGGTTATCTATCAGATCCCAAAGTTTGTCAGTATAATTTAGAAACATCCTATATAATAGCGTACGTAATGATACCAGTTTGTAATTTCTCGTATTGTCCATAGGAATATGAAATCTGCCACTTCTTAAAATTACACTAATTTATTATTAAGTGTCCATTCCCATTAATAAGGTGTTTTTACGTATGACCATATAATTAGTTTTATTGATACTTCAAGTACCAGCTTCTTAGTGTTATTTAATATTATACTACCAAGTTAACTCTGCACGGGCGGAGGGGAAGAGTTTTAACGCTAGTGTCGCGGAACTACTGAATCTATGGAAGGGGTGTAGGAGAAGACTGTACATCCGATCACGTACTGAATGGTTCAAATTTAAATGTGGGCGGAGAATCTCTAAACACGTGTGAAAGGTCTTAACATGGTTGTCAAATAAGTCATTTTAAGCAAGGAACGCCCAAGCTATCGGATCATTTAAAATCACAGTATTTGTCATCTCGGTTACCAGCCTCACAGTAAATCACAAGTGGCAACATGTAATGAGAAGGGACAGCCAATTCCTACACGTAATCCCTATAGTAATAGAGTTGTCAAATTAGTCATTTTGCCAATGACCGCGAAGAAGGACGGGCCATTAAAATCCATAGCATTTGTCAGCTCTCTACCTGCGAGACAAAGAACATATACAGAGGACAGGAAGTGACAACATAGTAAGGAAGAGAAAGACAGCATGTTAGTTAATATTCAGAGTTGTCAAATTAGTCATTTTGCCAATGACCGCGGAGAAGGACGGGCCATTGAAATCCATAGCATTTGTCAGCTCTCTACCTGCCAGACAAAGAACACATACAGAGGACAGGAAGTGACAACATAGTAAGGAAGAGAAAGACAGCATATTAGTTAACATATTTTCCGCCTGCACAGATTACTTTGTGGAGTAGTAGAATGTATGTGTGTGTGTGTGTGTGTGTGTGTGTGTGGGTGTGTGTGTGTGTGTTTTTCTTTTTTTTTCCTCACTATCGCCTAATAATACCTCATTTTTATGGAAGTACAGCTCCTATGTTTGTAAAATTCGGTATAATATGTATTTCTGTTAATTGGACCACTTCAAAGATTTTATTTCTTTGAGACCTATCAATTAATAAGAATTTCCTATTGAGTAGAATGTTCATTATTGGCAACTCCAAGCCTTTATATATCTAAAGTTGAAATTACAGTTTGACGTCTCTGTTTTCACAAAGTAAACGCTACTCGGAGAAAGTTTGAAGTTTAACAATAAACTTGGATTTGTTATAGTTTCAACTTTTGTCTGTTGTTAAAGATAAATCACATTACAAAGTTAAGCTGAAATGAAAACTAATCAGCAATCCGATACTTCTTCAAAACTTTCTAAAAATATATTTGGATCAATCCATGTGCTTTAATCTTTTTTTTCTTGGAAATACAAATAATGAATCTGCTAAGAATTTCAAATAAAAATGTATCACTCTGAAAATAACAATTCTAGTATGTGCAGTATTTTCTTTTGATGAATTCTCTATTTTTAAAAATAACTTAGAATGTACAAATCAATGATGACAGTTTAAAAGGGGGGAGGTGGTCGCGAGGTAGGACTGCAAACTTTCTCGTTGGTCTATTCTGCCTTTTTTTTTATTGTCTAGACTCGGAGTCATGATGTAGCACCCTGGTGGTCCACCCTCTATATCCCCTTAACCACGTATTTTCAACACCTATGGGGAAGTACATATCAATAAAACTAAATATATGGTCACACATAGAAATACATTATATAATGGAAATGGACAGCTAATAACAAATGAGGGAAATTTTGAGGAAGTGGCTGAATTCAAATACCTAGAAAAAATGATCACAAATAGGAATGAGATGCATAAAGAAATTATACATAGGTTCAATTCTAGAAATGCATGCTGTTATGCATTGCAGAGACTCTTGATGTCCCAATTCCTTAAAAAAAAAACGTTAAACTGAAAATATATAAAACTATTATTCTACCAGTTATATTATATGGGTGCGAAACATGGACTCTTACTTTAAGGGAGGAAAGGGGATTACGAGCTTTTGAGAACAAAGTTGTTAGGAAAATTTTTGGACCAAATAGAGATGAACAGACAGGTGAATGGAGAAAGCTACATAACAGTGAACCATATGGTCTTTATAGGAAGCCAGATATTATAAGAGCAGTTAGGTTTCGTAGACTGCGATGGGCAGGACACGTAGCACGAATGGGGAATTAAAGACGTGCATGGAAGCTTTATGTAGGAAAACCAGAGAGAAAACGTCCAGTTGGTAGACCAAGAATGAGATGGGAGAATAACTTTAACTATGATTTGGAAGAAGTTGATTGTACAGTGAATGATTGGAAAACATTAGCTCTGGATATGGATGTATGGAGAGCTTATGTCCGTGCGGCCATGAACCTAGGGGTTCGATAGTGCCAGTGAGTTAGTTAGTTACGGATTATCAATTATATCCATAACATGAGATGAGGTAAAAAGTGATATAAAATAAATGAACGAGAAATTAAATGTCTTGGTGGAAAAGGAAGGGGGGATGGAGAATGTATGTGGGAAAGTCGGAAATCGGATGATTTTCGAGAAACACCCGAAAAATTCTGATATGGCCCATCACTAACATGCTAGGATTCGAAAGTAGGATCCAAATCGGGAAAGCTAAAACGCAAATCCATAATCTTAATAAAATAAGCCCAAAATAAATATAATCATATCCAAAAATATACCCTACCGCTCGAGCGCGCTAGCCACCATCTACCGAGACACTAGCAAATATATGAATATCAGCTTCCATATAGTAACAGAAAATGGATATGTGTTATGATTACTCTTGCTGCACTGGAATACTCAATATTGTATGCAACATTAAAGAATAACAGATGTTAAATGTGTTGAATCCTTTTCTCATATCAATGTAACTTAATATTTTTTGTGTGCTTTAATTCTCCATTTAGTATTCACATAGAGTTACTAATAGTGGATTGAAAAATAACACAATTTCCAAGCAATTACCATCGAGTTCATATTCTCTTCATTCTACGCCAGAGGGCAGTCAATATCTCATATAACCTACAATTACAGAGCTTTAATGTCGATACATAATTTGTTGTATCTTGTTTCTATTTGGATCCCATACAAACATATTAAAACATGCTTATAGAGACACACAGATATTGGATTATTGTGTGGTAAATCCATTGTTGTAATAATTATAATATACGCGATTCTTGTAAAAACTTCCGTCTTATTGATGAGTAAACATTTATACGTGCAATATTAAATTATTATTGATCAGAAACATTTCCTATAAGTGCAATATTATATTATTGATCGGTAAAGACTTCCTATACGTGCAATATTATATTACACTGGTCAACATGATTTGTGTCTCATGAGTATCAATAGTTGTACTTAATGTAGTTTTTTCAAATATGTATTCGGAATTTCTCCATCACCTACAGTTTTGTTTTTATTTCAATTATTTATTTAAATTATTATTTTTTAATAAACGTTTTTTCGTCCATTTGTCCATTGTAAAATAAAACCAAATGAGGTAACTCAGAAGATTTCAGCAATGGAAAAGAGATATCAATACTAATAACATTCATTGTTAAAACCGTTGAGGTGGACAGTCATAAAATAAAATAAGTTAAAATATACCTTCTTAGGTAAGATCCGTCGTCCTCAACTTATAAAATATGTATTCTTTATGCCTGTAGGCCTTTCAGAACATCCGTTCCATCTTCAGCAACATCCAGTTTGATGGTTGATGCTGCTGGTCCTAATGTGGTGTTAGCATCAACCATCATACTGGATGTTGTAGCGAAGAGGGACCTGCTGAATATGGAACGGATGTTCTGAAAGGCCTACAGGCATAAAGAATACATATTTTATAAGTTGAGGACGACGGATCTTACCTAAGAAGGTATATTTTAACTTATTTTATTTTATACGAGATATCAAGGCAAATTGAATCCCAATATGCTGGCTGATTATTGTTGGACCATCAAGAGGGATGCTCCACAGGCGAAATATATCAGAAAACCGTCATTTCTTACTTTCTATGCGAGTCCGAATGTTCGATTATTCTGTAGTTACGAATGTAGAAAATATTAAAGTGTTTGAAATTATATATGCCTGATTCTCGTAAACCTTGCGTGATGGACAAAACCGATATCATATTTGAATTAAGGTGAAAAAATACTATCAGAATCACATATTTTTCTTTCTGAGACAAAAAAAGTTTGTGTTTTGTTGCTCAGTGTTATTGTACATGAGTAAATATTTCCTATACGTGCAATATTAAATGATTTTTTGCGCGATAGTGCGTTTTGTCATACTTACAGCTATGGTGACCATGATCGAAAGTCCAACTTCCTACATTTCGGGATTGCCAACCTAAATAACTATACTATAATATTACATTTACATCCACGTGCGGGAAGTAGAACCAGTGCCCTCTATGTATACCATGTACAATGTATATACAAAAAATATCCGAAAGGAAGTGTTAATAAATATTATACGAAACAAATCATTGCATTTTAAATGAACTGAACTTTATTTGAAACAATATAAAACAATAAATTCGGTACTTGCGGCCATGTTATCAATAATTGTTCTCAAGGCCTCCTGTTGTTTCAACTAATAAACATTGCCCACACTGTTAACGTTAGTCAATTATTTATAATGAACGCAAATATTTCCAACAAATATGTTACTATTTAATATTATTTACTATTTTGAAAACACCATCGCGCAAAAAATAATGTACAACGCACGTTTGTGAACTATTTTACAGAATATCGGAAATTAAAAACTTTTTCCTCGATTCTGTAAAAACCACTTCCCAATTTCTCATTGTAATATACTGTAATCTGAATAAATGAAGTTACTCTTGGAGTTGAGATCATGTTTACTTACAATTTATTTTTATTTTTCGCGATATTGCGTTTTGTCATACTTACATGATTTAAAGTTGAACTTCTACATTTCGGAGTTGCCAACCTACATAACTATACTATAATAAAATAACTATACTGTAATGTTACATATTACAAACACGCCTGTGGGAAGTAAAACCACTGCCCTCAATGTATACTACATACAATGTATGTGCAAAAAAATATCCAAATGTAGTGTTAATAAACATTATACGAAACAAATCACTGCGTTTTAAATGAACTGTACTTTATTTGAAACAATATAAAACAATAAATATGTACTTGCCGCCATTTTATAACTAATTTATCTCACGGCCTCCTGTTATTTTATCACTAACTGGTCTCACGGCCTACTGTTGTTTCAACTATTAAACGTTGACACACTGTTGACGTTAGTCAAATGGAAATTAGAAACCTCGCTATCGCTCGGTTAAACATTTTTCTCGATTCTGTAAAAACCACTTCCCAACCTCGTGTCGTAATATATTACTAATTTAAAAGTCACTGTAGCTTCGTTTCTTTAAAAAGTAACATTTATTTTATTTTCAGTATATTTATAGATAACAAATGAATTGAGACTGGAAGTAAACATATGATCTAAAGATTTCTGTAAGGAAAACGAAGACCATGGCTTTTAGAGGAAGAGATCTAATGAGATCCAAAATTATTTTAGAAAATCAAAATATAGAACAGGTGTCTAGTTTCAAATATTGGGCTGTGATGTTGGCTACACTGTGGAAACAGATATTGACTCCAAAATAAATAAAATTTCTGACGGTGTGTGGAACAATACAGAGAACATTCAAAAATAAAATTAGAAAAGAAACCAAGATAAAAATGTATAATGTTATGGCGGTTCCCACAATATTGTATGGATGTGAAACTTGGGCTCCAATGAACAACCAGAAGGATAGAATACAGACGGCGGAGATGAGGTTCCTAAGACAAGTAAAAGGATGTACAAGACTTGACAGAATAAGAAATGAGGATATAAGAGAAGAATTGAAAGTACAGCCTTTGTTGGATAAGGTCACGAATTACAGACAGAAATGGATTGATCATATGGATGGAATGAGTAAGGTTAGATATCCATTGTTAGCAAGAAATTATCAAGCAAGAGGAAGACGTGATGTTGGAAGACCTAGAAGACGTTGGGCTGATGCATTATGAAGTCGGAACGGGCAATTGCCTAATCCCTGGAGTGATGATGATCATGATGAAGTAAACATAAAAAACTAAATATTTACTCACACATAGAAATACATTTTATGATGGAAATCGACATATAATGACAAATGTGGGAAATTTTAAGGAAGTGGCTGAATTCAAATACCTAGGAACAATAATTAGAAATAGGAATGGGATGCACAAGCGTACATTTCTGTCTGGTATATGCAGGATATATGTTGATTCCATTCAAATCTTATTTTTCTACCCATTAATCTATTGCCTGCATATTCAGATGTTTCTTATTTCTTCATTTCTAATTTGGTCTTTCCTTGATTTATATTAATTTTATTTGTTTCTAAAGTTTGTTTTGTTTTAACAGTATTTGCTCTTGTTTCGGATACATAGGTCAATATTGGGCGTATCACTGTTTTATATACTCTTGTTTTGATTCAATAACTTAGAAAGTTAATTAAGATCCTGTGTTTTATTTTCATTTCTTCTTGAATCATTTTTCAAAGACCTTATCACATTTTCTCGTAAGACGCGACGATAGCTAGAGTCCATCACGAAGACTTTATAACTTAATTATCCGCTAAGAATATTGAATGTACGCACGTTAAATAGAGTTTGGATAAAAGAAGAACACATTACGCAGTTTGGTTGGTAATAAACGACTGCTCGCTGCAAGGGAAATTTATGACATAAAAGCCGTAGAAGTAGAAGCGAGGTAAAAACTCCATGAAAAAATGAGGGTAATAACTGTATGAATGAAGAAATATGTTGACTCATACTCCGAAACAACTACTTATGCGCCAGTAGAAATTTATTTCGTTGTTAGATGAACACATTATCCACTCATCTGCGCAAATGCAACTTTGTGTCTTATTTTTCTACATTTTTAGACCCGAGTTCAGATCATACAACCGTAACATCACTTTATGAGATTATGTGCTTTATCTTCATTAAAGCAAAATGAAAAATTAAGTAACTTTTTTTTCTTCTCTTAATGAATGATTTAATAACTTTTCCTATCGTGTTTTAGTCTCTCGCCCTATAGGCAGTTTTGCATACCACATGCCCTTCTCACTTCTCTAACCCCCGTTGGTGTGATGTTGTCAAACCTGGACTTAAATGACATTGGAACTGTGACCAATCAGCACAGCGATCCTAAAACTTCAGATTCGACATTAATCTCGGTCACTTTGAAGTGTGCATCTTAAAATTTGTCTTCTAATTCCCTCAAGTAGCTCCATCCTTTTTTCGGATCTCCTTGGTATGACCTCACCCCTTACCTCATTCCTACGTCTCCGCCTGTGTCATTGGACAAGCTCGTCCATATTTATACGCCAGCCATCGTGACACAGAACTGAAGTACATCAAGAAGTTTCAATTTCAGACTTTTGGTTGTACAGGTCAGGGAGACAGGTTGGCTCTCTGCACCTTTTCATATAATTTAAAAGTCGCGAAACCAGTTTTGTTAAGTATGGATGGGTCGTAAGTGAGTCTATTTTCTTTGTTAATATTTTGGTTTGTTCTTATTTAATTTATATTTCAGAAAAACAGCACTTTAGGTTATCTGATATATTTTCAGAGTCCTATAGAACAATGCGCATGCGCCAGAGTTTACACAGTCTGCGATAACCCACCATCGAACCACAAATTTAAATAACCAATCTTTACAATAATTCTCCAAATCTATGTTAAACAAATATATTAATAATATTAATATTACCAAACGTTTATTAAAAACAGGTATACACTTACTTATCTCTCCCTAACGCCGATTCAACTAGCGATAACCCAAACCAGCGATCGAAAAATCATAGACTAAGTAATATACTCTGTGGAGAAAGTAGCAGTCAGCATCACAATATTGTTCTAACAGTATCATAATGTTGTGATTTGCATATTTAAATAAATACTTAAAAAAATATCAAATAATGTTATAAAAACTGTTTGAAAAAGTTTAAAATATTTTAAAAAATGTTAGTAAATACAGAAGAATAGCTATAATTTACAACAATTAACTGAAAAAAGAAGGGTAACAATAACTGCAGTTCAGCCTTATGTTTATATTACATATTACACGACTATACAGGCTGAAAATTGTTTAAACCGACAAACTTTGGGAGCTTGTAGGGGACACCAAAACAAATATTTTTCCCTAATGCCATTTTTCCTATGATGATTATTTAAACCGGTAGAGGAAGATTTCTCTAGCGGCAAATTAATTAAGCCAACAAACACTTTTGAATTTTTTATTACCAAGAGACAACACATTAACACAACGCAATTACAGTAGAGGTTCAAAAAATGCCTCCATTGACATGTAAACAAAGGTTACACCGGCGGATCACACGGGCAAAAACTCCAGAGTATCATTAATTGCTCCTGCTGCTGCTACTATCCGGGCAACCAAATCCTTTTCTGATGCAACAGGAGTTGTGTAAACAAGGTTGCTCATCTCTCCCCCACAAAAAAAATCCAAAGGAGTCATATCTGGGGATCGAGCAGGTCATGGTACAGGACCACCTCTGCCAATCAATTTTCCTGAAAACCGTTGGTTCAAGAATCGACGCACACGACGACTGAAATGTGCCGGCGCCCCGTCATGTTGGAACCACATGCGTTATCTTGTAGGGAGCGGGACATCTTCCAGCATTTCTGGTAATGCTCTGGCGAGAAAATTGTAATAGTGCCTGCCCTTTAATGGCCTAGGTAGGCCTAACAACACCGGCCCACACAGTGTACTCACTACAGGTGTATCGTTCCATTAGTAAACAGTTAAAATTCATTACTACATTGGTGGACAAAACAATTCCTACCATCAACAGCAGTTGCAGTCATTACAACTGAAGAGCGTAAAACGCCCTCTACCGGTTTAAATAATCCTACAACCTCCCAGAGTTTGTCGGTTTAACTGTATTAATGTTGTTTATACTTACTTAATACTTAATGCAGGCTTTCCACTTTACAGCAGTTTGCATTTGATTCCTGCCTTCCAGAGATTCCTATCTGCCTATTGTCCATCTTCCGACATCCGTTGTACATGTCCATACACTGTTGAGCTCTCTTTGTTATCCTATCGATAACAGTTTCTTGTGCATCCATTTCTTGTCTGATATATGTATTTCGAATATGTTGTAGCCTGGATATTCTCATACTTCTCCGTAATTCATCCATTTCTGCCGCCAAGATTCTTTTCTGCATCCTTTCATTTATTGTCCAGCTTTCTGATCCATATGTAAGTAGGCCTATACTTTCTATTATTGTCTGTATAATCTCTTTTTTTCTGGTCAAATTTATATTCCATAGAAGACCATTCAGGGATCTAATCGTCTTCCTTGCACAATTTACTCTGTTAATATCGTTTTCACAAGTACCAGATTTATCTATTACAGATATGTTTTTATATCATTGTGTTAATTCAGTTATATATTTTATTGAAAAGCTATATCATGATGTTAATGCTGACTGTTGTAGGAATCCTCTTAGACATTAGCTTAGTTTCATGTTGCATTCCCATCGTACGTTACGTAAATTATAATAGCGCTCTTAATGGTTATTCGAATACTATTTCCCCACCTTGTTCTATCCACGTTTAAATTTAACAAAAGCATTGATCTTATTATTGATTACGTAAGGTTTATTTATTTTTCTAGTCCATAGTCTGTTCACTAAATATAAGCATAATTACATAGCCAACAAACCCTATGGGCAAACGAGCCGCTTCAACTTTTTGAAATCTTATTTTTAACCTCTTCTCACCGATTCCTTTATAGGTGCTAGAGTCCAACTTGGGCTTAAATTTCGTCAATACTGTAGCCAGTCAGTTAAGTGGCCCCGAAAACCATAGTTTCGACATTAATCTCGATAAAGCTGGACATTTTATTTTTCATCCCTTATCACCCCTTCTGGCTTAAACGGGATCGGAACTTCATTAATCAGCTTGGCTATCCCGAATATTTTGGATTCGACACTAATCTAGGCCACTTTTAACATCTTATTTGCATTCCTCCTTACCATAATAGATATGCGCCTGAAATTTAAATAATTTGTTCGTATTTTAGTTCAGTTAGCGGTTCTAGGATCAAACATGGGGTTAAATACCATGTGAACTGAAACCAACCAGCTTAGTGATCCGAGACTGTCGTAAGTGGGCTTAGCAGCTCCGAAAAATATAAATCCGTCACTAATATCAGCAGTTTTCGATTATTTTTAGATTATAATCGCTCTCAACCCCTACAGGTGTTCGGGAGTTATGTCGTCACACACATATACACACACACACACACATATATATATATATATATATATGTGTGTGTGTGTGTGTGTGTGTGTGTATTAGCTAAGTAAAACCAAAGTTTCTTACAGGATGCATTGCGAATGTAAGGACTAAGTACAGTGCGGAAATGAGGCAAAAATTGCAATTTCTTAGTTAAGCTGTCTTAACCACCCTTTATACCTTATTGCTTCCCCTCGCTGATCATCGGGGTAATATATTATTCTCGACTTGTTTCACATTATCTCCCGTAAAACAGGCTTTCAAAAAAAATATATTTTATTGGTCAAAAATAAAAGTGTCCTGTTTTTACCTTATTTGGATGCTATGATGAAATTCAGAATATCTACGGAAATTTCTGGACTTCTGACTATTCTAAACTAGGACGAATTGTGTCTTCTTAATTTAAAAAAAGACCGTGTGACTCGAGAATATATAACGGATACTAATGGTCGAAATAAGTATTTTATTAATTCTTCCAAATCATATAAATGTTCATGAATCTTGTATATACATAATTCAGGTTTACTTATTCCTTTGGGGAAAAAATAGGTTCTAAATCTAAAATCCGATGTATATTTTTCACGAATTTATCTTTTCAATTGTTGAATTTAAAAGAGAAGGGCTTATGGCCATAAAATTATATAATATCAATAATAAGAAAAATAAATATTTTATTATTACTATTATTATTATATTACTATTATTGTATTATTATTATTATTATTATTATTATTATTATTATTATTATTATTATTATTATTATTATTATACTATTCGCAGTTGATCAGGTGGCGATTTCTCAGGATCCAGATGATGCATCTTTCATGTTATGAAAATTAGAGATAGAATACAAAAAATGGGGATTGCAAATAAATTATTAAAAAACAGAATATCTTTCATTGGATACAACAGATTAGCTAAAATGTAATTCAGGAAGAATACGTAATGTTAAAATGTTTAAATATTTATGATCTATTTTAGATAAATGTGAGAATCCAACTACAGAAATTGAAAGAAGAATCATTGGTATGTTGAACTCAGTGATTTGGAATAGAAATATAATACACAGAACGAAGAAAACTATATTTCAAGTCCTCTTACAAAGCATTTTATTATGAGTCCAAAACCTGGAAAGTAAGTAGAAAACAATCCAACAAGCTGTTAGCAGTAGAAATGGATTCTTGTAGGCGATCGACAAGAATTTCAAGAAGGGATAACATGAGAAACAGCACAATAAGGTAAATTATGCAATTTAAAAAATAAACATATTAGGAAAAATAAAAGAAAAACGTTTGAAATGGTATGCACACCTCATAAGAATGGAAGAAGAGAGAATACCAAGAAGATCCTTAATTGGAAAGCTAATGGAATAAGTGGAAGAGGCAGGCCTAGAGAACGACGGATGGATGGAGTGAAGAGAAGTATGGAACCTAGAGACTTGAGGGAAGAAGATGCTTTAGAAAAGAACCTCTGGCGACAAATCACTTTAATAATGATATTATTATTATTATTATTATTATTATTATTATTATTATTATTATTATTATTATTATTATTATTATATTAATCGGCTGCGGTGGACTAGTGGTTATACTCCTTGCCTCTGGTCCCGAGGGTCGCGGGTTCAAACCCGGCCGGGGTCGATGGATTTTTAGGACGGAAAAATCCAAGGAGCAAGTCCTCCGGGAGGAACTTTAAGCCGTGGGTCCCGAGTCTGAAGATTTTCAGGCTCGTAAAAAATCCTTAAGCCTGAATGGGAAGGCCTCTAAGCAAAATTTACCGAATTTTCCCGTCCTAGTACTACCTTGGTTTCCTAGATGCCAGTATGAGGCGGAACGCTGACCACGGACTACTCAAAATGACATCTATATGAAAACAAGTGTAACTAAATTAGTATGGTTAAAATTGTTCCCTGTAGGGGGAGAGCGCTTAAATCTCTGTAAAGGGAAAACATAGGCTTACAATACAATTATTATTATTATTATTATTATTATTATTATTATTATTATTATTATTATTATTATTATTATTATTATTATTAAAAAAGGAGCACATTAGTATACTAGACATGGATGTTTCCTTTTTAAATATTCTGCAAATTTGATACCAGTTACGAATCGATTAAATTTTTCAAGTCAGAAACATCCGATAAAATGGTTTCTTTGTAAGAGGACGTTAAAAGAGTTTTTTCTTTCACCTTTCCCCTACAGCAGAAACATGTGGCGTTAATAACATTAAAAGGTGAATAATTTTAAAATCAGAAAGAATATTATGAACTTTGAATAGGAACTACTTGAATCTCTTAAAGCTACTGAGATCCTTGTTTGAAGAAGAGATGATGGATTCTAGCAATACGACTACTGTACCCTTAGGAAAAACTGAATTTAATAGTAACTTTCTTTCCATCCTGGTTTTATACACTAAGTTTAGAGCTGAAATAAATCACAGAGAAAATCTGCTGGTACAGTTTCCGCCATAATACGGACTGGGAGACTTATACCCAGATGTGCAATCTCAGCAGAATCACGAGCACAGATCAGATTTCTTGCAAGGATAATAAGTTTCACCTCCCAAATGGCCAAACTAAAAAATCCACAAACAAATTTTATAATTGTTTCATTTGCATACTGTCCCTGCACACTTTTCTTTATACAATCATAATAATTAAAAAACTTATCTTCCAAATTTAACATTCAAGCAAAGATAACAAATGTGATTTTTCTACGTTCATTAATACTTACTAATTTTAATTTTAAGAGCTATTTCACTTTTTGGCTTCAACATTAAAAAAAAAATTAAACATAGCTTATAAAATCGAAAACAAATTAAACGACATAATATAAAATAACATAGAAGAACATAGCAAATTTAATAATAAGGAAGTCTATAAACTAACATACAAAGATTGTAATAAGTTTCATATAGGCAAGATGAGCAGAAACTTTAATACAAGATAATTATAAGGAACACCTTAAAAATGTTGTGTACGCGGGCGGTAAATCAAGCTATGCGAAACACATTATTAAGGAAGGTCACCGAATGGACACAGTAGAAAACACACTAACGATACTCCACAAAGAAAAACATTCCAGCAAAGATAAATATATTTGAAGACCCTGAAATTATAAAATAAATTAACAACAGCTTACTTCTTAATGAGAACGCACCCCAGTTGTACAACCTGTTATACGAAATCGTCAAAAACAAGCCAGTTGCTACTAAAGACGCTTCGAGTATACAACGTCGTAAACAACTACTACTACTAGTAGCAGATACTCAACCTGCTGATGATGGAAGTTAACTTCCGAAAGGCCTCCAGATAACATTTTAAGTTTTTATGTTATAGTGTAGTGTAGGCCTATATATAATCTATATCGTCAAATATGTGCTTGTAATTTGTGCTGGTTGAGTGGAAGAGAAGGCGTTGTGGCCTTAACTCTGCCAGAATAAATATATTATTATTATTATTATTATTATTATTATTATTATTTTATTATTATTATTTTTATTATTTTTATTATTATTTTTATTATTATTATTATTAATTATTATTATTATTATTATTATTATTATTATTATTATTATTATTATTATTATTATTATTATTATTATTAGCACAGTTTTTGCCTCTGGTTTTGAGATTCGCGATTTTTAAGGGCATAAAAATTCTGGGTATGGCTTCCTCCAGAAGAGTAGTAATGCTGTGCTGTGCCCGTAAACAATACGATAGTAACTGCAGCCGGAAATAAAAGATTATGCGCCAATTTTTTCATCCCTTTTATGCCCAGATTGGAATATTTACGCTAATATTCTGAATATATTTATTTTATGCCGTTAAATGAAATACTATCCACCTTGAAATATAGTCTAAACTGAATAATGGTGATATCATACCTAAATTTTCCTCTTTTGTGAATAAAATAGAGAAAGTTTTGTACACGATAACAAAGAGTTGTTCTCCAACAGGTATAATCTTTTCATTCTCATGGGAGATATTCTCAATATATGTTTGGCTATTTATGTAGATGTATGAAAAAATAAATAAAGGAATGACCTCATTTAAGACCAACCTCAAGTTAGGAAAACAAACAAAAACTACCTTGTCCTCTTTCTTTCGACTTTTTTCTATATCTCAAACCATGTTTGTGAAATTTTCATACTTCAGGACAATAACAAGCCATGAAGAATAAAACTTGAAATTGAAGAGGGCTATAAAAAGAGAACCATAAAATACACAAGTGCTTTCGATTTGTCCTACCAATTTTCTTTGCTTCCAACTCTATTTCCTTCTCTTCAAACTTTTGTCTCCATACTTCCCAAACTGTAGCCTCGACATGTGAATCTATAAATGTTTTACACAATTTGTGTACATCATATTGGCCTGTCCTAGATTTGTTTTGGCACGTAACACTCACCTGCTACTAGGGAAGATATGACAAAGATATACGAGGCTTACTCTCACGCACATAAACAGCGAAAGATTACTTTTTGGTCGACATAACTAATTTCTTATACTTGCCAATATTGTTGTTACTGGAAGTAAGTCAACGTTCCCACATCTAACCTGGTTGCTATGCAAACAAAAGAAATCGCAATGCTGATATGGACTCAAAAAGCACACGTTCGATAAGTAAAATAAAACATGTCTTGAATGTTTTGTACACTAACTCGTAACTTTCTTTAGACTTTTCCGGAATTAATGCAGAACATCCCGCTCTCCAGGCTTCTTCAATTTCTCTATCATCTACCATGACTCCTTCCATAATAAAATTATCAAACAGATTCTAATCACGGTACTACATATAGAAATGTCTCCACAGCCAACAATCCTTGCTTATAAGAAATCAAATGAAAAGCTACATAGCAACGATCACCAAATGTTTCTTTCTCATAGAAGTCATTTACATCCAACTAATATTTTAATTCATTTATTACTATATTTAATAAAAATTAGTCACATCGACCAAAAGCATGCAATACACATGAGGTAAGCATGTAACAGATCTCGAAAATTGAAAAAACTCGGCGCAAGCGCCTCTTTTTTTTTAAACTTTTTCTCGATCAGTAACAAGTGCTTACCTCACTTGTATCGCAATATACTATTACATGATCGAGAGGTAAGGCATCATCTACCATTAAACTTAATCTTGTACGTTTTGTAGGATGTGCGTGTTCTGTTCAGATGGGCTGTTTGTGTATATATTATCATATATTTCAAGACACAACCAGCCTCATGGTTTTGTGATCCGACCTTCATAATACATTATATGAGGCCGTAGTTCGATTCCCGACCATAAACAGGAATTTTTCGTTACAGGGTATTTATTCCTGTGGTAGACCATGGTTTGAAAATGGACAGTTAATGGGAAATGAGGAACATTTTGAGGAAGTGCCTAAATTCTAATACGTAGGAACAATAATTACATATAGGAATGATACACATATATGGATTAAACAAGCTCAGTTCTAGAATGCATGCTATTATGCATTACAAGAACTCTTTGTCTTCCCGACTTCTCTCAAAAATCCTTAAACTGAAAAAAAAAATAAAAACTGGTAGTCTCTCGGCTATAGTATATGGATGTAAAACATGGACTTTTACTTTAAGGGAGGAGAAAATATTACGAGTATTGGAGAATACAATTTTCAGGAACATTTTTGAACAAAAGAGAGATGAATAGACAGGTTAATGGATAAGACTACATAACAGTGAGCTACATGGTCTTTATAGGAATCCAGATATAATAAGACTAGTTAAGTCTCGTAGACTGCGATGGGCAGGACATGTGACACGAATGGGGAACGAAAAAGGGACACACAGGCTTCTTGTAGGGAAACCAAAGGGAAAACTCCCAGTTGGTGGACCAAGAATGAGATGCGGAAATAACATTAACCATGATTTGAGGGAAGTAGATTATACATTATGGTTTTGTGATCCGACCTTCATAATACATTATATGAGGCCGTAGTTCGATTCCCGACCATAAACAGGAATTTTTCGTTACAGGGTATTTATTCCTGTGGTAGACCATGGTTTGAAAATGGACAGTTAATGGGAAATGAAGAACATTTTGAGGAAGTGCCTACATTCTAATACGTAGGAACAATAATTACATATAGGAATGATACACATATATGGATTAAACAAGCTCAGTTCTAGAATGCATGCTATTATGCATTACAAGGACTCTTTGTCTTCCCGACTTCTCTCAAAAATCCTTAAACTGAAAAAAAAAAAAAAAAAAAAAAAAACTGGTAGTCTCTCGGCTATAGTATATGGAAGTAAAACATGGACTTTTACTTTAAGGGAGGAGAAAATATTACGAGTATTTGAGAATACAATTTTCAGGAACATTTTTGAACCAAAAAGAGATGAATAGACAGGTTAATGGATAAGACTACATAACAGTGAGCTACATGGTCTTTATAGGAATCCAGATATAATAAGACTATTAAGTCTCGTAGACTGCGATGGGCAGGAGATGTGATACGAATGGGGAACGAAAAAGGGACACACAGGCTTCTTGTAGGGAAACCAAAGGGTAAACTCCCAGTTGGTGGACCAAGAATGAGATGCGGAAATAAAATTAAACATGATTTGAGGGAAGTAGATTATACAAGAGATCATTAGAAAACATTAGCTCAGGGTAGAGCTTATGTCCGCGTGGCCATAAACCTATCGGTTTGATAGTACCAGTGAGTTAGTTAGTCGTCTATAATTTGGGATTTAGATTATGTTTAGATTTAATGATTCACATGGCGATTCGTTATCATTTATAACCCAAACTCTCATTGGGATAACGTAACTTTGTCTTCCAAGCGCCCCAATCTCAGAAGCGGTTTGCAATTATGTCAGTTCCAGGAGAGAATACCAGAAATGTGGTAAGACAACTTTGTGGCATTGGACTTTTTCTAAATTATTGACTTCAAGTTTCATTATAATAATCGATAATACTACATGCATTTTAAACATATTAATGTAATAGTGAAAAGCGCACAATGTGCAAAATAATGACTGTTAAATCTTAGATTTAATGCGTATGTTAATGTAATTTTAGCGGAGATGCTATTGTTTACGCGTCTTCGACTTTTCTAAAGCAGTAGGGAATTCAAATGTAATTTTCCCTTTATTTTTCTTCTATGTTGTTCTCATTCGAATTCCCTCAGTATTGTGGCAAGAAGTAATAGACTCGTGAGTATTAAAACGTACCATTAATAGTAATAACTGGAAGGCGCACAAACGTGCACATGAGTCTATTACCAACATAGAAACCCAAACGAATGGTACCTACCCCTCTAAGCTATAATGAATAACATATACACTCGGAGTGGGGGTGACGACCTTATAGAGGAGTCATCGCCCTTATAAAGCAAGGACGCGTGTGAAAACTCGCTCACGCTCCTACGTTCTACTATAGTCAAGTTCGTCAGTAACAGTTCGTGAAGGTGATAATAAACCACGTGGGCGGAAGTAATTCATCAACTCCACTCCGAGTGGGTTAAATATCAAACATTGTAAATACCATTGTGCACACAAAATTGTACAATAAATTGAAATAAAATGTGTATAATATAAACATCCCTGAGTGATCATATTCTACCCTGAGCGAACCGGCACAGTATATGTTTATTTTCACTTGTTTAGTTGTATGCGTCAGACCGACCTTATTGTTTATCTATTTATGAAAGCTGTAGGTCTGACTACTTGTTTCTTGTTAGTAATTTACTTACTCATAGGATCATTATCGTCTCGATCTTTAAGTAGTAAGATCGATCTCTCTCTAACATTATCGTCTCGACCTTCAAGCTGTATGGTCGAGTTCTCTCATCAAGTCAAGTCCTGCTCCATGCCGCGAGCAGACCGTCCTGCATCACCTAGTGAGCAAGGCTATTTGTTTTGAGTTCTGCTAATCTTCCAGCAGACCGTCCTGCTTCATTAGAACAGGCTATAATATTACTTTGAACTTTGATTTCTACAAGCAGAGTTCTGTATTTACTCTCGACGACGAGGTCGAGCTACTACATTCTACAAGATTGATAAAAGTTTACGTTATATAAGTTTATCCCTGTCCTCGCTACGAGCAGGCCGCTCCCGTTCTATTAGAGCAGGTTGCTTCATCTTTTTCGAGATACTGTTAAACTTGTGAATTATGCGGAAATCTGTCCAATGTGGTCCCGGCGAAATAATAGTAATTTTACATGTATTTATTTGCATAAAACGGAATCTGTCCAATGCGGAAACGGAATGATATTTCTATACAACTCATAAAAAAATATAAGGCGGAAAGATAAATTAGTTTCCACTTCATTTGAATTCCCGTCAGGCCAAGAAAACAATAAGGAATAATTCCTGCCGTCGGGTGAAATAGAGATTCTACCTGTACCTGAAATTTTCTTTCGGCCTCACTGCACACCCGTCATGCGGAATACAGATACTGTATCTCTCTTACAAATAACCATTGCACAGTAAAATATTAAATTAGTTTAAGTTCTGAGACTGATCTTTCACAGGTTGCGTTCTGTAATACGGAATGAAGATGGTTAAAACGTATGTATTACTGTCATTGAATGAAAAAGTGAAAGTGGTTGAAGATAAATCTCCTAATTTCCGGACCGATGCCACGATCCAAAGTCAAGCTCTAGCTGTTGCTAAATCCTTAGGGAATAATGATTTCAAGGCATCTTCAGATTGGCTGGCCAGTTTTAAAGAAATTTGCTGGGAATCAAAGGATGTGGACGAAAGTGTAGTTAATAAGCGGAAACTGAAACTGCACACTTTAATTTCAGGATACGCACCTAAGAGACATTTTTAGCGCTGACGAAACGGGACTGTTTTTTCGCGCATTACCGTCAAAGTCGCTTATACTATACTTCACTTTCCAACGGCAGCGGAACTAGAATTAATCCAAGGTACGTGAAACGACATATACGGTGACCTATAATCTAAGATTTTATTAATACATTTTCGTTTTTTATAATCTGGAATTTTGTCTAATGTGGAAAAAAAGATGGCCCCAAGCGATTCCGCTTTGAGCAATTGTTAATTTACTATTAAACTGTATTACTTCAAGATAAAATGTAGTCCTGCTAGTCTACATGACTTAGTGAACAATATTCAAGAAGCAATAGTGAACATATTTTTATATTAGAAACATCCGCCAGACTTCAACTTTGGCTGCGCAAATTTGTTAATCACAGTGATAACTACTACAGGACATCGTATCCCAATATCAATTGAACAGACCGGGAAAAATGTTAAATGTGTTGCAATCCAACTATGACTAATTATCCTAGCCCTAGTTTTATTATTACAACTTTTTTTTTTTGCAGTTTTGAGCATGATATCTCTCACAATGTTTGTTGCACAGTTTGAATGCGCAATCTTCATTCGCTGGTGGAATCTCTTACATTCGCAGAATTTATGATGAAATCCATGCGTTATGTATCATGTTACTGTGTCGGAGCTCATTGTTTGTTTGCTTCCATTCTTCTGCTATTATGGCAACTGTCAAGTACAAGTCGGGTCAGATGGCGTTGTGATTCAAGTTTAATAGTTAAAGTGTCTTCTGATATGCTTTGGTGTTTGGAAAGAAAAATTATCCTGTGATGTCCTCGATGAAGAAGTTCTCTTGTTAGTACATACGTTTTAGCCTCGATGGTGCTGTTTTCCCAATGCCTATAATCTGTTTGAGGTAGTGGACCTTCACTTTCTGAATTGTTATCAAGTTACAGATTATTAACATATTAATGTACAGTTATAACTACTGTATACCTCTGATATCTATCGGTGGTCTTTTCTATTTTGCAATTATTCAATATGAAATCTTTGGAGATTAACGGACTGTATAATTTTTATAAAGTGTGTTTTGTACTTCTTAAGCAATTCTCTTTTCGAATTAGTCCACTGTCCCTCCCCCAGTTCTGACACTACTTTGTCTGAAGAAAGTTCTTTCTGCATCTAGTGTTTTGCACTCGTAGACGAGATGATCCACAGTCTAGATTCCACCCCCCGCAGTGACATTGCGGATTATTTGTAATTACATGCTTTATATTAGCTTGACCTGTGTCTACCTACGTAACGGAATCTTTCAACACGATTTTCACCCACTTAAAAAGATTGGATCGACTTGAAAATTTGTATACTTTTAAAGAACTAATGACAATACAATAACTTCATACATAATATCCATCCATCCATAGTAATTCTGCCCGAGGGCAGATATTTCACTGCAATCAGAGCATTTTCATACTATGTTTGCAGCTTTGCTAGGGAATTGTAGGTGTGGTAGCTTCCCGTTGCTTTCCATACCGGTGAAGGAAGATGATGATGGTGATGATAATAACGATGATTACGATGGTCATATGATTTTCGGGACCGTTTGAGCCTTAAAGTTTTCCTGACATTTGTCTTACAGGCGAGGAAAACCCCCGATAAGAACCTCACCCAGGAAAACTGCCCCGACCGGGGATCGAACCCGGGCTCGCTGCGTGACAAGGGCAGCACGCTACCTCGAGACCACAGAGATGGATATATATAATAGTTTGCGGACCTACCGACTTCTTAGTCCATCGTTGTAAGAAATTAATATTATATCCTCTGGTAGCTCACTTGGTAGTGATGGACTGTAGTGGTATATAATTTCAGTAATCCATAGGTCGCAGGTTCAAATCCGGCCCGTAGGATTTTTTTAGAAGAGTGTTACTACAATAGTATCAATTTTAAATATATTTACATTTTTATCCTACTCTGTAAAATATTAATGACAATTTTGTAAACTTACCCCAATGTAATTTATCCAAAAAAATATGAGAAGGATAGATTAACTATAACTATTTATCTATACTAAAATATTCAAAAATATTATAATGTTAGATAATAATAATTTTTTTAAAATATAATTATATTCGTGCCTAGACACTAAAAATATCGTAAGCAATTAAATTTTCATGGGATTCCGGTTTATGATAATTAAACTAAAAATTAAAAAAATAATAGTTAAAAAACCAAAATAACATGCTTTATTAGACAAACTAAAAAATAAAAAATAGTTTTAAAAAACTAAAACAATACACTTTATTAGAAAACCGAACTAAAAAATGAAAAAATAATTTTAATTTCCAACACGCTTGTGATAAAATTAAAGTGGCCAACAAAAAAATTATTTTCAACACATCTAGAATAAAACTAGAGTTATTTACACAAAACAAAATAATTTTACCATCAAAAGCGTGGGGTGCTTTTTATGGTTTTTACGTTTTGTTCTTAGAGCCTTTACTTTTACCAATATCTGTTTACTATCAAATATATTAATTGATATAAAGCACCCCACGCTATTGATGGTTGTTTTTTTTGTAGATAACTCTAGTTTTATTCTAGATGTGTTGGAGATGATTTTTTTGATGACCACTTTAATTTTATCCCAAGCGTGTTGGAAATTAAAACTATTTTTCACTTTTTAGTTGGGTTTTCTAATAAAGCCTGTTGTTTTAAACTATTATGTATTTTGAAAATGTATAGATAATAATTTATTCTGCCTTATAATGACATCGTGCGGACATACGTTCTCCAGACATCTATCCTAAATTAATATTTTCCAAACATCTTCTGTATAATTCACCCCCCGTCAAATCATAGTTAATATTATTTTCTCATTTCATTCTTGGCCTGCATACTGGCCGTTGTTTGGTTTCCTTGCTTGAAGTTTCCATGCCTTCTGTTATTCTCCATTCTTGCCACACCCGCCCTCGCAGTCTACGAGACTTAACTGTTCGTATTACATATGGTTTCCCACAAAGATCATATAGCTCAGTGTTATATAGTCTTCTCCATTCAGCAATCTGATCATCTCACTTTCGTTCAAATCTTTTTTAAGAACTTGATTCCCAAATATTCTTATTCTTTTCTTCCTCCTTAAAGTTATAAAGTATGATTTGAATCCATAAAACTGGAAGATCTAACAGTTTTATATATGTTTAGTTTAAAGTAATTGAGCAAATTTGTGATGCCAAGAGCAGTACGTACTTCAAAATTTATTGTTGGCATTTATGTTGGATTCCCTTTTTCAAAATATCTGGCAAAAAACATAATTTTTTGCATTTCATCCTCTCTCTTTTCTTCGTCAGTTGGAAGTTCAAACCAATGGCTGTAAGCAAGATCATCCACCCTTAACTAAAAATTATATAGGTACACACAGACGAGTCTTTTGGCCTCTGTAATTTTCACGAAGCTGTGATCACAGGACATTATAATAGTAAGGAAACACAAATAGAGCCGATATTTAAAAGCCCCTAATCTGCCGAGAATCGAATCAGGATATGAGAAATTGAAGTTAGGGATTTGATCAACAATTCCACAATTGCCCGAAGAACCAAACGAATTTATTATTTGAATTTGAAATTGTAAGCTTTTTGTGCTTTTTATGTACTCTTTGCGCTATAGTTAAATAAAAATCCCATAGAGTAAAATTATTATGTTATTCTCTGGAGAGCTTTTTTTTATTAGTCAAGATCTGTACTATGTCTGCTAACAGGTACTCCGCTTTCAATCCATAAGTATTACTCTCGCTTTTGTGAACAAGGGAAGTTGATTTAATGAGTGTTCTGTTAGAGAACTTTTCCACTAATGAAAACATTTTCATACACATTGTATAGATTTGTTATTATGGATTACTGTAACTAAAATTCCTAAAATTACCTCTAGTCTTTGATATAAACGTCAGTTATTTATTTTGGCTATTGAATATATATCTGTTATCCATCCATAGTAATTCTGCCCGAGGACAGGTCTTTTACTGCAATCGTAGCATTTTCATACTACGCTTTGCAGCTTTACTACGGAATTGTAGGTGTAGTAAGTTCCCGTTGCTTTCCGTTGTATCACCGATGAGGGATGATAATGATAATGATAGGGATGATGATGATGGCCAGATGATTTTCGGGGACCGTTGGGCCCTAAGTATCCTGACATTTGTCTTACAGGAGAGGAAAAACCCCGATAAAAACCTCCCCCAGGAGCCTGTCCCGACCGGGAATCGAACTCGGGCCCGCTGCGTGACAAGTCAGCACGCTACTTCGAGACCACAGCGTGGACATTTCTGTTATATAACACAGTAAATTCCGCCATGTAGGAACTGCGAATTCCTCAGCAAAAGTAATTCATGTTCCCATTCTTCTGAAATAAATAAATAAATAAATATCCTCAACTCGCGTCCAACTCAGGGTCGGGTCGAGGTATGAAATGAAACCTCTTTTATAGACGTTTGTAAATGACAAAGGTACCGTCCGACCACGCCTGACGCACCATCACGGAGGCAGATAGATGAAACGAAATGAATGAGATTAGAATGGAACAATTGTGGCATTTGAAAATGAAGGAAAAAAACCGAGAAAAACCTGCCCAAGCTCCGTTTCGTCCACCACGAACCCGCATGGATTGACCGAGACTCAATCGCAGGATCCCAGGGGTGAGA
This sequence comes from Diploptera punctata, assembly GCA_030220185.1. Taxonomy (NCBI): domain Eukaryota; kingdom Metazoa; phylum Arthropoda; class Insecta; order Blattodea; family Blaberidae; genus Diploptera; species Diploptera punctata. Next base: position 202,426 of record JASPKZ010006840.1, on the reverse strand, counting down.
GGCGAGTGTCTAATCGCATGCGACACGGAACCGCTTTATTATCTCCTTTTTTTCTGGTTTACGGAATATATATATATATATATATATATGTCTTTTCTTAAACTATCCATCCATAGTAATTCTGTCCGAAGGCAGGTCCTTCACTACAATCGTTGCATTTTCATGCTATGGTTGCAGCTTTACTAGGGAATTGTAGGTGTGGTAACTTCCCGTTGCTTTCCACACCGATGAAGGATGATGATGATGGTCATATGATTTCGGGGACCGTTTGGGCCTTAAAGTTTTCCTGACATTTGTCTTACGGGTGAGGAGAAACCCCAATAAAAACCTCACCCAGAAAAACTGTCCCGACCGAGGATCGAACCCGGGCCCGCTGCGTGACAAGGCAGCACGCTACCTCGAGACCACAGCAGTGGACTCTTAAACTATATAAATTAAATATTTCTGATGCCAGTTTATTTAAAAGTGATGAACTACAGTGGAAATTAAACATGTATAATCGTAAGTTATTTCCTATTTCGTATTGTATGATACTCATTTCAGGGTCGCCAGGGTTATATGAAATATGGAGGAAACTTTGGGTGATAATTGCGAAATTCCGCAAATTATTAAAAAAGTAAAAAAAGTAATATACTTTAAGTGAAATATTATATCGAGCAGATTTTATTAAATATAAACTAAAATTATTCCAAACATTCTCGTGACGTCAAGTTAATTATTGGCCACGCGCGATATTCAGTTTTCTTCTCGGGCTACAATGCTGCCAATATGAGGTATGAGAGGTATCAAGGGCTACAGCTCTTTTCTGTACATTAAATGTTGCTCTCTATAGAACACATAACGTGTTCTTAAGGGTAAGATACACTTATTTAAAGACGTTGAGTCTGAAATTACTACTTGCGATCATATATATATATATATATATATATATATATGACGTGATAAGAAAAATAAATGCCTGGACTGGATTTGAACTCGGACCTCTCGATTTGTACTCGAGGATGCTATCCATTACACCACCAGGCAAATCCAATACAAACACTTAATATATATATTCTCCATTATTACAAGATGTAGCGATATATATTCTTATACTCGAGCCGCCATATCTCCGGCTCTGAAGTTTAGGTTATCCGAGGGGTAAAGGGAGAATTTGTCCTCTACTGCCAATAAGGATATGGTTGTAGTAGGAGTAGATGTCTGCCACAATCAATCGCTGCTCTTAACGCAGCTATAGGCCGCTAGTAAGATTTGAAATTGCTGAGATGTTGTCAGCTGTATGTCTGCTAACCGCGTACACAAAGTGGCCACTCCCACTGAATATCCATATCAGCAACACTGTCGTGAAAACGTCAAGGCCGGAGAATCAGTGGCTGCAGTTTAATATTGCTTATGTTAAAATGAATCAACACAGCCTACATATTAGTTGTGTGTTAGCAAAAGTTGCGTGTGGTAAATGGTTTAAGAATTGTAAGAGTACGTTTTCCACTCTCAATTTAATAACGTAATCATATAAAATTCGGCTTAGTATGAAATAATAAATATTACATAATTTGTGTCTTGGAATTAACTAAGAGTCAATAAGTTGTATTGTAATCGCAACATAACACACTATTAAACACTACTCTCGTGTCTATAAAAAATTAAGATTTCCACTTAATTCAGTTCATAAACACGTTCTTACTTTATATTGAAAGCATATGCTAAATGTCCTGCGCCGTAGCCGAGTGGTTAACGCAAGATGTCTTGACGCAGATCTACAGGCCTTTTGCTGGTTCGGGTCTTCATGGGGAAAGAAATGTTTTCATGGAATTTCGGCCAGTAAATGTGCACACTCAGCAGCGTGAGGCATTTAGATAGCTACAACAAATAGCGGCTCCAGGTTGATAAAACCAGGTATAACGTCTAGGGGACCCGATATGCTGACCATATGTCTCCCCTACACTTGCTGAATGATCGTCTATTTCTGTGATTAACACATGTGGAAGTGAGGCCAGCAGCCGATTGGTAGACCAAGGACCTTGTAGTACCTGTTGCGGCATGGAGTTTAAATGCTAAAATATCCCAGTGAATGTAAGATTGATTAATTGCTTTAAGAATTGTCTGGCAAAGTCATCCGTGTATGGCAGTTCTAAAACTTCTTTAATTATCTCATTACCAGAAATCCTAATGTGTTTCATGACATTATGAACTTCTTTGTATCTAATTACTTATCTGTAATCAAATTTTAAAAATAATTCAATAACATATTTTTCAACCTGCCGATTCTTTTACAATTTTTCTTGCTAGAACATGGAAATTCCCTTCCACCCTATGTCAGAGACTGCCAAACTTTACCATCTTTCAGAAACAAATTGAAAATAAAATTACTAACAGAAACAACTCACTAATATTACTTTTTAAAAATTAATAATGTGTTTTTTTCATTATTTAATAAAAATAGATTTAAGATTTGTTAATATATTTACCTAATGCCTTGAATAAAAAGCATAGATTAATTCATTGTAGTTTATCACTTTCTTTGTATTTTTTAGATTCGAGCTGTTGTTCCTTTCTGTATTCATTCTATCATTAATTTATTTTTAATTGTATTTAATTTCATTGTATTATTACACATTATTTTCATTATTATTCAATTTGAAAGATAGTTAATTGTTTAGTATGACTATTATTATATTTTTTTTGTATTTATATGTAACATATGTTTGTCCTGGTGAGTGGAAGAGAAGGCAACATGGCCGTAACTCCACCAGGCTGAATAAATCTATTCCATTCTATTCTATTTTAAAAATCTGATTAGAGATAAATAAATAAATGGATACAAAGTGGGTCATCATGTCATGATAAATTTTAGAATGTTTTATAATAAAAGAGTGTATGCACAACTCGTGTCCAACTTAGGGTCGGGTCGAGGAATGAGACGAGATGATGCCCCTATATTTTTAGTGTTCTGTGAACTACAAGGTGCCTACCGACCACGCCTGATGCACCGCCACCCCGGCGGATGAATGATATAAAAATAAATTGATTAGATGAGTATGGAGAAATGGTGGAATTAAATTTGTGACGGGGATAACGGGAGAAGCCCCGAGAAAAATCTGCCCAAACTCCGTTTTGTCCAACATGAAACCCACATGAAGTGACCGAGATTCGATCTCGGGATCTCAGCGGTGAGAGAGAGCGTCTAACCGCTTGCCCCACGGAACCGACATTTGATGATGAAATAATTATAAAAAGATTAAAAAAAACGAAAAAATAAAAAAAAGTTTTAAAACTTGCCAATGTTTCGCAAATTTACGGTACGACTTACTTCTGAAGGTAGATAAAACATTGGATTCCATGTCCTACATTACGAAAGTTAAAAAAAAATAGTCAAGCATGAAACAAGAGACCTCTGAACAACATTTTTCAGCCCTTTTAAGCCTAGGTTTGAATTGAACATTGTTATGATTCAGCCCACCTCTGTGGTCTCGAGATAGCGTGCTGTCTTCTCACGCACCGGGCCGGGGTTCGATCCCCGCTCGGGACAAGTTTCCTGGGTGAGGTTTTCTCGGGGTTTTTCCTCACCTGTAGGACAAATGTCAGGATACTTTAAGGCCCAAACGGTCCCCGAACATCGTTTGGCCATCATTATCATCAATAAATATCATATTCATCTCATTAGATTAAATTTAGGTTTAAGGCCTCTCCTGGCGCATCACTACCCATCATCACCCATCATATCATTGGGGCAGCGTAACCCAGCCCTCCAGGCGCTCTAACATCAGAAGTGGGTTATAATACGCCAGGAGAGAATACGTGAAATGTCGAATGACAAACAGGTGGCACTGAACAGAAAAAATAATGTTATGATCCAATTAAGAACTAGATTAAATACAAATACTAACAATGGAACTGCCAACCATTGCTAGCCGAAATCTACCTTGAAATTTCTTTTAGAGAATCGTTGTTATTGTACCAAGGCCGTGTCCACAAATATATGCTTTTTTTAACTGCAAGACACTGAAATCAAAGCCATAAATCAGCAAGGGCTACCCACTGTACGGAGCAGATGGACTTACAGCTTAAATAAGAGCGGAGTGGAGTGAGGCGGGACGAGGCGCAGGCAGCAGGTAGTGAAGATTATCCAATCTGCCAATTCAGGAGTTATATTACTTCCCTATAGTTTAAATGAAGTATTTTGTCCTGAATTTTAGTGACTTGCTGTTAAAAATTGCAGTTTTTTTTGACACGTTTCTTATAAGAGAACTGTCAAACATTGTACCCGAAACCTAATTTGAAATTTGTACCGGAAAAGCATTGTGATATACCAAGGCCATGTCCAAGAAATGACCCATTGATTTTAACTGCAACTCATAGAAATCAAAACTAGAATCCACAATGGCAATCCACTGTGCGCAGCAGATTGGCGCCCCTATATGAGTTAGAGCGGATCAGAGGGTAGTGTTACGGAATTAAATTAAATTAAATTAAATTAAATTAAATTATTGATAAAACGTAGATTTCAATAACCTCGCGTAAATTGGTTCAATACTTACTACGAGCCAGACTTTTTTTAAATTATAAATTATGAAAACTTTTGTCAAATAATAATTATGTCGAAAAAAACTTTAATATTATTTTTTGCGCGATAGTGCGTTTTGTCGTGCTTTAGCAATGGCGTCCATGATTGAAAGTTCAACTTCCTACATTTCGGGGTTGCCAACCTAAATAACTATACTGTAATAAAATAACTATACTGTAATAGTACATATTACAAACCACGCGTGGGAAGTAAAACCACTAACCTTTATGTATTCTACTTACAATGTATATACAGAAAATATAAAAAAAGTAGTGTTAATATACATTATACTAAACAAATCACTGCATTTTAAATTAACTGAACTTTATTTCAAACAATATAAAACAATAAATACGTACTTGTCGCCATTTTATAACTAGATTGGAGTCACAGCCTACTGTAATTTCAACTAATAAATATTGCCCATACTGTTAACGTCAGTCAGTTGTTTATAATGAACGCAAATATTTCCAACAAAGATATTATTTTACTATTATTTATTATTTTGAAAACATCATCGCGCAAAAAAATAATGTTAAACGAACGTTTGTGAAATATTTTATATAATCTCGGACGAAAATTAAAAACCTCGCTTTCGCTCGGTTTTAAACATTTTCCTCTATTCTGTAAAAACCACTTTCCAACCTCGCATCCTAATATACTATTAAAAGTTTCATAATTCCGTAAGTAAAATATTGTATTAGTATATTTAACATACTCAGCCTTTTACATCTTGAGATTAATTAGTACAATTTAAATTGACTTGCATTTCACAATTTTTAGAATCTAAATTTACCGTCAAATGCACCATCCTGTAGAAAACTGTAACAGGAATATAATTATTGATTTTATGTAATTACACAAAAATAATAAGTTATATAATTTTCCTTGACTAACTCATGCCCCAAATGTGAGTCAATGACCAATCACATTTCAATGATTTTTGATTTACAAACAATCAAGTCGTGTTTCGCCTAGAATTTACCAACTAAAGTTTATCATAATAAAGAAAGCACCTCCTTTTTAACATTCTAAATAGGTCATAGCATTATTTTGCAGTGAGTGACTCACAAAGAAATACGGTTACCAGATTGTATATATAGTGCATGAATGTCAACACATAGCGCATGAGGGAGTTAATATAAAAACATTTGTAGCAATTGATTATACCACCAAAAAAAGAAACCACTGTTTGCACTTCCTTAAATGTATTTTTTCCCAGGTAATAACATTCCAGAAAAATATAATTGTCATAGGACATCAGAAATGAATTAATACACAGTTTGATGTGTTTCATTTTTTCTCCACTAGAGTGCATTCTTACAATATTGCGTTCCTTTGGCAATAAATAATATGATCTGGTTGCAGTGATTAACAAAAGAAGCAAATGGAGCGTACCAATCGTTTTTCATTTGTTTTCAAACATTGCCGCTTTCATTAAATATATAAATATTTTAAAATAACTATATTTAAATAACGATTTGTGAATAAACAGCTTAATTTTATTCGTTAAATAGTCCTAACAAATACCACTCTTGATTTCCAAATTCTCTAGATAAATTCACTCATCACTTCGTAGGTCGTGAATTTATTGATAATTTGAAAATCACTCGTGGCATTACTTCTGATAACATTGAGTGAAGCATGATAGTAATTAAATGAAAATAAGAAAATCATTCTTTTTAAATCTTGGATTAGAAGAATAACAATAGGATTAAAACAATAGTAAAGAAAAAATGCAACAATGTTGCATGTTTAGAAATTTAGAGTGATTACTAGGGCTAGGATTTTTGTGTAATAAAAGATAAGATTGCAATGCAGTTAGTGTATATTATTCAACTGTTTGTGTGTGAAGTCGAGATAAAAGAAAGTCACAAGTCCTACTAATCATTATACTATTCAACTGTTTTTATGTGAAACCAAAACAAAAGATAGCCATAAGTCTAACTTCTCACTATGCTATGTTGCAATCTTAACTTTTGGTACATAAAAATCCTAGCTCTAGTGATTACATATGTTAAAATATAATCATATCAGTTGTCTGGGTATGTTTTACAATTTTTATCGTCAGATTTAAAATTCCGATTTCGAATTTAATAGGAGGCGGGTGCGGCGCGGACGCCTAGTTGCGAGGGTTGTCTAATCCATAATGTAAGGAGTTGTTACTTCCCTGTGGTTTAAATGATACATTTGGCGCTGGATTTTAGTGCTTTGCAGTTAAAAGCAGCAGATTTTTTTAAACTCGACCTTGATATATCATATCACTTCTCAGGAAGAAATTTCAAGTTAGGTTTCGAAATACAAGATTGACAGTATCTTTTTAAGACAAATTCTTTAAGGGAAAGCATATTAGGCCATTAACCACATGATTAATTGCTAAATACCAAGAAACGTTGTATGGACGATATAAGAATCTGTTAATTTGAACTAGTGAACGATGTTTAATACTCGTAACAGAAACTATTGTTGGTCACATTAATTTCCAACATGGCGTCCCACTTCATGCAGATTTTTAGAACGCGAACATATTCTAATTTTGAACTATATATTAGATAATAGTCCACCGCTGTGGTCTCGAGGTAGCGTGCTGCCTTGTTACGCAGAGGGCCCGAGTTTGATCCCCGGTCGGGGCAGTTTTTCTGGGTGAGGTTTTTATCGGGGTTTTTCCTAAACATTAAGACAAATGTCAGGAAAACTTTAAGGCCCAAACAGTCCCCGAAATCATATGGCCATCATCATCATCATCCTTATCATCATCATCATCATCATCCTTCACCGATGTGGAAAGCAACGGGAAGCTACCACACCTACAATTTCCTAGTAAAGCTGCAAGCATAGCATGAAAATGTTATGCTTGCAGTGAAAGACCTGCCCTAGGGCAGAATTACTATCAATGGATGGATATTAGATAATAGTAAATACACATCATTCCATTCCCGATATCCAAAGAATAATATTTGAGGTATATAACACTTAAACATGTCTGTCCTCAATTTAAAGGCTAACAAAAATAATTTCACACTAATCACAAATAAATTCACACTAATCTTGGTTGTTTTTGTTAAGCGTTAGTTATTAGTAAGATTTTAATATCGCACATATAGGCTATTTCAAATATTCCAGTTTTTCTTCACACGAATAAACATCGAACTAAATTTAAAATATATATAACATAACTCACACTAATATTACATTAATCCATTCTGTGGAATCTTGTTAATAACAAATAAGGATTACAAAAACACTACGTACTCAACGTGGCTAATTAGCCAAGGTCGTTAAAGCATGGTGCTATAGATCCAAAGTTCGAGTCTCGCCGAAATCTGTAGTAAGTAATAATGTAGTGAAGTGATTTGGATTTCATAAAATTGTATAATTAGAATTGAGATAGATATGGAATAAAAAAACTATAAATGAAGTAAGTAAAAATAAAATTCATACTAATCAAGGAGTTAAACAAGGATGCAGTATCTCTCCAGTTTTTATTTAACCTATACATCAATGATATAATAAAACAATGGAACGAAGAAACAAATAAAGGAATAAAATTAGATAAAACACACTACTTGAAAACATTATTATACGCTGATGACCAGGTAATAATAGCAAATACAGAAGACGAACTTCAGAGGAATATTTTTAAACTACATAATATATGTGAACAATATAATCTCAAAATATCCATAGAAAAAACTAAGGTAATGGCATTCCAAGGGAAAAATCAAATCAGATCGAAAATAGTAATAGGAAACAAAATCATAGAACAGGTGAACCATCTCAATTATCTAGGATGTGACATTTCATTTAATTATGATAATGATATAAATAATGAAATAGCAAAATTCCAGGGAATATGTGGTACGATAAAACGAACACTAAATAACAAAAAGAGAGACCCAACTGAAATTTTATAAAATGTTGGCAGTACCGGTACTGCTCTATGGTTCAGAAGCCTGGATACATAAAAAACAAGACCTAAGTAGGATAACGGCGGCAGAAATGAAATCAAGAATCAAGAACACAGAAATAAGACAGGAACTTGAAATATTTGCAATAACTGATAAAATGGATACATATAGACAAAAATGGAAGCAACACATAGACAGAATGAATGAAGATAGATATCCAAAAAAAATAACAAAATACAAACCTAAAGGCACCCGAGATGTGGGCAGACCTAGAAAGAGATGGGCTGAAGTCGGAACGGGTCAACAGACCTAATCCATGAATGAAGATGATGATGATGATGATGGAATAGAAAATAGGATAAAGGACAAAGAGAGGAAAGGAAGACAGAAGGATTATATATATATATATATATATATATATGAGAGAGAGAGAGAGAGAGAGAGAGAGAGAGAGAGAGAGAGAACTAGTTAAAATGATCGAGAATGATGAACTAAACCAGTTATCGTTCATACAACGTTTCTTGGTAATTACCAATTGGTTGTCTGTACGTTAAGTAAACATTACGTTTTGTACCAAGAACAAAATTTTCCTCCCGGGCCACATAGCAAAGTAAAAAACGCAGCGGAAGAATTTTCATGTCGCTATCCAAATATTAGGTTTGTGAGCAGGAGAATACATTCGGCTTAAGAAACACATTGCACGAAATGTACCAATAAATCATGTGAAGTATCGAGCATGTCCTACTAAAGCTATAAATTATCTTGTTTTTGAGACACTGGATGCTGTTTTCCACAGGGATAGGGTTAGTTTTTGTAATCTTTTAAGTCTTTAAATATTCATCTACTAATGTTGGTAAAGGAGACAGATTGCATTGTATCTAAGTAACCCACTGGCACTATCGAAAACGTAGGTTATTGGCCGTGCTGACATAAGCTCTCCATAAATCCCTACCTTATCTAATGTTTTCCAATCATCCTCTGTATAATCAACTTCCCTCAAATAATGGTTAATATTATTATCCCACCTCATTCTTGGCCTAGCTCCTGGGAGCATTTCCCTATGCTTTTTCTACAAAGGGTCTCTAAGCCCCTCTTTCATCCTACATTTGTACCATATGTCCTGCCATCGCAATGTACGAGACTATTACTTTATTCCATGGCGCGATAGGCCTGGAAGGCTATTTGCCTACTGGCCGGCTGCATTCATTTCAGCGGTAGATGATCATCCACCAGTGCACGTGTGACATGTGGTCAGTATGTCGGGTCCCCCAGTTGTTATACCAGGTTTTCTTAATCTGGGGCCCCCATAAATTGTAGCTACCCAAATATCTCACCATTCTGGGTAGGCACCATTCCCATACTGAGTGAAAATCCATGAGAAAATTTCCTGCCCCATGGGGACTCGAACCAGCTCAAGCCCCGTAGCTCTGCGCCAAGGCATCATGCCTTAATCACTCAGCTAAGGCGCGGGACACGAGACATAACTGTTCTTATTATATCTGGATTCCCATAAACATCATCGTTAATATTTCTTACAGATTTCCCCTTCGCTTTCGGAGAGTTTAACTGTATTCTACATTTCTTAAAAGGAAGAAAAATAAATATATAACTGAATGTTTTAATAATAACAATAATAATAATAATAATAATAATAATAATAATAATAATAATAATAATAATCCCTCTTACCGAAAACGCTGGCCAAGCGTTGGGCAGTAGTTTGAAACTAGTATTCAACTCCATGACGCGATAGGCCTAAAATGTCCTTGTTCTTCTAGCCGGCTGCTGACTTCCTTTTTTTTCTTTTTTTTTTTTTAAATTTCTTTCTTTCTCGTTTTCTTTCGTTTACACTGTTGTTCCTTTTTGTTTTACCCTTGTTAACCTTTTTATCTCATTCACACATCCAAACACAAGACAGGACACACACCCAGACCCAAGGTGGAGATTTAAAATCCCCTACCCCGCTGGGAATCGAATCCGGGTCACCTGAGTGGAAGGCAGGGACTCTACTGACTACGCCACGGCGACGGACCACGTTCATGTATTAATTACAGAGGTGGAGATTATCCAATCACATTTTATGGGTGAAATATGGTTAACATATCTGGTCCCCATCCGTTAGTTGGTTTTGTTAACTTGGAGATACTGCTACCACATTTTGATGATGGTAGGTGGGCATAGGTCCCATACTGGCCGAAATTTCATGAGAAATTTCTTTCCCTACGGGCGGGGGCTGAAACCAGCACGAGACCCGTTAGCTCTTAACAAAGCATCATGGCTTGAACCTCTCGAGAACGGCGCGGGTCTGTTATTTGAGAGTTCCGAATTAATATCCCGGCGCCTAACAACCTGAGGGTTTTTGTTTTTTCCTCAATGGAAGGTTGGAATTTCACAACCACTATTCATGTAATACATTATTAGAATTTAATATCACTCGAATTTACACAAGACACATTATTACAGAAAACAAATGGCATAATATGGAACCTACGGGTATAGATTCAAAAATGCTAGAGGCGATGTAATCAAATATATTGAAACATGTTTTACACAGGAATGAATAAGAATACATTTTATTCACAAATAAAATAAAATAAACTATTTTTTAATAATGGTTTCTCTCCCTAACTAACTAACTAACTAACGCTACCGAACCCATAGGTTCATAGTCACACGGATATATGCTCTCCATACATCCCTATCCTGAGATGTTTTCCAATCATCCCTGTATCATCTAATACATAAGTGATCTTATTGGTGATCAAATATTAAAATATATATACAGTCAATATGCCCATTTCACCAATTAATGTTTAAAAAGGCCAACAAGTTTCCACAGCCAAGCTGTCATTCTCAAGACCAGATATTGACTGGTCTTGAGAATGAGAGCTTGGCTGTGGAAACTTGTTGACCTTTTTAAACATTAATTGGTGAAATGGGCATATTGACTGTATATATATATTTTCTGTATTATCTACTTCATTCAAACCATGTTTCCACCTCATTCTTGATTTATTAACTGCGCGTTTTTTCTTTGGTTTTCCTACAAGAAGATTTCATGTCCCTCTTTCATTCTCTGTTCGTACCACATGTCCTGCCCATCACAATGTACGAGACTTAACTCTTTTATTAGATCAGAAAGGTTAATTAAATTTTTCCAGGAGCTCTAATTTATGCTTGAGGTTATTTTATGAGCACGAAAATCTTAGGACTCACGGCTTAAAGTCACTCCCGGACGACCTGTCCCTTGGATTTTCTATCCTAAAAATCCATCGATCCCGGCCGAGTTTGAACCCTCGGAACCAGAAGCAAGGAACTTACCCTTTAGACCACCAAGGCAGAACATTATAGCCTATATCTAATGGTTATAAATTATAATACAGTTATTTGACATGAATGCTATTCCTCTGGAATAAACCTGAGATATTTTTTTAATTTAAATTGAATTCATTTTGTTTCCTATCATTTATTGCATTACATTTGAATATTAATAGAATCTAATTAATTTTCAAGTTTCGGAGCATCGCTATTTAAGTCATTAATAATTATTTGATGAAATGATAAATCATTACAGGATTGTGCTGCTTCCAATAATTTAGAGAGGATTAAAAAAAAACTTTATCTTTATAGACGCTCTAATATCTAATGTCATATTACGTCTGAAATATTTGGTTGTATCGAGTAAGCTATGATTTACTATTGTCTTGTGTTTTATATATATAGTCCACCGCTGTGGTCTCGAGGTAGCGTGCTGCCTTGTCACGCAGCGGGCCTGAGTGAGGTTTTTTCGGGGTTTTTCCTCACCTGTAAGACAAATGTCGGGAAGCTTAAGGCCCAACGGTCCCCGAAAATCATCCTCATCCTTATCATTATCATCATCATCCTTCACCGGTGTGGTAAGCAACCGTAAGCTACCACACCTATAATTCCCTAGTAAAATTGCAAAGCATAGCATGAAAATGGTATGATTGCAGGGAAAGACCTGCCCTCGGATAGAATTACTCTATGGATATATATATATATATATATATATATATATATATATATATATATATATATATTTGATTTGATGTTTTTAAATGTTAAAAATAGTGATGACTTTTTTTTGTTTTTCTTTGTCATTTACTGTTTTCCCTTTTTATTTTTACATCGTTAAGATTATTTCCTTCTTCGTACAAACACAGAATACACACTCAAACCAAAGTTGGAGATTTAAAACTCCTACCTTGTGGAGAATTGAACTGGGTCCCTTCAGTTTAAGCTAGGGAATCTGGCGATTACGTTACGGCGATGGACAAATTATAATTAAATGCATCGTGGTAATACAATTTCAAATCATCATTCACTTCTTCACTGAGGAAAATAAATAAATAAAGCCTGATATGTCCCTTTAGGGCAAAGACCGCCCTGTACAGGGGTTAAGCTCTATTTGAGAGTGTCACCCGGTGAGCTACTCCGTGGTGAGAAGTTGACTTGGTTTGTATACACTGTCTGTTCTGTGATTAGTTAATGCACAGTTGGCTCTCCATCGTTCTCCAGCTTTTCCTGCATCTGGCGACTCTGGACCATTGCGCCCCTGCTCGTTCTTTGAAGATGTTAGCCCATCGTCGTCTTGGTCTTCCGCGCTGTCTTTTGCCTGTGTACGGGTCCCATATGGTTGTTTTTATTGTCCACCTGTCGTCCTGTATTCTTGCGACGTGGCCTCCCCACTTCCATTTTTCCTGATGGCTTGTTGTGCAGGATCAGTTGTTGAGGACATCGCTTCAAGTGTTGTATTCGAGAATCTGTCCTTCAGAGTTATGCCTAAGGCATACTTGGCATACTTGGAGTGTGTACTTCAGTTTGGCAGTAAGATTCCAAGTTTGGCAGCCATATAACAGTGTTGGAAGAACACAGGTTTGTAGTGTTTCCATTTTGAGTTTCCGGTTGAGTGACTTGTCCAGCAGTATAAATTTTAGTGACCAGAACGCCTTCCAGGCGAGAGCTATTCTTCTGCTTATTTCTTTTTCTACTTTCTGATGGAAGGAGAGTAGTTGTCCTAAGTATATGTACTCGCTTGAGGAAAATAGCCAGGAAATAATCTAAGGTTGGACGTCGTCGAAATTTGAACCGAAGATAATCCGAAAACAATCAGAAAAAGATATTGAATGTGATGTAATACCGACATTTTATTTATTTATTATTCTTTATTTTATGGATTTAATGTCGCCTATTTCTGATACTATGCTAATCAATGCTAATTTATGTACAAAAGCTCCTACACTAAATAATTTTTCCAGCATTAACCAAAATTCTATGTGAAGGTTCATTCAGGGTGTAAAAATCTTGGACATAGAATCATTCAGAAGAAAAATAAAGGCGTGGGTCCATTGCCAATTAATTATAGAATGGAGATGGAAAATTAAATGACAAATGAGGGAACTTATGAAGGTGTGACTGAATTAAAAGTACCTAGGAACAATATTACAAAAAGGAATGAGGTATATAAAGACATTAAACATAGACTCAATTCTGGAAATGCACACTTACGGATTACGGGACTTTTGTCATCCCAATTTCTCTGAAAAAACATAAAACTTAAAATATATAAAACTGTTCTTCTCCCAGTTATATGGATATTTAACATAAACTCTTACTTTAAGCGAAGAGAAAAGTTTACGAATACTTCAGAAGTAAATCATTTAGAACATTTTTGGAAAAGAGAGACGAACAGAAAGGTTAATGGAGAATGCTACATAACAGTGAGCTACATGACCTTTATAGAAATCTAGATGTAATAAGAACAATTAAGTCTCGTGGGCTGCATTGTGCAGACATGTGGCATGAATGGGGAATGGAAGAAGAGCTTGGAAACTCCTTGTAGGAAAATGAGAGGGAACGCACTCAGTAGGAAGGCCAAGAATGAGGTGAAAGAATAATATTAACCTGACTTTAGGAAGGTAAATTATGCAGGAGGAGATTGGAAAAGTTAGGAATGTATGGAGAGGTTACGTTCGCGCGGCTACGAACCTACGGTTCGGATAGTGCCAATGATATATATATATATATATGTGTGTGTGTGTGTGTGTGTGTGCATATGTAGAGAGAGAGAGAGAAGAGAGAGAGAGAGAGAGATAGAGAGAACAATTTGCACCTGCGCTGGCATTTGTACTCTCTGTACCATACATCTACTTGTAACACTGTCCGAATCTAGATCAGATTACTTTCTCTTAATCCTTACGTTTCCCATAAATAATGATGATGAGTTCACAACATTTATTTTAGCAATTTTAATCTTGTGGTAAATGACATTTAAATTAACAGTGTAAGTAAACGGTTACTGAGTTAGTTGGGAATAATGCATAAATAACAGTAAATATCGCGTTAATTTTAACGCCTTAATTAATTTCCGTAGGAATTAAATTTCATTGCCTATAAGAAAACGATAGTTCGACTAGTTATCATATATGGAGCAGAAACTAGGCCTGAGACAATAAAAACTAAACAAATAAAAACACATGTGAACTGATCTTGCTATTCAGGTGTAAACATTATTTGATAGAATACACAACACAGAAATCAGACAAATGTCAAATTAAAGACATAACCAAATTGGTTATAGACAGACGAAAATATTAGAAAGATCATATAGAAAGAATGGAAGACAACAGACTTTCAAAAAGAGCTAAAGAAGATAGACCAATGGACGGGAGAAGAACAAGTGGAAAACCAGCCAAGAGATGGATAGACAGTGGCTGCGCATCCATTACGTCTTCCTCCGAGGAGTGATTTGGGAAATAAACACGATAAAAAATCCTACAAATAAAGAATAATAATAATAAGAAGTCTGCTGACATCGTATATGCGTGTGTTAATCACAAGGTGGACGAACATCCTGCCAGTGTAAGTTGATATGTTGTCAACATATCGGGTCTCCCAGACGTTATAGCTGGTTTCCTCGACCTGGAACCGTTAGATATTGTAGCTACCCAAATTTCTCATGATGTTGGGTGGGCACCGGTCTCATACTGGCAGAAATTCCATAAGAAAATTTCTTCCCCCATGGAGACTCGAACCAGTACAAATCTCGTAGCTCTGTATCAAGGCAACTTGCCTTAACCACTCAACTACGACGCGGGACTGCAGAAATTAAGGTTTAAGTATTTTGAGGAAGTTCTTGAATTAATAATTCCAACTCACTGCATGATTTTCTGCTGATATGTTGATATAACCAAAGGACCACTATTCTAGAAGCATGATTTCAGTTTTTATATTTTAGATTCTAAGAGAGTTAAGTGCTTATTTCATTGTAAATGAGTTAGTTTTAGAAAATATTTAAGTTTTGAAAAAAGTGATTAATTCTCTGTATAATTAGGAATATCCTATGTAACTAGACATTGGACGATAATGAGATTCTTAAAGGCTTATGCCTGTTAAATTTCAGAATATTATTTCTTTTAGTAGAAAGAAAAGCAGCCAATTTTCATGTTATGGAATCCCTCTTACTCGCAAAGAAGATTTACATATCTGTCCCCACTCCACTGTACAGGATTTTCCGCCTTTTGGAGCTTAAATCCTCCTGCTGGTATTTACATGAAGGGATTCCTTGTTACAAATTGTGAGTGGTGTGCGTATTTACTTACGTAATGTGGCAAGGTCTAAACATCCAGGTTCAAATCCAGATATATGACATTTAGAAATACATATTCTTAATATCAGACTTACCTGATATATATTTCTATCAATTTCAATAAAAAATATAACATGAAATACAAAGCTATTCAGAAAGTATTATTAACAATTGCATTTAGATGACGTGAAGGACGAATTTAAGAAGAATAGGTGCTTAAACATTTAGGAAAGGCACGAATGGAATGTAATTATGAGAGAGGCAAGGACACTTCGTGGATTTTAAATCGATAGACTTAAATATTGAGGTTGCCATGGTTTCTTACGGGTACGTTAAATGAATATTTCTAACGAATGAGAAAACAAGTGTATATAATATACAACATTAATTTTAGGTAGATTATAATGATGTTGTCTACAGCTGTGGTCTCGAGGTAGCGTGCTGCCTTGTAACGCAACTGGCCCGGGTTTTGATTCCCGGTCGGGACAGGCTCATGGGTGAGGTTTATTCGGAGTTTTTTCTCACCTGTAAGATAAATATCAGGAAGCTTTGGGCCCTACGGTCCCCGAAAAGCATCCGGCCATCATCCTTCACCGGTGTGGAAAACAACGGGAAGCTACCACACCTATAATTCCCTAGTAAAGCTGCATAGCATGAAAATGCTATGATTGCAGTGAAATATCTGCCCTCTGGCAGAATTACTATGGATGGATAATGATATTCTACCAATACATATTACAAAGTACGACAACTACTTGTAGTGTAATTTTAGGAAGATTATCTAAATAATACTGGATAATGAATCCATTTTTCTCCATCACAATCTACACTTCAAGGTATAGACACAAGTACTTGTTCGTTCATCACTCATCACAGATCTCTTCACTTCTTTCTCAGTTTTCCGAGATCTCTCTTTCTTCGTGGTTCATAATTTAAAGTCAGTGTAGTGTGTATTTCTTCTTACATTCTTTCTACATGAGATTTTTTTCAATTTATCTGATAATCTTCTAGTTTATTATTAATATATTATACCCTGAGTTATTTTCTAATGTCTTCATTTCTAATTTTATTCAGCCTCCATAATTATGTAGGCCTACATACTGAGTTGAGTATGGAAATGAGCACTCATGTGTTTATGAGTATTCACACCTTTAAAAGACTGTATAACGATATTCTAGATATATTTTTATCATTATTATAATTTCATTTTTCATTACCAACCCTATTATTTAATAATTTTAAAAGTTATTATTATCAGTTTAATATTTTTGAACTTATTTATCATTTGTACATTGCATACGTTAATTACGAGTATGTATGCTTAATTTAATTGTATAAAATGCATAATTATTAATATCTGGTGAAGTAAAAGAGAAGACCGTACGGTCATAATTACAAGTAAAATAAAACATTATTATTATAATTATTATTATCATTATTATTATTATTATTATTATTATTATTATTATTGCTATTATTATTACTAACTAAAAGTAACTCACTGGCACTATCGAAGATGTAGGTTCATGTCCGCGCGGTCTAAAGCTCTTCGCACATCCCTATCCTGAGCTAATGTTTTCTAGTCATCTCCTGTATAATCTACTTCCTTCAAATCATGGTTAATGTTATTCTCCCATCCCATTCTTGGTCTAACATCTGGGCGTTTTCCTTCTTGTTTTCCTAAAAGAAGGTTCCAAGCATCTCTTTGATTTATTATTATTATTATTATTATTATTATTATTATTTACAATAACATTTTGTTAGTTATTATTAAAAAGCAATAGGAACGTTTAAACTGAAATCTTGTTTTATTTAATTTACGAGGAGGTTGAGCTTGGCTGTACTGAGATACCACATCCGTTTTAAAATTTTATATTCACGGATTTGATTACTGTCAAGAACGTTGAACATTTTTTTCAGCACACAAAATTTGAGAACCTCACTTCCTTGTAAGGTGAAAGTGCTGTGTCTTAAGGATCTGTACCGAGATAAAAAAAAACATTCGGGTAAGAAAATCATATTCTTAGCTCCACGATTTAGATTCTTAGCAGAAGTAGACGACGTTTAATCTAGGCCTAATAAACAAATTAAGCAAAACAGACGATTCTATCTTTATATAGTTTCAAACCTAAACATCTGTATATACGTGTAGTTCTATGGTTAACGATTTCCATCTGACTGGGCTTCAAAAAACCTGACGCGTTTGTCGTTACATTGTACATTGTACTTGATACTTTACTTGATAAACTTAAAACATACCGTATTTTACAGTAATTTGAAAACTGCTTGAATATACAGGGTGTATCAAAAAGGATGGCGCAAACTTACATGGTTGAAAGTACACGATGATAGAAGCAACAATGTCCCTGTAAACATGGGTCCGCAAACGAGCCGCTTGCGAGATTACGAATATATGGTTACAAGCCGCCACTGACGTCATTGTTTGTAACATCGTACTCCTTGCGTACTTGAAGCCGTCCTATGTTCTTTGTTTACAAAACTGAACATTGCCGAGAGGTGGAGTTGTAATCAAACCATACACGCAGAACGTACAGGACGGATACAGTACACAGTCTCAAAAGGTATCAGTCTCGTCTGAGGAGTGCCACTTGTGCTGTGTTGTAGTTACAATGGAACCTTACAGTAACGAAGAGTATGCGGATATGCATTTCATGTACGGTAAGGCTAATGACAATGCACGGGAGGCTGCACGCTTGTACCAAGAAACATAACCTGATCGAAGACGACCCGAAAGTCGTACATTTACAAGGGTCTATCAGCGCCTGAGAGAAAATGGAGGTTTTGCACATGGCAGAGCAGTAGGTAGCCTGCTCGCATTACGCCTGAGGTTGAAAGCATTTTACAGCTCTCTCCAGGAACCTCAACGAGAAGAATTGCCACACAAGTGCCTGTACTAAGCCACAGCAGTGTATGGAGAATTTTACAGCGCAATTTACTATACCCTTACCACCTCCAACGATGCATTCTTTGTTCCTAGAGTGATGTTTTATCAGTGGATACAACAACAGACTATATTCAACCCTCGTTTCGCATGTAACATTTTATTTACAGACGAGGCAGGTTTCACACGCGATGGCGTTCTTAATTATCATAATACACATTTTTGGTGTGAAATAAACCCACATGCTGTTCATGAGTCACCACATCAGCACCGTTTCTCACTGAATGTGTGGTTAGGGGTACTAGGTGATCATCTCATTGGGCCACACATTCTTCCACGAAAACTTAATGGACGGAGGTACCTTAGGTTTCTGCGGCGTCATCTTCCAGGATTGCTTGAGGATGTTCCCCTTCAACAACGTCGGAGTTTGTGGTACATGCTTGATGGAGCTCCGGCACATTTTCCTGCTGCTGTCAGATGGCATGTAACGTGCAGATACGGCCAAAGAGGGATAGGTCGAGGCGGATCTGTACCTTGGCCTCCAAGATCACCTGATCTAAATCCTTTGGATTTTTGTGCCTGGAGTCACCTCAAAAGCGAAGTGTACAGCACACCCGTTAACACGGTTGAAGAACTGGAGCAGAGAGTTGTACAGGCTTGTCAAGAATTGAGAAATGATCCAGGGGTTTTCGAAAGAATTCGACATTCATTGCAGAGACGAGCACAGTATTGCATCCAGATGCAAGGAAGACACTTCGAACACTTCATTTAACAGGTAACCCGTAAGTGAAGTGAACTGTGAAATGTGAACTAAATGAGATGAAAAATTTATAGTAAAGTCTAAATTCAAATTAAATTGTACTAAGTAGGACGATGTTTACAATGAAGTCAGTGGCGGCTTGTAACCATTATATTCGTAATTATCTCGCAAACGGCTCGTTTGCGAACCCATGTTTACTGGGACATTATTGCTTCTATTATCGTGTACTTTCAACCACGTAAGTTTGCGCCATCCTTTTTTTGAAACACCCTGTATATTTTCACTATGAGATAAGTTTTAGGTGAAAATGAAGTGTCTAAATTTGTTTTACCTCTTTAACAGCATTGGCATGTATCTCTTTCATTGAATAAGGTATCTAGAAGGAAGAAACGTAATCCTTCCGTCTCCAACGTTGTAACATTACTGCTAATAGCATACGTCGGCCGACACTAAATCCCTGCAAATCCTTTTTTGTGTGCATTAGTAGGATCTGCACTTTCCTTACCTGGACCAATGTTACTGTAGAAATTCCCTTCTCGAATTTCTGCGGAAGAAATCCTGAATTATAGGATCTTCACTTACAGGGGAAGCCCTGATAATGCGTTCAAGCCATAGTATAAGATACCAAATGTAGACGTATAGGATATTTAGTGCCCCCCTGTAATTTATTTAGCGTGATGCAAGTAGTTGGAATTGCATTTCGTAAAGCTGAACATTCATACTAATAAAATGGAAATTAACATTTACATTTAAGGGGATAATACAATCATATTAATTTGTATAGGTTGTTTCAAAAGAGTTTTTACAATGTTTTAAGTATTAATATAGGATTTGTTGATTATTTTTATGATCATGGTAAAATATACTTTTTTTGTTGAATGCCACCAAGTTTGTCTTTTATGACATCTCTGGTTTTCTCCCCTTGCATTGGTGGAATTATAATCCATTTCTTAGGTTGGCGGCACCTGTAAGACGGAGTAACGTTATCCCGATCATATGATAAATTATAATGAAGCGCCAGGAGAGTCTTTAGTCTAAATTCCAGACCATGGGCAACCTGAAGAAGTAATTTGCTGTCCCACGTTGTGGTGACATTTTGAAGCAGTAATTCTCTTCATGCCCGATGTTGTAAAAACATTTTTTAAGAAGGATTTGTGTCCCAAAAATAATTACTGGTTCAGGTTGGGTTTGATTTTCGGTAGAGCCGGATTCTCTTCTTAGGGTCGGAAGTTGGTACTGGATAGGAAAACACTTTAAGAATAACTAACAACTATTTCTTATAGAAATAATTTCACATTTATTTACTTCGTAAAGGTCCCAGCAGATTAAGTAAATTTAAATGGTATTATTCTTCACTGTCAATTAAAATAGATTCTTTTCTTTTCTGGAATCAATTATTCATGTATTAAGTATAACATTTTGTCTTGAGAACTCTTCTTGCTTCTATCTTTGTGGAAAATTGTATGCAGAATGACTAGTATAATTCTTTTATAATTTTAAAGAACATTATTACATCACATGATGTTATTTTAAATTCTATTGGTTAATAGTCCTTTAAATATAAGGTTTAAATTGATTTGTTAAATCAAAAAGTTAATTGTTTTAACATTCAATCAGAGTTTAGTTTACTTTAATTTAAGAATATGAAGTTAAGCAGGTGTTTTTATTACAGTTACAGAAAGCTTTATAATTTTGACAACAATGACTTAAAACAATTTTTAAAAGCATTCTTTGCAAAGACTGTTATGTAATACAATTTCTTTGATTGTTACTGAGATATTTTTATTCCACAATAACCAACAATGAATTATTTAGATGTTTTTTATTTATTTAAGTTATATTTAAATATTAATAGAATTTTAAATTACAAAATTGTTAACTTAAACTTTCATATTTATAATAATATTATTATCCTGCTATATAACACAGGAATAATTCCCTTCAAGGAAATATTCCTATGATCTGACCGGGAATAGAACCCGAGACCTCATTAACTGTAGTCATAATTGGTGACCAATAGCCCATGAGGCTGGTCAGATATGAGATATAGACATGAGGGATATTTAGTGGCCCCTGTAATTTATTCAGCGTGATTCAACTAGCTGGTATTGCATTTCGTAAAACCGGCTGTAAAAGTTATTGCAAGTTATTTATTATTTTAATTTCATGTCCCTAAATATAGTGAATACTTTTATAAACGTGTTAATGGGCTACCAATTATTAATTTTATAAACGTGTTAATACCAAATATTACATTTTATCTGTTATTTCAGATCCGTACAGCAAAAAAAAAAAAAAAATCATTTATTTATTACGTTTAAAATTCCAGTGGGCAACTAGCTTGCCTCTGGTCCTCGTTTCAAATTTTATCTGTTATAGGTTATAGTTAGGATGATCTAAAGTCATCGTAAATTTGAAAAACTAAGGACCAATTTCACCAACAGAGCTAACTGTATTACGCCAGTTTTCCCCGTGTATAATGCATAGCTTAAACTGGCGTAATACACTTACCTCTGTTGGTGAAACCGACCCTAGAACGGTTACTAATATTTCTGAAGTGGTAAAGAGCAAAAGTTTGATTCGAACGTATTTATTTATTTATTTTACAAATGCCGCAGGTTGTCTTTCGACATTCCTGGTTTCTCTCCTGGCATGGCGTACTTGTAACCCACTTCTGAGGTTGGGGCGCCTGGAAGGCGGAGTTACGTTGCCCCGATGATATGATGGGTGATGATGATGATAGTGGTGTGCCAGGAGAGTCCCTAATCCTAAGCTTTAATCTAAGATGAATATGAATGATGATGATTGCGATGGCCATATGATTTCGGGGACCGTTTGGACCTTAAAGTTTTCCTGACATTTGTCTTAAACTGTCCCGACCAGGGATCGAACCCGGGCGCGCTACGTGACAAGACAGCACGCTACCTCGAGACCACAGCGGTGGACTCAAACGTATTTATATAAGTGATATTAAATGCTTTGAGGGTGTTATTGTTATAATTAGGATAGTTTTATTTTTCTTTTTATAGGGATAACTGCAGTCTACAACCCATAATGAAAACGAAAAAATGCAGGATATTCTTCACGTAGTGAGGAATAATTTCAGGCAATATCTTTTTTGGATGGTTTAAAAGTTCGATAAATATGAATATTTATTTATTCTGTTCTTCATTAAAAACTGGAGGATCAGCAGCACAGCTGATTCACTTCACAACCAAAGGTCGCGAGTAATTCTTCAGCTGTCTTTAAATCAGCTGACTCATTCCACAAAGACAGCCGGCCGTTTTTTCAACTTTCATTAAATCTAACAGCTCATGTAAGCTATTAGAAAAGTTCTATGTTTGTGCTTATATAAACATAGTACTTTTTACCGTAGTTATATACAAAATCATTCTTGACAGCTTTTGAGTGAGGATTCTCCGCACATTGCAGATTTCTGTCCTGCTGTAAATTACTGATTACTAGGGCTCGGACATGAAGTTAGATTAAGTGCAGTCTTACTATACATAATATTGCTTGATGAGAGAGTGGTAGGGGGTGTAGTAGCACCAGTCTTACTAGTATGGCATTTGTGCTGTACTGTTTACAGGTGGTATAGGCGGGTAATGAAATAAGTAGTTAATTGTGGATTACAAGTTTATTTTGTTGCGTAATATATTTTTTAACTTTTTAAATTAAACGCTACAGTGGAACAAACAGTTAAGCAAAATTATAATTTCCGCATATTTCTCAAAAAAATTGTAAGCTGGATTTTGCACTTTATTGAAAGGAATATTCGCGGAAACCATCGTTTCGCATAAATCCTTGTAAAATTCACGATTATTACAAGTGTCTGAAACTCCTTGTGCAGATGACTGTATTTCATCGTCAAGCTTATGTTTTACATTCCCAATGTGTGTTTTAGATTTGCAATGGCTCTTGATAAAAAATTGTCTTTCCCCCTTCAATTCTGCATTACACAATTTACAAAATACTTTCTTTTCTTTTAGGCAAAAATACTCAGGGCCATACTCACGTACAAGTTAATTAATCTTGCGTGTGTTTGGGTTTCGTCATGTTGTAATCATTCATCAGATCGTGGTGATCGGTATTATGACTTGACTGCATACTATACTTGTAGCAGCACAGCAAAGACGCCACTGACTGTACACGGGACAGTACTAACTACCTGTGTAGTCAACTGTTTGAAAGCGAAACGGCAATGAAAAGGCAATGAAGTCCGAGCTCTAATGATTACATTAAAACAATGCGACCAGCCTCATGGGCTAGTGGTCAGCGTTTCTGTCTACAGTTCATTAGGTCTCCGTTCTATTCCTGGTCAGACCATAGGTTACCTGTGGTTACCGATGGTCAACAATTTAGGTTAAGTTTAGGCTGAGGACTCATCTGGCACTTCATTATCATACCCATCATATCACAGGCGAACGTAACTCCGCTTTTCAGGTGCCCCAGCCTAATAAATGGAATACAATTCCGCCAATATCAGGGGAGAAAGTCAGAAATGTCATGAAAGACAACCTGATTTCATTGGACAAAGAAAAAATAATTAAACAGTCACTGTTGAATTTTCTACATGTACCTTCTGAGAAAAAAATCATAATCTTTTTTTTTTTTGTGGTGTTCATATTTAAGCGCACAACACAGTATAAGAGACACTTTTTTTGTATAGGTAATCCTTATTTTGGGCTACATTCAAAACAAAATTCACTATAAATGCTTAGCTAAAACCATTAACACATTTCCTTCAAAATTACCTATCTGTTATTAGTATAATTATTACGATGCGAGGTTGGGAAGTGGTTTTTACAGAAGCGAGGAAAATGTGTGAAAACCGAGCGATTGCAAGATTTTTAATTTCCGAGATTTTGTAAAACACTTCACAAACGTGAGTTGTGCATTATTTTTTGCGCGATGGTGTTTTCAAAATAATAAATAATTGTAAAATAATTACATCTTTATTGGAAATATTTGCGTTCATTATAAACAACTGACTAACGTTAACAGTATGGACAATGTTTATTAGTTGAAACTACAGGAGGCCATGACACCAATCAATTATAAAATGGCGGCAAATACGTATTTATTGTTTCATATTGTTTCAAATAAAGTTCAGTTCATTTAAAATGCAGAGATTTGTTTCATAAAATGTATATTGCCAATCCTATTATATATTTTTGTATATATATTATACGTAATATACATAGAAGGCAGTGGTATTACTTCCCACGCATGGTTTGTAATATGTAATCTGGGTCCATGCCTCCACCCCTTGGGATACCTCGGTCAAAGACCATACTCCCAAGTCCCAGTATCTTGTCCTCCCTATGTATTCGCGTCCACGTTCAAAGGTTCTCGGCTTAAAACTAACACCTCTGTAATATGTAATATTACAGTATAGTTATTTATGTTATATTATAGTTATTTAGGTTGGCAACCCTGTAATGTAGGAATTTGAACTTTCAATCATATTCGCCGTTGCTGTAAGTACGGCAAAATGCACTATCGCGCAAAAATATATATTGCGCTGTGCTTCATGGAATAGTACCGTTAATATATAGTTATTGTGATATTTTAATTCTTGCTCAAATTCCAGTAGATACTTTAATTTCAAAATTGTATTCCATGACATTTAATCGCTGAAGCGAGAAATAGGCAGCTCTGTCACTTGCGTTTACTGTGAATTATTGAACAAACTATTCATTTTGTTACAACTTTTTCGTTACAAGTCAAATGCAATATTAATAAAACCTCTTACATTATTAATTGAATAAATTGGTATTGACTTCATTATGTTATAATTAAAAATGTCAATCATAAATAACTTTTTATTCAGTGTATTTTATTGTATCCTGCAAATTATGACGAAATATTATTCTTACATGGCATCGCTTTCAGATAAAACTGAATGCTTATAGCAACTCCTATCTAACGATAATTTTGTAAAGTCAGCATTTCGTGAACGTCTGCTCCTTCTGTTAACTATTTTCAAGTTCAGATTATTTACCAGACAATTGTCATTAAATAGTGCATATGTACAGTACCTCTCATTTTTACACCACGTGTCACAATCGAATCTAAAATAATACATGCATATTTTTTTAATTAAATTGTTTCAATTGTTTTATGATATTTGTGTAAAGTAATTATACATTATTTAGTAGGAATTGCTTCAACCCATTCAGACAACGCCATAAAAAAGTATGAAATGTTTCAGATCTGTCGCTCCATGAATCTATGAGGAATTTGTAGTCAAGGTTAGTAAGGGACGCTGGGCAAATAAAATATATTTATACTTCTTAAATACCTTTTGAAACAGCATAAAATTGTATGGAATGTTCCTATTGTCTCGGAGGTGGCCTACGTATTGACCTGATCACCCATCCAGAGAGGAATTCCGTGTTCTATGCAGTCAAAAACATAAGTGTGTGATCAAGAGTTAAAAATTCTCTCCCCGCAGTTCGTGTCCCAGTAAGATCCGGGGAGTAAGGGACATTTAAAAGTACGTAACTGAAAAGGGAGAGATTAGGGCCTATTCCAAGAAGGAAACTCAATCATTGCATGCCAAAACCTACCTTCAAATTTCTCCCAGAGAAGCGATGTGATTTACCAAGGTCATCATTATTAAGATTCATTATAAACTCCGTTCAGGTGTTATAGCATAAAAGTATATAGGCTACTTTTCAGATCCGTCTCCTCAACCGTTGAAACATGAGTCTTACAATCGAAGCCAGTGGATGCAGACGTATGTACTTCCTGCTGACTACTTAACTCATGCCTCAAATGGGAGTCAATGACCAATCACATTTCATTTTTTATTTACAACCAATCACAGTTCTGTATCGTCTAGAATTTACCAACTAAAGTTTATCATAATAAAGAAAGCACCTCCTTTTTAACATTCTGAATAGGTCATAGCATTATTTTGCAGTGACTGACTCCCCAAGAAATACGGCTACCAGAGTGTACTCGTATATATAGTGCATGAATGTCAACATATAGCACATACGGGAGTTAATATAAAAACATTTGTAGCAATTGATTATACCACCAAAAAAATAAACCACTGTTTGCACTTCCTTAAATGTATTTTTTCCCAGGTAATAACATTCCAGAAAAATATAATTGTCATATTTACATCACAGGACATCAGAAATGAATTAATATAAGTTACAGTTTGATGTGTTTCATTTTTTTCTCCACTAGAGTGCATTCTTACAATATTGTGTTCCTTTGGCAATAAATAATATGATCTGGTTGCAGTGACGAACAGAAGTAGCAAATGAAGCGTACCCAATCGTTTCTCATTTGTTTTCAAACATTGCCGTTTACATTAAATATATAATATTTTAAAATAACTATATTTAAATAATGATTTGTGAGCAAACATCTTAATTTTATTCGTTAAATAGTCCTAATAAATGCCACTCTTGATTTCCAAATTCTCTAGATAAATTCACAACCCACGAACTCGTGACATTACTTATGATACAATAATGCATGTAGAAAGAATAAGAAATTTGTCGAAAGTAGTCTTTTAAAGTTTAGAAAAGAAAGCACAGATGAAAGCAGAAAAAATTATGCGCAAGAGAGAAAGGAATATAAAGAATTATTGGCAGAAACAAAACTAGCATGGCAAAATAAGAAATCCGAAGAAATGAGAGTCGCGACTGAAAGGGGGAACATTGCGGATATATGGAAAGCGTTAAGGGAACTCAAAGTAAAGTTCATAAATCGGACAAGAATAACGCCCGGGGAATGCAGAAGTTACTTTGATAGGGTGCTGGGAAATGAGAGGTTAAGATATAATCAAGGAAATATAGTTGAGATCCCTGACCCAATTCATATTCAATTACTGGATCAGGAAGTGGTTTCTTCCATTAAATGTTTAAAGAATGGTAAAGCACCTGGAATTGATGGAATACCAGGGGAATTCTTGAAAAATATGATATCATCCAATAAATTATTAGACGTTTTGAAAACTGCGTTCAACAAACTTTTTAATGGAGGAGATTATCCGGAAGCCTGGGCGACAGGTGTCATCCAACCGCTATACAAAGGGAAAGGTGGGGCACAGATACCAGAAAGTTACAGGGGAATTTGTCTCTTGTCAGTGTTCGGAAAAATATATTGTAAAGTACTTTACGAACGAATAAGACAATGGGCTAAAGAGAACAATAGGCTCTCAAAATATCAGGCAGGTTTTAGAGAAGGGTACTCCACGGTGGACAACGTATTTGTTCTGAGAACATTAATTGATGACAATCTGAAAATGAAGGGGGGTAAATTATTTTGTGCATTCATTGATTTTAAGATGGCATTTGATTCTGTGGACCGAAGCGCACTTTGGGAAAAATTAAATCTGAAAGGATTGTCTCATAAAATGATACATGCTTTAATGTCAATTTATAAATATGTTAAATTTTGTATAAAAGTAGACCAAGGGCACATTACAGAGAGCAGTGAAGCCAATCGGGGAGTGAGACAAGGTTGCATTTTATCACCAATGCTATTTAATCTATTCGTTGATGATATTGTAGACGTAATGCTAGAATGAGAAATTGAGGCTCCGGAGATAGGAAATGTTAGAATCCCAGTCCTGTTGTATGCAGATGATTTAATTATCTGTTCCAAGACAATCAAGGGATTGCAAAGAGGTCTTGACCTACTGGAAATATACTGTAGGAATTGGGGATTGACTGTAAATGTTAGTAAGACAAAAACAATGACCTTTAAAAATGGGACGGTACATAACAATGAACTACATGGTCTTTATAGGAAGCCAGATATAATAAGAACAGTTAAGTCTCGTAGACTGCGATGGGCAGGACATGTTGCACGTATGGGAAATGAAAGACGTGCATGGAAGCTTCTTGTAGGAAAGCCAGAGGGAAAACGCCCAGTTGGTAGACCAAGAATGAGGTGGGAGAACAACATTAACTATGATGGGGGAAGTAGATTATACAGGGAATGATTGGAAAGCATTAGCTCAGGATAGGGATGTATGGAGAGCTTATGTCCGCGCGGCCATGAACCTACGGGTTCGATAGTGCCAGTGAGTAAGTAAGTAAGTAAGTTATGGTAGAGCAGAGGAATGGAAATACAGAGATCAAGTTCTTCAAAACGTGAAACATTTTGAATATCTTGTTACGACGTTGAAAATGAACGGAAAGTGGAAAAAACACATTGATATAGCATTATTTAAAGGGAGGGGACAACTTAACAGTGTACTCGGTATTCTGGGTCGAGTGCCTGATATTCCAGTCAGCACATTAGAAAAAATGTATGGAGCGATGGTCAGGCCAGTAATGCACTATGGTAGTGAGATTTGGGGTTTCCAAAGAACGGAAATACTAAATAAGGTATATACGCATTTTCTAAAGTATATTACAGGACTTAGTAAGGCCGTTTCTAACAGTGGAATTTTATATGAATTCGGGTCATTCCAGGACGACATTAACTGTAAAATTCGTGTACTCAAATACTGGTTGCGAGTAATCCAAGGTGAACAAACAATGCTTAGAGGAATTTGTTACGACCACCAAATTAAAAACATAGATGTTAAATTTTGGGCAGACGAGGTTAGGAGAGAACTCCAAAAGATTGGGATGGGCTGGATATGGGAAAAAGGGACTGAAAATCGCAAGAACGTGTGGAGAAAAATAAGGAGGAGGTACTTAGATATAAACCAACAAGATACTTTCGCCGAATGTACAGGAAAACGCTCACTGTGTTTACAAAGAGACCAAAAAAAGTATGGGGAAAAGAATCGTATATACTCAACCTAGGATTTAAGGAGAGGTCAGGGCTTGCTTGGTTTAGGCTAGGGGCATGGAAATTTCTAAAAATTAGCGACGATCACGATATGCGATTATGTCCAATGTGCGGGAACTTTGAAGATGAGATACATATATTAGGAAAATGTAATGATTTAGAATATTGGAGACGTCAGTTATTACCGGAAAGATTTCTAAATTCAAATCGGGAAAGATTGGCATGCTACGAGTTATTGGTAAATCCAGAAAATTGGATAAACCTCGGTAAATTTCTGGACAAAACGCGAAAAATAAGGACAACACTCATTCATGAATAAATATATGTTATCAAAATGCAATACCATTAATTATTAACAATTATATATAAATTAATTAGTGTATAATGCTATTGTGTTATTATTTAATTGTAATATTATTGTGTTTTCTTTATGTAATTGTAATGTTAATGTTTTTAGTGTATAATGCTATTGTGTTATTATTTAATTGTAATATTATTATTGTGTTTTCTTCATGTTATTGTAATGTTATTGCTGTTTTTTGTTGTTTATTTTTCTTTACACTAGTACCAATTATTACTTTATTGTAACGGACTGTCAACAGCACGTACGGCTTACTGCCCGTGCGACCCATATTTGTAAATAATATTGTAAATATTTTACTTTTTGTCTAATAAAGTCCTACTACTACTACTACTACTACTACTTATGATAATTGGATTAGTCCCGAAACGCTTACAGTAACTTCATGTTTCAACGGTTGAGGAGACGGACCTAAAATGTATATAATTTTATATTAACTAACTAACTGGCACTATCGAACCCTTGGGTTAATGACCGCGCGGACATAAGCTCTCCATACATCCCTATCCTCAGCTAATATTTTGCAATCATTCCCTGTATAATCTACTTCCCTCAAATCATAGTTAATGTTATTCTACCACCTCATTCTTGGTCTAACAACTGGGAGTTTTCCCTCTGGTTTTCCTACAAGAAGCTTCCATGCACGTCTCTCATTCTCCATTCGTACCACATATCCTGCCCATCGCATTCTATGAGACTTAACTCTTCTTATTATATCAGGCTTTATAATTTTATATTATAATTCTAAATTCCCATGGTGGTGTAAAAAATAATATCTGCCGTTTTTAACCTCAAGACGCTAAAACCCAGCGACAAATCTCTCATTTAAACTATAGGGAAGTAACAACTCGTCACTTTATGGATTGGATAACCCTTACTAGTTGCCATCCGCGCTGCACCCGCCTCACCCAATTCCGCTCTAGTTAAGCAGGGAATCCATCTGCTACGCACAGTGGATTTCTATTGCTGGATTCTAGCTTCGATTTCTGTGTCCTACACTTAAAAACTGCAGTCACGTTTTTAGACACGGCCTAGGTACATCACAACGCTTCTCTGGGAAAAATTTCAAGGTAGGTTTCGGCATGCAATGGTTGACAGTTCCCTTGTGAGAATAAGAAAGGAAGAAATATAAAAATAAAATTTCCTATTTAATTACACAGATTTATCAAAAAGTTCGAAACCATACAAACACGTATCATCACGCGCGAGCGTTTTCTTCACATATCTGATACATATTTGATGTTGAAATAAATAAAAAGCGGAAATATGAAATGCAACAGACCACTTGACCTTAAGCCTCTAATTAACACGGCAGACACTTATTCCTTCCCCCGACCTAAATTCATTACATCTACACATAGTTACACAGGGTGGATGCAGCTTGAATTTAGACCTGTCTTCTCGGTTTTCATTTAAATAGTTTTTAACTTAAGTTTATCAGTTCCAAATGTCACTCTTTGATGGCCATTAATTTTAATTTTAAAACTGAGAAATTCAGAATGTTTGAAATGTCATAAATAGAATCAGCACACATTGTAAATAAGTATTTTTGAGTTAGGAAGATACTGTTCTGAAATGTCGCTAATTTCCAACCAAATCTTGAATGATTCATGAGTATGAAGAATGTTTTCCAAGCTGATTTATTTTTGTTACCAATTAACAACTTACACAATTTAGAAAGTGTTAAAGTTGTCAGCCTCTAATAGTGTTACATCCAGTAAAACGGCGCATGACATTTCATCGTAATCTCTTAAATAACTCTGGTGTCATACGGAATAGAACAAAGATCTCGGACCCAAGAAACGTTCCTCCTCGTTTTCATATACGAATTTGATTGTTCCACATAGTTCCACTTGCGATATCACTAAACTAGTTTAAATATTATCTTTAAAATTAATTTAAGAAGGTGCTTAAGCAAATTGAAAGACTCGACAAATACCAACTGAATAATTTACATGTATTGCTATCATCGTAAAAACATTGCAAATGCAAGACTTTTTGTTTGACTTGGTCATTTACGACATATTTTGTTCTTACTTCATGTATATATATACACACAATATATTATCTTTTAAAATAAGATTAATTTTCATTTGCGTGACTAAGAAAGCCATGAAGTACAGGATTCTTCATTTATAACCTAACGGGCACACGGCGTTTTGCCAGTGCGCGGTTGGGTATGCAACAGCCGGCTTTGCTCCTACCATGTTTCCGATTTCATTTACAATATTTCATTCCGATGTAATGTTTCCGATTTCATTTACAATATTTTGCTTTAGTTCTTCCAATGTATAACGATTTTTCTCGTAAACGTTGTCTTTCAGGTTACCCCACGAGTAAAAATCACACACTGTTAGATCAGGGGAGCGAGATGGCCATGCACCAGCACTATATTCTCTCTGGTTTAACTTTACGAGAAATTTGTAGAATGAGACAATTGTACTCACCTCTCTCACTCGCACCAGTGTTGACGGCTTTTCTTCACCAGATGTTAATAGGAGAAAGGGGGGAGAGGAAAACTGTCAACAGGGCGGGTTCTTTCTTTTATATCTGGACTAAAAGTGGTCAACGATCTACCCTTGTATCTCCATCTCTATCTATCTATCTCTCTCTCTCTCTCTCTCTCTATATATATATATATATATATATATATATATATATCTGCCAAGTTAAGCCAGCTATACAATAATCACTCTATTTTGAAACACTTTCCTAATTTTATTCATGGACTCCTCTGCTGTATGAGCAGTAGCAGAATCTTGTAGAAACCACCCATATGATCTCTGTTCGTTTTTCAGTTCACGAAAAAATGGTGTCAACATGTCATTTCAGTGCCTCTCTGCATTTACAGTCTGACCGTAAAATATTGGACCGATTATGCATCTAGCGCTAACAGCACACCAAACTCCAACTTTCCGATCATAATGAGGGATTTCTTGAACGCGATGTGGATTTTCAGATGCGCAGTATCGATTGTTATGAGTGTTGACACGACCATTTAGGTGGAACCACGCCTCGTCGGAAAAGAACAGAAGCTGTGGATCAATTAAACCGTCATTCACTCATGAAATAAACCATTCACATTAATTCATTCGTGATACTGGGTCACCTTGTTTTAAACAATAGACAAGTGTACCCATATAAGGTTTTAGTTTTAATAATTTAGTTGCTCTATGTTCAGAAGACTCTGAAATTCCCACATGTTGTAATTTTGGTATAGATTTTGTTGGTGTACGATCAAAACTTGCACTTATATCGTTAACTTTTCGTCTGTTAAAAATTACGTTTACACTTTCGTTTTCATGTTTAACAAAGAACCAGTAGTTTCGAATTTCTTCACAATCTCGTGAATTGTAAATGTGGGAGGAGACACTTCACCAGGGAACTTTTGAATATACTCTGTGCAAACACGGCTTGGTTATTTACAATGTAAATAATTTTTACACACAAAAATGTGTCGCTCTATATTCAATCGCCTATTCGTATTGTTGGACGATACAGTACTGCCGAGTGCCGCTGCTAGCAGATGCGCGCGCTCAAAGACAGCCGATAGTGGGGGTATCTAGCAAGAACTCGGGACAGGCAAAACGACGTGTGACCGTTAGGTTATGAATGAAGAAGCCTGAAATATATGACATAATAATAGTGTATGTTACCGTAATTCTGTTTCAGTTATATACATTTACAAATGCTATTCATGAAAGGGTATATTCAAGCTAAATCATATCATAGCGGATTCAAACCCGGCGGGGTCGATGGATTTTTTAGGATGGAAAAATCCAAGGGACAAGTCATTGGGAGGGTGTTTAATCCGTGGGTCCCGAGTCTGAAGATTTTCAGGCTCGTAAAAGAACCTCAAGCCTGAATAAAAAATCCTCTGAGCAAAATATAATCTTCCATCCTCCATCCATGTTTCCTAGTAGATCTCTTCTCGAGGCGATGTCCTAACAACATGACATTCACTAACATCTATAAGGAAATGAGCGTAACTAAATCTGTCTGGTTAAGACACTTCCCACCCGTGTCCGTAGTGGGTGAACGGAGATCAATCAATGTCATCATTGTATTGTCTGTAAGTAGGGCAGTAAGAATTATTTATTCCACAGCTAATTTATAATGTTAAAATTTGTGTTTAATGCACTAAAAACTGTGAGCCATTCTAATTAAGTTACATGAAATATTCACTGAAATTATCTAATCCTATAAATTATATTGGGGTTTTTCCTCACCTATAAGAAAGGAAGGAAGCTTAGGGCCCAACGATCCCCGAAAATCATCCGGCATCATCATCAAATTTATCATTATCATCATCCTTCATCGGTGTGAAAAGCAACGGGAAGCTACCTCACCCATTATTCCCAAGTAAAGCTGCAAAGCATATCATGAAAATGCTATGATTCCAGTGAAAGTTCTGGCCTCGGGCAGAATTACTATGCATGGATAATTGTATTCATATTGCATTTTCATGATATGCTTCGCAGCTTTACTAGGGAATTGTAGGTGTGGTAGCTTCCCCTCGCTTTCCACACCGGTGAAGGATGATGATAATGATAAGTATGATGATAATGATGGCCATATGTTTTCGGGGACCGTTTGAGCCTTTAAAGTTTTCCTGACATTCGTCTTCCAGGTGAGGAAAAACCCCGATAAAAACCTCACCCAGAAAGATGTCCCGACCGAGGATCGAGCCCGGGCCCGCTGCGTGACAAGGCAGCACGCTACCTCGAGACCACAGCGATGGACTGTATTCATATGAGAGGGAAAATTTCTCATGGAAGTTCGGCCAGTATGGATCAGGTGCCCACCTACTCCGTAGAATCGTGAGGATTTGGGTAGTTACAATACGCAGAGCTTCCATATGGAGAAAACGAGCTGTAATGGCTGGGGGATTCGACATGCTTAATAGATGTCACCTCTGTAATGGCTACGTAGATGATCGTCCACTTCTGTGATTAACACATGTTGATGTGAGGTCAGCAGTCGGCTGGTAGGCCAAAGGCCTTCAAGGCCTATCACACCGAGGAGTGAGTTACTCGTAGTTAATTAGGAGCTTGTGTTTCGGTAGTTAGATGATAATTCTCCTTACACTTAGTTTAAGCTCTTCCTTTTTAGGTACTTTTTTGTGTGACATCACCCGAGCCTTACAGTGATATGACCTGTCGGGAGAGGATGTAGTTTACACTTTTGATCACATACATACTTTTTTCCACTCAAAAGCATTGAGAACCTTCCCGAACGAAGTATCAACTTAATGCCGGACCACCTCTAAGACAGTATGAATATTTAAGAGTGATGTAAAAATTGTTTTCGGAGAGTATTTAGGCCTTAAAGGTTCCCTATATTTGGCTTACTATTCAATCATAATAAAATTCATTGTTAAAACCGTTGAGGTGGAGAGTCATAAAATAAAATAAGTTAAAATATACTTTCTTAGGTAAAATCCGTCGTCCTCAACTTATAAAATATGTAATCTTTATGCTGTAGGCCTTTCAGAACATCCGTTCCATCTTCAGCAGGTCACTCTTCGCTACAACATCCAGTATGATGGTTGATGCTGGTCCTAATGTGGCTCTGTCGTGACTCGACAGATGTTGTAGCGAAGAGTGACCTACTGAAGATGGAACGGATGTTCTGAAAGGCCTACAGGCATAAAGATTACATATTTTATAAGTTGAGGACGACGGATTTTACCTAAGAAGGTATATTTTAACTTATTTTATTTTATGGCTTACTATTACCCAGAAAACTTGTCTCGACCGGATTAGAACCTGGCCCAATGTGTATGAGGTACCCCGTGGCCACAATGGTTATGATGATAATAATAGAATAGAATAGATTTATTTAGCCTGGTGGAGTTAAGGCCATGTGGCCTTCTCTTCCACTCACCAGGACAAACATATGTTACATATAAATGCAATAAATTACAATAATAGTCATACTAAACAATTAATTATCTGTCAAATTGAATAATAATGAAGATAATGTCTAATAATACAATGAAATTAAATACAATTAAAATTAAATTAATGATAGGATGAATACAGAAAGGAATAACAGCTCGAATCTACTATACATAAAAAGAAAAGAAAGAAAAAATACAAAGAAAATAATAAACTATAATGAATTAATTAGTTGTATTATTGTGTTGAATCATTGCATAGATTAAACATTTGTTGCTGTATATGCAAAAAATAATGAAGCAATTAATGCTGATTTTAAAATATGAAATATTAAAGAAACCTAGATATTCCTTGTAAATATATATCTCAGAGTGGAAAGCAACGAGAAGCTACCACACCTATAATTCCCTAGTAAAGCTGCAAAGCATACCATAAAAATTCTATGATTGCAGTGAAACACCTGCCCTCGGGCCGAATTACTATGGATGGATATATCTCAGAATGCTTAAACGTTGTTCTTTAAGTTTCCAATACTTTTAGTATATTTAATTCTTTTGGTTTTAAAAACGTAATAACTAATAATAAACGTAAAAACATAAAATTTTGCACACTTAAATGTAAAACATACTACTAAGTTAATAGAATTATAAAACCGATATTTTGATTATTTTATTTTAAAAATAAAAGTTAAATAATGAGGCTAAGATAAAAATAATTAAATAGGTTAAGTTTAACAATTCGAATTAATTTACTGTGCCATGTGGTTTAAATACCAGATCAGAATCAAGTAAAAGTTAAAAAAAATAGGTCATCTACTTAAGTTTACTTCACATTATGTGTTTCCTCCATTTTCCCAATACAATTTGATTACTCGACATTGAAGCAGTGATATAATAAATTAAGCAACTTATCCAACTATTCAATTCAGGCTTCACAGAAGCTCATTAATTGAAATATTCAGAATTAATCTGTTTTATTTCCTCTTTTTCAATCGTATATGCTCTTAATGATCACACCTGTGATTTTTCATTTGGTTGTAATTTATTAATTTCATATTTATACTTGCTAATTTGATTAATTTTAGTGGCACATTACCAATAATTGCAATATAATAAAAACCACAATAAATTTTAATATCAATATCAACAGATTTTGTAATTTTTAATTGATTAATTTATATTCTCAGTAATTGATATATAATTGCGAAAGTGTTCAATTTAATAATTAGTAATTAATTGCGTATAATTATCGCAGATCATTAAAGTATCGGAAAAAATAATATGTGACATTTAAAATGATCTAAAATCCAATGGGAATTGTGCATTTTATTAGAAAATTATTGGTATATTTAGCTGATTTGTATGTATGGTATGAATTGAACAACACTGAATTCCAGCATGATGAATGTTGTATATGTGTATTGGATATTTTTCTGTATAAATCACCCAATATTAATACATAGACTCGGAACTCCTTATTTTATTAAATTCAGATCACGCCTGATTTTTTTTCTATAAATGATATATACGAAGTATATTATTAAACTTCAATCTTATGTCAAGAGTTTCAAAGCTTTTGGACATAATTAACAAAGATGATACATGGAGTCATACATAGTATTTTGATATAGGGAACAACCGTTGCCAACCTCCATAAATAATTACTAGTAGGCATGATGAACTGTATATTAAACTACTTTATTTTTCGCTTTATATTAGCTTGACCTGTATCTGTCTATGTGACGGAAACGTTCAACACGATTTTCACCCAATTATAAACATTGGATCGCCATGAAACTTTGTATACTTGTAACGGGCCAATGACAATACAATAATTTCATAAATTGTTCTAAGATCCTGGCCAGGATCATCAGGACATCAAAAAAATAAAAACCGGTATAATAGGTTGCGGACTTATCGACTTTTTAGTCCATAAATTTTCATGGGATTCCGGTTTATGACAATCAATTAAACTAAAAAATAAAAAATAAATAATAGTTTAAAACTAAAACAACACGCTTTATTAGAAAACCAAACTAAAAAATAAATAATAGTTTAAAAAAACTAAAATAACACGCTTTATTAGAAAAACGAACTAAAAAATGAAAAATAATTTTACTTTCCAACACGCTTGGGATAAAATTAAAGAGGTAAAAAAAATCATCTCCAACACATCTAGAATAAAACTAGAGTTATCTACAAAAAGTTACCATCAAAAGCGTGGGGTGCTTTTTAAGGTTTTTACGTTTTCTTCTTAGAGACTTTACTTTTACCAATATCTGTTTATTATCAAATATATTAATTTATATACAGCACCCCACGCTTTTGATGATAAAATTATGTTTTCCCAAGCGTGTTGGAAATAAAACGTATTTCTATTTTTTAGTTCGTTTTTCTAATAAAGCTTGTTATTTTAGGTTTTTTTAAGTATTCTTTATTTGAATAAATAACATTACATGAATTACTTAAGCATGACTCGTAGTGATTATTGATGATAGTCTTAATGTTGATGTTTAGTGCGCATTGAATGACTGAAAATATAAAAATTGTTGTACAATTAAAGTCTGAATAAAAAAAATCCAATGACATACCTTTCGTTCGTCTGTGAGATAATGTGTTTTCAGCAGGACGAGAGCTACTCGCTCATTAAGATGTTAATAACCGCATACATTTTGGCGTTGATATAGAAGTGATGACGGCCCTTAGCCCTTGCGAACTCGGATATATTTTTTCGTTATTAAACCATATAAACTCTAATGGTAATCGACGAGGAACTATTGCCGAGTCTTAGTTCTCTATCTTATTATACTACAGACACACAGGCTAGATTAAAAAATATCGACGTATTTCGAGATAAGAAATCAATATACCAGCGAATCAGTAGCTTTCTTCTTATCGGACTAAACTCAGTTCATGAAAATGTGCAATCACTGTATCTCAAGAGTTAGTTACACCGGTCAACATGATTTTTGTCTCATGAGTACCAATAGTTGTACTTAATGCAGATTTTTTATCGGGTTTTCAAATATATATTCGGAATTTCACCATCCCACAGTTTTTTTATTCCAATTTAAATTACTTACTTACTTACTGGCACTATCGAACCCGTAGGTTCATGGCCGCACGGACATAAGCTCTCCATACATCCCTATCCTGAGCTAATGCTTTCCAATAAATTAATGGATTTAAATATATATTTTTGATAAACCTATATTTCTTACCGGAAAATCTTGGCGCAGTAAGCGATGAGTACGGGGAACACTTTTGTCAGGAGACTTCAGCTATGAAATAGAGATATCAAAGCAAATGGAATCCTAATATGCTGGCCGATTATTGTTGGACCATCAAGAGGGATGATACACAGGCGAAATATAGTAGAAAATCGTCAT
Source organism: Diploptera punctata (assembly GCA_030220185.1). NCBI lineage: Eukaryota > Metazoa > Arthropoda > Insecta > Blattodea > Blaberidae > Diploptera > Diploptera punctata. The sequence continues at coordinate 163,263 of JASPKZ010006840.1, read as the reverse complement.
TTCTTATATTATAGGCGAGTCCGAATGTGCGAATATTGTGTGGTTACGAATGTAGAAAATATTAAAGTGTTTGAAATTATAAATGCCTGTCTCTCGGAAACCTTGCACAATGGAGAAAAACCGATATCATATTTGATTTCAGGAGAAAACATATTATAATAATATATTTATTAAACACAATGTGTACATCAAATTAAATTTAGCTTTTTACCAGTCTTTAATTAAATTGTTTAGAGGCAGAGTCCTGTTTTTACACTTCGTTAGATGATATTTTGGACATGGATAGTTGCATAATTTACAGATGCAGTCCTCCTTGGGTCCATGGTACATGTTGTTCAGGCATATATTCCCATGAAATCCATGGGCTGCGAAACGTGTGTACAGGTGCCGAAGTTCGAAATTCGGTTGCTTCCAGGTTTCTGTTTTCATTGCGTCTGTTTCCATAATTGTCGGTATCTGGGCGGCTTTGTTCTGTCTCTCCTGTATGCTTGCGTTTCCGGTAGTCTGAAACAGTGTCTGATATCTTCGATGAAGAAGGATTCCTGGGCTATTGTATAGGCATAACTATTTCTTGTAAATTTTGAAATTGACAGTGCTCTTTTGATTTAACGTTCTCCAGTTTCTTAAGATTTTTCACTGTCAAGTAATTCCATATAAGCTGGATTCCGTATGTTGCGTATGTTGCGGCCGGCATTACTTTAAGGTTGAAGAGTTTCATTGCAGTTGAGAGGGATAGTCTTTGGAGTTTTGGGATATCGTACATGGCTTTCGTTGCAGCTGTTGCTCGATCCTGTATATGAAGTGAGAAAGCGGTTCCAGTTGTTTGTAAGGTGACCCCCAAGTATTTGTAGCTTGATACGAATTCTAGGGTTTCACTTCCGCATATAAGATGGTCCTTATTAGCCAGCCTTCCTCCTTTCCTGAATTTCATTGCCTTTGTCTTGGCGCTGTTTATTTCCATCGAGTTTTCAAGTGCCCATATCCTAATGTTCTCCATGGCTGTTTGGAGAGCTCCTTGATTCCTAGAGAAGATGATCATGTCGTCTGCGTACATGAGTAGCTTAACATTTCTTGTGTCTATAGTCTCTCCGATGTCTGACGTCATTACATTAAAGAGTACGGGACTCATCGGGTCTCCTTGTAGGACCCCCCTTGTTTGAGTAACACTTCTCGACATCGATATACCATCACTGATTGTCAGGTAGTTTGAGAATCACATATTGTTCTTTCTGAGACAAAAAAAGTTTATTTTTTGTTGCGCAGTGTTGTTTGTGTAACTTACATTAATATGGTATTACTTTAGTCCGTTTTATAAACCTGTGTTGTGTTATACATAGTGTACCTGGAACGACACACTGTAGTAGAGTGTATACTGTACCAATTGAAAGGTTCAGGAATGAAAGAGCTAAGTTTAGATCAGCGATGGGGAGAAGTACCATAGTATGTTCCCTTCCCCTCAATCATAGTTGAATCCCTCCCACTGCTGCAAGGAAAATATTTGCATTCTATTTACTTTGTTCATTACTCATTCGATCTGTTTACCGAATGACGTATGTCATTATGTTAATTATTAAAATGTAAACGCTGTTTATTTCTATTAACATTTATCGGCACCTTATTAACTAAGAGATCAAGCGTGTAACAACACAACTATTACATCTGCTACTGGAATACCCCGCTGCACAGCTTTGGTCTCGTATTGTAAACAATCGAACTCGGAAAAGAAGAAATACGCCTGACCTTGCTGTGGCAGATGTGGAGTGAGAAAGGTGTTGATTATATTCGTTCCAATCCTATTCGCCATCACTGCTCTGAATTAAAACATTTCTAAGGACAATATTATTTTTATTCAATGTTCCATATCTCACACAATTCCCTAATATATTACAGTTGTTTATAGTGCTTGTTTTCTCATTATCCAGGTATTTATCAAACCGTTTATGCAGTTTTTAACATAAAATGCTGTTAAATTTTGTACTTTTTTCATGTTTTCTAAGAGAAATATATTTATTTATATTTAATTATTTACTGAAAAATTGTACAATATTTAAATCCGCGCACTTTTCAAATTCTGGCCAAATAATTACCAATAATAAATAAAATATGTTACACTTTTGATTTAACGTCAAAAACTTTTGTACTCGTGTATTGGCCAATTAATAGTTATATAGGACGCTGGTTACAAAAGTGGAGGATAAAGATGTTTTAGACCCATGAATTACTAAAACGATTTTGTAACATTATATTTATAATATTTTATGAACGTTTCGTTTATTTGCAGAGTTATTTTAAAATGCGTAAAATACATTTTAATACGTTTTGTAACATGTTATCTACATTTTTTGTCTTTGTTTCGTTTATTTAACGGAGTTATTTTTAAAATTGAGAGAATGCGTTTATAATACGTTTCAGTTAATTTGAGTCGGGCAGAGTTTATTTGAATACACACATGTTTAAGAATCCATTTCCCAGCTAGCAACAATATTTTGTACGGGTACATAAAAATATACGTGTTAACTGTAATTCGTAATATCATAAATATTCGTAAGTTTCAGTTAATTTTTATTTTATATCCATCCAAAGTAATTCTGCCCGAGGGCAGTTCTTTCACTGCAATCATAGCATTTTCTTGCTACGCTTTGCAGCTTTACTAGGGAATTAGCCTATATGTGTGGTACCTTCCCGTTGCTTTCCACACCGGTGAAGGAGGATGATGATAATGATAAGGATGATAATGGCCGAATGATTTTCGGGGAACGTTGGGCTCTAAGTTCCTGACATTTGCCTTACAAGTGAGGAAAACTCCCGAAAAAACCTCACCCAGGAGCCTGTCCCGACTGGGAATCGAACGTGGGCCCGCTGCGTGACAAAGCAGCACGCTACCTTGAGACCACAGCTGTGGACATATATATATATATATATATATATATATAATTCTTAGTTTTACTATTTTTTCATTGTTAACCAACTTTATATATATATATATATATATATATATATATATATATATATATATATATATATTAATAATTTGCTTAACTGTTATGTTAGCCGCTAGATGGCAGTCGGAAGATCTTTCCGCTACCTCTTGTGTGAATTGAGAATACTACATGTATATGAAAATTGTATGTTTGTCTTGGAATTCTTGGGTAGCTCAGTTGGTTAGAGCGCTAAAGGTACAGACTTTAGAGACTCGAGTTCAAATCCCGACTCAAGCATTCATTTTTATTTTCATATCATATTTGCCTTCATTGCCAAATGTCAAAAATATATTTATAATATCTATATATACAAGCGTTACTGCTATAAAGTAAATATTCTCTTTAATAATTTGCTTAACTGTTATGTTAGCCGCTAGATGGCAGTCGGAAGATCTTTCCGCTACCTCTTGTGTGAATTGAGAATACTACATGTATAAGAAAATTGTATGTTTGTCTTGGAATTCTTGGGTAGCTCAGTTGGTTAGAGCGCTAAAGGTACAGACTTTAGAGACTCGAGTTCAAATCCCGACTCAAGAATTCATTTTTCTTTTCATATCATATTTGCCTTCATTGCCAAATGTCAAAAATATATTTATAATATCTATATATACAAGCGTTACTGCTATAAAGTAAATATTCTCTTTGATAATTTGCTTAACTGTTATGTTAGCCGAGATGGCAGTCGGAAGATCTTTCCGCTACCTCTTGTGTGAATTGAGAATACTACATGTATAAGAAAATTGTATGTTTGTCTTGGAATTCTTGGGTAGCTCAGTTGGTTAGAGCGCTAAAGGTACAGACTTTAGAGACTCGAGTTCAAATCCCGACTCAAGCATTCATTTTTTTCTTTTCATATATATATATATATATATATATATATATATATATATATCCATCCATCCATAGTAATGGCAGGTCCTTCACTGCAATCATGCATTTTCATGCTATGCTTGCAGCTTTACTAGGGAATTGTAGGTGTGGTAGATTCCCGTTGCTTTCACACCGGTGAAAGATGATGATGATGAAGATGATAATGATAAGGGTGATGATGATAATGATGGCCATATGATTTCGGGGACCGTTTGGGCCTTAAAGTTTTCCTGACATTTGTCTTACAGGTGAGGAAAAAACCCCGATAAAAACCTCACCCAGAAAAACTGCCCCGACCGGGGATTGAACCCGGGCCCGCTGCGTGACAAGGCAGCTTGCTACCTCGAGACCACAGCGGTGACTATATATATATATTATTTTTTAAACCAAGCATAGGGCACATTCAGATCTAAGGTGGAAATTTAAAATCCCCTATCCCACAGAATTGAATCCGAGTCTCCGGAGTGGAAGGTAGGGACTCTGCCTACTTCACGGCGATGGATGATGTTTAAAAAAAAAAGGTGAATTTTGTTTTAAGAGACACATGACTTGTTTTTGCACTGTTTTTTAAGTTCTACCTGCATATCGAATTTTCGTTTTGTTACGAGAAACAATTAGATCTGCATTTTAGTAAACAGTATTAAATAAAATATTATGTCTGTCTTCATGCGTAATCTTTTTTACTTTGCAGAAATATTATTAATTCAAACCTCATTAGAAGATAAAATTGAATGAAGTTTTCAACAATTCAATTTTAATGAAACTATTTCTATTCAACACAGATCTCAGAAAACACAATTTCAAGTCTGTGCCATCACATAGAATATCTTGGCATCTTTGGCACATTTACTTTCTTGTCGTGGATTCCGCATACTCTTTGTGGCCTTTACTGCGTGTAATTGTTCTTCCAGAAAGTTTATTCCGTCTATTCATTCTACTCCGTTGCCAGAAAATACATTACTTTTTACCTTCATCCGGTTTAGTTGCTTGAGCTCTTACTGGACTCCGCTGTTGTGGGTTACTTCTCTTCTTTTTTCATTTCCAAATGGCCTAGTTTACAGAGTTAAATTAATATACAGATGCTCCTCTTATTAATATTTTGCAGTTAGGTTCTTAGTAGATTTACACACTTTAGGAACGTGATGAAATTTTAAAAAAAGTAATTAATTTCAAATTTTATTTTATTTACTAGCTATATCCGGCTTGCGCTGCTACGCCTAAATACATTATAATCAATGTGCTTTTATGTTTAATTGAATAGGTAAAAGTAAAAATAATTATAAATTTATATTTTTTAGATACCCCGTGCTGATTACCCAGCGTTGCCCGGGAATCTATTTACCTGATCTTCTTGACATAAATGAGCTGAAATACGAAAATTAATGTGTTTTATGTTTAGTTAAATAAGTAGGGGGAGAAATTTATATCGTAATTATTTTTTTAAATTTATATTTTTCTAGATACCCCGTGCTGTTTACCCGGCGTTGTCCGGGAATTTACTCATTCCGATCTTCTTGGCATAAATGAGCTGAAAGGCGAAAATTAATGTACTTATGATTAGTTGAATAAGTTAAATGAAAAATAATTATAAATGTATATCGTAATTATTTTAAGATTCCCCGTGCTGATTACCCGGTGTTGCCCGGGAATCTACTTATCTCGATCTTCTTGGCATAAATGAGCTAAAAGACAAAATTCGTTATTGTGAGTTATCCGTAAGAGATAAACATATGCTGTCGCGGACTTTTTTGTAGAGCTTTTTGAGATATTCAATTCTGTGTACATTAGTTTTGTGTATTTGTTATGGTTTAGGCAGCATAAGCCGAAGAGCTAATTTTTTCACGTTTTTCACTACAAAGGGCGATCATTAAGGGTGTAGGAGTTGAGTATCACACCTCTCTTATAGCCATGTTCATCCCGGGAATCTCCTGAACATTTTACAAAAAGCCCCATCGCAATCGGATCAACGGTATGGCTGCGCATAAAGTACGAACAAACCAACAAACAAACAAACAATCATTTATTTTTATATGTTAGATTTAGCAGGTTTCACAACATCTTTCTGCGCCCAATTAATCTGCTCTCATTCTCCTCCATATCTCTCTGTCATTCCAATCGCCATCGTTCAATTCTCTCCCCCTCATGCTGCTCAAAACACTATCAATCCACGTTATTTTTGACCGTCCTCTTGTTCTTCTACCAAGTGGTTCCCATTCTAGCATTCTTCTTGGGAATCCATCTTCTGAATCTTGATTAATTTCAAAATAATATAATACAGTAATAATCTACTAACTCACTGGCACTATAGAACCCGTAGATGTATGTCCCTGCGGACGTAATCACCCCATACATTCTTATCCTGACTTATGTTTTCCAATACTACTCTGTATAATCTGCTTCCCTTAAATCATGTTTAATGTTATTCTCTTGCCTCAATCTTGGTCTCCCAATTGAACGTTTTCCCTCTAGTTTTCCTACATGAAGTTTACATGCCCCTCTTTAAATTCCAATTCGTGTCCAGCCCGACTCAGTCTATGAGATTTAACTGTTCTTACTATGAAATAATCTTCCATATGTATAAATAAAAAATGAAATTTAATTTATTTTATCTAATTTTAGTACTTCGCGATTTTACATAAAGGCCTAAAAGTAACATTACAGTACCATATACTGTTATATGCAATAAAACAGACAATATTTTCCAACACATGAATAAATCATTACAATAGTATATTATGATGCGAGGTTGGGAAGTGGTTTTTATAGAAGCGAGGAACATGTTTAAAAACCCAGCGAAAGCGAGGTTTTTTCATTTCCGAGATACTGTAGAACACTTAACAAACGTACGTTGTACATTATTTTATCGCGATGGCGTTTTCAAGGTAATAAATAATAGTAAAATAACACCTTTGTTGGAAATATTTCATTCATTATAAACAACTGACTAAAGTTAACAATGTGGGCAATGTTTATTAATTGAAACTACACCAATTAGTGATAAAATGGCGGCGGGTACGTATTTGTTTTATATTGTTTAAAATAAAGTTCAATTCATTTAAAATGCTATGATTTGTTTCATGTAATGTATATTAACACTACCTTTTGGATATATTTTTATATATACAGGGTACGTGGTATACATAGAGGGCAGTAGTTTTACTTCTCACACGTAATTTGTAATATATAGTATAGTACAGTAGTAGGACTTTATTAGACAAAAAGTAAGATATTTACAATATTATTTACAAATATGGGACGCACGGGCAGTAAGCCGTACGTGCTGTTGACAGTCCGTTACAATAAAGTAATAATTGCTACTAGTGTGAAGAAAAATAAACAAAAAAAAGCAATAACATTACAATTACATAAAGAAAACGCAATAATATTACAATTAAATAATAACACAATTTGTAATATATAATATCACAGTATAGTTACTTAGGTTGGCAACCCCAAAATGTAGGAAGCTGAACTTTCAATCATGATCGTCATTGCTGTAAGTACGACTATCGCGCAAAAACTAATTTTACCAGTAAACAAACATGGGTAATAAATGTAAATTATATGGACATAAATAATAAGCTCATATAATCAGTTTTATTTCATTATGAAATTAAATAAAAATAAATTATTTAAGGCTACAAAAATTATTTTAAGAGTAGATTCAAAATGTACATTTAATTTTATCAATTGGCCAATACTAATTAAAACGTTTTTAATTTGTTCCTTCGTTAAAATGATTATTGTGTAATCAGCTATTTGCTTTTTAATTATTATGATTGCTACATGATGTTCATTAATTTCTTTTAGCAATTACTTAATTTGTAATATAATTGTAATATTACCTCTTTTTACCATAAGTAATGCCACGAGTGATTTTAAAATGATTGATAAATTCACAACTCACGAAGTGAGGAGTGAATTTATCTAGAGAATTTGGAAATCAAGAGTGGCATTTGTTAGGACTATTTAACGAATAAAATTAAGCTGTTTACTCAGAAATCATTATTTAACTATAGTTATTTTAAAATATTTATATATTTAATGTAAACGGCGATGTTTGAAAACAAATGAGAAACGATAGGTACGCTTCATCTGCTTCTTTTGTTTATCACTGCAACCAGATCATACTATTTATTGCCAAAGGAACGCAATATTGTAAGAATGCTCTCTAGTGGAGAAAAAATGAAACACATCAAACTGTATATTAATTCATTTCTGATGTCGTATGATGTAAATGTGACAATTATATTTTTCTGGATTGTTACCTGGGAAAAAAATACATTTAAGAAAGTGCAAACAGTGGTTTCTTTTTTTGGTGGTATAATCAATTGCTACAAATGTTTTTATATTAACTCACGCATGCGGCATGTGTTGACATTCATGCACTATATATACAATCTGGTAGCCGTATTTCTCACAGGCTCAGTCACTGCAAAATAATGGTCAGACCTGTTCAGAATATTAAAAAGGAGGAGCCTTCTTTAATATGGTAATTATAACACTGATAAATATTTTGTGAAACACTACTCTGATTGGTTGTAAAACAGAAATCATTGAAACGTGATTGGCCATTGAGTCCCATTTGGGGCATGCGTTAAATAGTCTAGAACATTTGGAAATCAAAAGTGGCATTTGTTAGGACTATTTAACGAATAAATATAAGCTATTTACTCACAAATCATTATTTAAGTATAGTTATTTTAAAATATGTATATATTTAATGCGAACGGCGATGTTTGAAAACAAATGAGAAACGTTAATTATGCTTAATTTGTTCATCACTGCAACCAGATCATATTATTTATTGCCAAAGGATCGCAATATTGTAAGAATGCACCCTAGTGCAGAAAAATGTAACACATAAAACTGTCTATAACCAACATTATAGGTTATTAATTAATTTTTGATGTCCTATGATGTAAATATGTCAATTATATTTTTCTGGAACATAAATTCCTCGGACATAATACATTATATACAATCTGGTAGTCATATGCATTCTAGAATTCTTACATCTTAATATATAAATTGGTATATTCAACGTATTTTTTAGAGATCAGTCACTACAAAATAATGCTATGACCTAACTTATTCAGAATGTTAGAAAGGAGGAGCTTGATTTTAAAGTGATAATATTAAATTGATAAAATCGAGGTGAAATGCGACTGTGGTTGGTTGTAAATCGAAATTAATTGATATGTGATTGGTCATTGAGTCCCATTCGGGGCTTGAGTTAAATAGTCATTAAACACTGATATGGACTATTTAGAAGCACGTTAGGTTTTATGCATGTGCGAAACATTTGAAAAAATATTCTGTTCTGTACTACAGTTTTTCTGTAACAAAATCTTACTATTTCCACATAATACCACCTCGTCCTCCAACTGAAATTCCCTACCACGATAATTCAGGAGCTGCTGGACGTTAGGAATAATCAATAGAGAACTAAATTTGCATTTTATTCAAATTTCGTTTATATTCTTGACGCTTTTAATATAACGTGCAAACTTTTCTTTCTTTTCTTTAGTTTATCCTATTCTTTTAGATACTTACAGGCCTATGTTTCCCACGCCTCTATGGCCCTACAGTGACATGATCTGCCAAGAAATGATTATTTAAATTATTATTATTATTATTATTATTATTATTATTATTATTATTATTATTATTGTTATTATTGTTATTTTATGCCTCTGTAAGGCTCGGTGGCGTTTGACATGCAAAAAGTACGTACAAGGCGGAAGATTAAACTGAGATAGAGGAAGAAAAGAAATATAATTATTTTTTATATTACTATTATTATTATTATTATTATTATTATTATTATTATTGTTATTATTATTATTGTTATCATTATTTATGAAAAATTTTGGACCAAAGAGAGATGAACAGACAGATGAATGGAGAAGACTGCATAACAGTGAACTTCATCATCTTCATAGGAAGCCAGATATAAAAAGAACAGTTAAGTCTTGTAGACTGCGATGGGCAGGACATATGGCAAGAATGGGGAATGAAAGACGTGCATGAAGCTTCTTGTAGGAAAACCTGAGGGGAAATGCCCAGTTAGTAGACCAAGAATGAGGTGGGAGAATAACATTAATTATGATTTGAGGGAAGTAGATTATACAGGGAATGATTGGAAAACATTAGCTCAGGATAGGGCTCATGTCCGCGCGGCCATGAACTTAGGGGTTCAATAGTGCTAGTGAGTAAGTAAGTAAGAGTAAGTATTATTATTATTATAATAGAGTCAGACATTCTAAATTGGACGGAATAAGAAATAAAAGTAATTAGGCAATATATGAATACAGAAAATTCAATAATAGATTTTACAAAATAGTGACAATTGTAATGGTAAGGACATATAAAACAAATCGGCAGTGAAAGGTTACCAAGAAATTACTTTTATTGGATTCTATCGGGAATGAGTCATAGAGATATAGAAAAACAACTGTAGGATATAAAGAAGCGATTAATGAAAAAAAATTACAAGACCGGGACTGGAAAGATAGATTTGGAGGAAAATATAAGAGTGTAGAACATTGGCCACAGAAAGATGTGATTTTACATTGTAATATTTCATGATTATTATATTATTATTATTATTATTACTCTTATCTCCTATTATTCATATTATTATTATTATTATTACTATTATTATTGCATGAAATTAAGTGTCAACTATCCACACAATTCAACAAACCTAGAGAACAACCCTTCCTTTGGTTCTACACAGCTCGGCTAATGATTTGTTGTGACAGAGGAATACACATAGCGATGTTTTGGTTAGAGTGTGGACTGTACTAAGGTCGACATGATATATCAGCACACTTGACACCGGACAGGAGAGAGAGTGAATCCGCGTTTAAGTCTTGGAGCTATATCGGCGCTATAAATCAATGTAAGCTTACGGACCGGGCTCTGATATCAGATAGAAAGAACTCCACTGAGAATGAGAGAAAATGCTGCCAACTTGCTGGATAAAAATAAATGAAAGGAGCCAGGAGGAGGAGGGAAATTGCAAATGAAAGAAGAGAATCAGAGAAAGTCAAAGCAGTCGTGTTCTAGAGAATAAATTGAAGAATCCTAAAATCTCCATGGCCTATTGCGTAACATAGTAAAGCTTAGGGTAATTTGTATAAAACATCTATTCATGGATAGAGATGAGAATTTAGATTCCAAACTATGTCCTGATGACACATTTAAATGAAAGACTCAGAAGGAAACATTCAATGTTGAAATGTTTTAAAGGTTCCTCGAAATTTGTGTGTTATATTTTCCTACAGAAAAAATCAAGATTAATTTTAAGACAGTGAAATATAACTCTTTCACGAATGAAATGTCAAATGTTATGTTAGAGCGATTCCACGAAAATGTCATACCGAGGTGAAAATTTTGAAATTGCCGCAGGTATAATTTCGATGACATAATATACGTATATATTCAAATATCAAATTTCCAGATTCTATAAGATAATGTTTCAAAAGTGTATTATTTTAATTTAATATTGGTGGTAGAACTTATCATATTCCAAACCTGTTAAAACACGCAGAATTTTATCAATTTGCTGTTTATTGATTCGCTCGTATTAATTCGTTTTATTTCACAAACGGTTTTGTTAAACCATACTTTGGTTCTCCTTAGTCGTAAATTTGATACTATTAATTGCATTCTAGTGTTCTATATACCTTAAATGTGTCCTATAATTGTTAACTGTAAGCTATGGTCAGTCAGTCACGGAAAACGTATAAAAATTACTGTACACAACTAACAAAAAAGTATCGATGACATTTTCTTGTAAAGTGATTATTTTTCCAGCTAGATTCCCGTGAACTGACTGACTTTTTGTCCTCTCATTTATATTGCTAATACGCATGGCGCAGTCAGTTTCTTGCTGCACTCCACTGAGGATTAACATAAACATGGTTTAGGAAATCTGGTAGAGTGTTCGGATCAGCTGTTCCATAAAATAATTACTGTGTCAATTTGAGCTAAAAGGAAGTCGGCACACTTTTCCTCTATCATATCACGTAGAAAACACACCCAATTTCAATCAATTGCAATATTTATGCAATCGTTTTGCTACAAAAGTGTATTGTAAATGTCAGCCAGTCACATATGGAATTGCTCATTATTAATTCTATTTCTAATTAACAGTTATGTTTCCCGTATGCTTTACCTCTACAACAGTCAAAAGACACGATAAATATTAACATCCATGTAATGACGGCGATTTCTATTCGATTGCATTTCTGCCTGAGAACTGGTCTTCCACTGCAATCATAGCATTTTCATGCTATGCTTTGCAGTTTTACTAAGGAATAATAGGTGTGATAGCTTACCGTTGCTTTCCAGCCGGTGAAGGATGATGATGATGGCCGGATGGTTTTCGGGAACCGTTGGGCCCTAAGCTTCCTGACATTTGACTTACAGATGAGGAAAAACCCCGAAAAAAATCATCCCGTAACCTGTTCCGACCGGGATTTGAACCCGGGTTCCTGCGTGACAAGGCAGCACGCTACCTCGAGACCACAGCGGTGAACAACGGCGATATTAGGCACTGTCGAACCCGTAAGTTCATGGCCGCGCGGACATAAGCTCCTATCCTCAGCTAATGCTTTCCAATCATTCCCTGTATAATCGACTTCCCTCAAATCATAGTTAATGTTGTTCTCCCACCTCATTCTTGGTCTACCAACTGGGCGTTTTCCCTCTGGCTTTACTACAAGAAGCTTCCATGCACGTCTTTCATTCCCCATACGCACAACATGTCCTGCCCATCGCAGTCTACGAGACTTAACTTTTCTTATTATATCTGGCTTCCTATAAAGACCATATAGTTCATTGTTAGGTAGTCTTCTCCATTCACCTGTTTGTTCATCTTTCTTTGGTCCAAAAATTTTCCTAAGAACTTTATTCTCAAAAACTCGTAATCTCATTTCCTCCCTTAAAGTAAGAGTCCATGTTTCGTACCCATATAATATAACTGGTAGAATAATAGTTTTATATACTTTCAGTTTAACGTTTTTTGAAAGGAGTTGGGACATCAAAAGTCTCTGCAATGCATCATAGCACGCATTTCCAGAATTGAGCCTATGTTTAGATATTAGGTATAGAATTTTATTTTATACTATACCTTATTTCAGTGCTTTACGTTTTAACAAAAAGAAAAAGGTCAGAAAATGGAACATTTCATATAGCTTACTGTAATTTTCATAAAAATGGACGTAACGTTCTCCAAAATACAGATAATATATCCCATAGTAATTCTGCCCGAAGGCAGGTCCTTCATTGCAATCATAGCATTTTCATGCTATGCTTGCAGATTTACTAGGGAATTGTAAGTGTGGTAGCTTCCCGTTTTGCTATCCACACCGGTGAAGGAAGATGATGATGAGATGGTAATGATAAGGATGATGATGATGGCCATATGATTTCGGGGACCGTTTGGGCCTTAAAGTTTTCCTGACATTTGTAGATAATATATGGCAAATTAATTAATAATTTTTCAAGTAAATAAGCAGAAATAGTCAATATAAATTATGTAGACATAAATAATTTCTTATTAAAGTAATTATTTAAGTATATAATCAATTATTTCGGGTTACACAAATGTTTTTACTAGTTGTGGTACCATGTTCATTTAATTAATCGATAGGTGGTAAAAATTTAAACGATTTTCATTTGTTTCTTTGTTACAGGTAATAATGGAAGTAGCTGAACGCTGATTTATAACTGTAAGTTTATAAAATTATTAATACTTGTTGGTATGTATTATGAATGCATTACCTTTGATTGTGTCTATGTTAAAATAGCCCTAAAATCTGAATATTCCATACGAGCAAGTTCATTCTGAATATATTTAGGCGTGCCTTTTTGTATCATTTGTTGAATAGGCTATGTACTTTATATGTTTATATTTATAATAATTCCATATAATATATAATAAAATGATGGACATTGCAAGAATTAAAAAGGTTTACAAATTCGTATCGGAATTCCAGACTTCAGCCATAAACATCTCAACTCATTCTCAAAACATTATTTTCAATTCTTGTAAGGTAAATAACTGTATTAGTACAGCTCGAGACCAAGCTCTGTGTGTTTGCGGGGAGAAGTGTGGGGAGTGGGAGGAGGTACACTTCTATGATTCTCATATACTAACAGCTGAATCAGCAAATTCCTTTCAGACACACGGAGCTGGGTCCCGAGCAGTACTTTGCAATTTATTTTTGCATTTTTATGTGAAATAATTTGTAAATAACCTGTAGCAGAAAATTATAAAAAATAATTTCCATAGCTTTGATATATTGAAAAACAAAATTGATTAACTTATCGCTTCAACATCAACGAAAAAATAAATTAATATCAGTTTATTGCCACATCTGCAAAGTTACTCCGCAACTACTCGTTGTCGATCCTTGGGATAGGGAACAAGTCCATCTTGTTGACGTCATTCAGCCTCTTAAAGTCGAGACAGAAGCTATCTCTCCGTTCATTTTCTTTTCTAGCACCACATACGAAAGCAAGGCTATCAAATTCCTCAATGATGCTTCGAGCTCTTACCTCTTCCTGTTGCCTGTTTATCTCTGCCTACTTGGGCTTTGGGGCCCGTCGAGGAGGTTTACGAATCGGGCGCGCTTCTCCGGTGTCAATTCGATGCATTATTCTAAGAGTTCTGCAATGGTCGTCTTCGGAAAAAGTGAAGATACCCCGGAACTCGATCATCAGGTTGCGAACCTTACGTCTATGCCTCGTAAAGATTGTTCACGGCCGTCTGTAATATGTCTCTTAGTAGCACATCCTCTTCCTGCCTTGTCTCTCGTCCGGTGTCTCGTCTTCGATGGACATCACAGGGGTAACAGACTCACAGATATTCAGTGCCGTCCCACTAAGTACGACCTGGTCTCGGCTGGTCACATTTAGTATTTTGACTTTAACAACATCACGGACTAGCAACAAAACTATGGTAACATACAGTCCACCTTGGGGATTTCTTCCGTCATCCAGCAGCATTTCTTATCGTGGCCGTTCTACAGCCCGTTCCGCCACCAATGTCTCACATCTAGCTTGAAAATGCCTCCTTGTCTTTAAGGATTGTCATGCACCGTAGCCGACTGGTTAAGGCAGGAAGCCTTGGCGCAGAGCTACGGGACTTGCGCTGGTTCGAGTTTCCGTGGGGGAAGACATTTTCTCATGGTATTTCGGCCAGTATGGGACCGGTGCCCACCCAGCATCGTGATGCATTTGGGTAGCTACAATAAGTAGCGGCTCAAGGTTGGGAAAACCAGCTATAACGGCTGGGGTACTCGACATGCTGACCACATGTCACCCCTACACTAGCTGATTATCATCTACCTCTGTGATTGACACATGTGGATGTGAGGCCAGCAGCCGGCTGGTAGGCTAAGGGCCTTGTAGGCCTGTCGCGCCAGGAGTTTTTTTCTTTAAGGATTAATCTGCAGACGACTGATATGTGGTCCACGTCTTTGAGTTGCATCATATTTTGCTCGAAACATCATAGGAAACTCCGACGACAAACGCCCATAGTTTTTAAATTTGAACAGCCAGAACCAATTCCAAGAGAACCTCCTTCTCGACTAGCATGATATCCCCGGACACAGTGCAAAGTTTAACTTCAGTAACGGATCCTTTCAGGGTATCCTACTTCTCTGTGACGCAGATGATTAGCATTGCTCCTGTATTGACGAGTACTCGGCAACGGATTCGTCGGCAATAAGGGCCTCGTTGTTCAAGTCCTTTACAGCATTAAATTTGAAGCGAGGAGATGGCGGTGAAGACGGCACCAGTGCCGCTCTCTTCATATCGGGGACATTTAAGTTGTTCTTATCCCTTGCGGGCTGTCCCGCCTCAGACGTCCAATTTATCCGCTCGAATTGTGGTGAGCGTATGTCCTCGACGTTGCCTGTAGTCAACTAACCTACTCGTATTGGCGTCACTAGGTCGAAACAGCGTGTGTTCTTGATCGCCTCTAGTCGTAAAGCCGCATTCAGAGCATTGCTCATGGCGCGATATTCCATCATCAGCAGATGTTGTTTAACATCACGGCCTCATAACTACCTATAATGGCGTAGTTCAATGTTGAGCCACAGCCTCTCCTTTGTTAGGAATTAATAGACCAACTTAATTTACTTACCTTATTTGCCCATATGTGTCGTGAGTAGTATCTGGTCAATACACCAACTCAATGAGACATCTAAAATGCAACTAAGGTATTACTTTGACGCTTGAGATTGGTAAATATTGCTCAGAGGCCTTTTTATTCAGGCTTAAGGATCTTTTACTAGCCTGAACATCCTGAGAGTCGGACCCACGGTTTAAAGTCCCTGCCGGAGGACTTGCTCCTTGGTTTTTTCCATCCTAAAAAAAAATCCATCGACCGTGGCCGGGTTACGACCCCTTAGGCCGCGTACAATGATGGACACAATATTTCAGTCGATGAAAGTAGGTGAGAGTTCGATTAGGGCCTTGTGGGCTAGTTGCTTTTTTATCATGTGTATTCTTGAAGCGACTACTCGATGCGCTGGACTTCAATATTTAGTTGGGCCCTATTTTTCTGTGAATGGAATACTTCATCACTAGGTGTATTATTCTCTATGTTAAAAAATATATATATTTCTATAAACTCTTAATTTTCACTAAACTAAATAAAGATTATTACATTGCAGTAAACATAAAAAAATATTTGTTCACGTTTTAATCACATATGTAATATATTTTTTGATACTTGTTTCATAATTCATTGCTCACAGTAAATTTTGTTTCTGAGAATTTTATTCCCCATGTCGTAAGGTGGAAAAACAACGATATTCTATATTTCTATATTCAATATTTACAATATATATATATCAATTTTCTGTGTAATAACAAAACTCAAGTCGTGTTTTCAGCGCTTTTAATATATGTTTTAATGGATTTTTCCCTCTTTTATTGGAATAAGCTTATATTTATTGAATGTATTACGAGCTAGAGGCAATATAATTTCATAACCAATGTTCAGAGGCACTATTATATTTTCGTAACAGTATTTCCCGTCCAGAATACAAGTTCTCTTACTTTCTATTGACTATATTAGCACTGATTATTATTTATATCTATTACTAAAATTAGAGGGAAACATATTTATTTCAAAGTAGATGCGGTACCAAAAAAATATTTTTAAATGTTACTAAATCTTTATTAAATTAAATATTGTTTAAAACCAAAATAAGGATTTGCACATTCCAGGGTTAGAAATGCGAGAAAAGAATTGATATTGTAAAAAATAAAAAAGTGAAAATGCAAGAACATACAGAGTGTATATAAAAGAACATAGCGATTTAAAGGTGTTGAATTATACTTTAACTGACTGAAAAAAAAACAAAAATCATGTTAAATGAAAGAGTAACATCTCCAGTTTAATTATAAGTTCGTAGGTGTTCAATGTGAGCCCCGTTTCTTATATATCACACATCCAACCTGTAGGCAAATTCTTCCCATACATTAATAAGCATGTCTGGATTGATCGCAGCAACAATTTCTAGAATCCTGTCTCTCTACTCGGGCAGGTTAGCAGGGAATCGAGGCACATAGGCTCTGTCCTTTACAAAACCCCAAAGGAAAACATCGCATGGGATGAGATCCGGTGATCTAGGAGGCCACTGGAGATAATCCCTGTCATCTGGACCATGACGACCAATCCAGTAATGACAGTGTGGAAGGTCTTACGAAAACGCTTACAAATGTGTCCCTACCGTTTATAATTGTTACAGACTCTAAAGCCTACATGATTACGCAGACTGTGCGCTTGAAATGTTGCAGCAGCAACATTCTCCTCAGACGCACTTGGTCGTCCCACACTTTTGCCTTTACACAGACAACCGATCGTTGTGAAATGATTATGCCATCGACGGATGTTGTTGGCATTGGGGGGATCACGATTAAACAGCCTACGAAACGCTCGTTAAACTGTCACAACTGATTTACAACTCTCAAACTGCAAAACACAAAACGCTTTCTGTTGAGGAGTTGCCATTTTGTTGTTATTGTTGCCATAGAAACAAAACAGAAGAAAGCTATCCATTCACTTACACAACTAAAACTACCTTCTTTCCTGTTTCATTTCAGTCTACACACAACTCTGTACACCTCATCTGAGTGATAACGTCATTACTTGAAACTACTATATTATTTTATGTATACACGGTATTATTTACTAAACAAATTGTGCATGATATTTTAACGCCCAGTAATCTAGATTGTCCTCCTGTGTTTGTATGACTTCATTACATATTGGTAGCATGATACGCACCAGCCTCATAACAGAGGTTTGTGGGATTTACTCCCAGATACTGTAGCACAGCAGGAAGCTCATAAATGAGGAGATTCGTTGCAAATCGTATTATGTCCAAAAAGTAAAATTTATAGGAGAGACAAAACACGAACTATTCCTAAACTATGACAGTTATTCGAAAAAAAAGAGATCTTTGTGTTCTGAATCCAATTATACAAAGAATGAAATCAATTTAAAATTAGGTTACTTAACAATAGGGCAAACGTTTTGGGCTTAATACATTTTGGTCCATTCACATCAATAAAATCCAGAGAATCTTGACGTCCCAACTCCTTTAAAAAACTATTGTTCTACCAGTTATATTATATAGATGCGAAACATGGATTCCTACTTTAAGGGAGGAAAGGAGATAACGAGTATTTGAGAATAAAATTCTTAGGAAAATGTTTGGACCAAAGAGAGATGAACAGACAGGTGAATGGAGAAGACTACCTAACAATGAACTCCATGGTCTTTATAGGAAGCCAGATATAATAAGAACAGTTAAGTCTCGTAGACTACGATGGGCAGGACATGTGGTACGAATGGGGAATGAAAGACGTGCATGGAAGCTTCTTGTAGGAAAACCAGAGGCAAAACGCCTAGTTCGTAGACCAAGAATGAGGTGGGAGAATAACATTAACTATGATTTGAGGGAAGTAGATTATACAGGGGATGATTGGAAAACATTACCTCAGAATAGGGATGTATGGAGAGCTTATGTCCGCGCAGCCATGAACCTCCGGGTTCGATAATGCAAGTGAGTTAGTTAGTTAGTTATCATCAAAATCGTCATCTTCAAAGATTGAACTGCATAACTGCAAGGTCTCATACTCGAAAATGATCTCTCCATCGTGCACTTGGTCTCCCACACACACCTACACCCCTCTGGCTTATATGCGAATAACTGTTTTGTTATATGTTCTTGATCCATCCTTTGGAAGTGGTCGAACCAATTTTGTTTTGATTCCGTCTGCCAAGCTGAATATGTTAATGCTCATTTGTAATATCTTCTTCTTGTATCTTGTAAGTCCATGTTTCCCTTAACAGAGATTTAGGTGCTCTCCCCCTACAGGGAATAATTTGAACCATACTAATTTAGTTACACTTGTTTTCGCATAGATATCATTTGAGCGTTCCGCATCACACTGACATCTTGGAAACCAAGGTAGTACTAGGACGGGAAAATTCGGAAAATTTTGCTTAGAGGCCTTTTCATTCAGGCTTAAGGACCTTTTACGAGCCTGAAAATCTTCAGACTCGGGACCCATGGCTTAAAGTCCCTCCTGGAGGACTTGCTCCTTGGATTTTCTATCCTAAAAAAATCCATCGACCCCGGCCGGGTTTGAACCCGCGACCCTCGGGACCAGAGGCAAGGAGCATAACCACTAGTCAATATATTTGCTATTTTTTATCTTTTAATGTATAATTTTTCAGTTTTTTGCTTTAATGGTGAAATATAAAGGGGACTGGTAGTTAACGTTTTTGATAAGAACCTTTGTCCGGAAATATACCGTTTTCGTGCTGCAAATACAACTATTTGGTATACTTACTTACTCACTGGCACTATGGAACTCGTAGGTTCATGGCCGCACGGACATGAGCTCTCCATACATCCCTATCCCGAGCTAATGCTTTCCAATAATTCCCTGTATAATCTACTTCCCTCAAATCATAGTTAATGTTATTCTCCCATCTCATTGTTGGTCTACCAACTGGACGTTTTCCCTCTGGCTTTCCTACAAGAAGCTTCCATGCAAGTCTTTCATTTCCCATACGTGCAACATGTCCTGCCCAACGCAGTCTACGAGACTTAACTGTTCTTATTATATCTGGCTTCCTATAAAGACCATGTAGTTCATTGTTATGTAGTCTTCTCCATTCACCTGTCTGTTCATCTCTCTAAACAGTTTGATCTGTTTCATTTTTTCTCCACTAGGATGCATTCTTATAATATTGCGATCCTTTGCAAAAAATATTACGATCTGGTTGCAGTGATGAACAAATGAAACAACAAACGTTTCTCACTTGTTTTCAAACATCGCTGTTTACATTAAATACATAAATATTTAAAATAACTATAGTTAAATAATGATTTGTGAGTAAACAGCTTAATTTTATTCGTTAAATAGTCCTAACAAATGCCACTCTGGAATTCCAGATTCTCTAGATAAATTCACACCTTACTTCGTGAATCGTGAATTTATCGATAATTTACAAATCAGTCGTGCCATTACTTATGACTCCTTTAATTCATGCCCCAAATGGGAGTCAATGACCAATCACGTTTCAATGATTTTTTATTTACAACAATCACAGTCAACAATCAAGGGAACAATAAAGAAACTTTTTTTATCACTGTAAGAATAAAATTGAGCGATTTATCCCCGGCAGAAACAGGAGATATAAACACTAAATACGATTTGTACTTGCGGCACGAAAATAGTAAGTTTCCGAACAAACGTTCCTATTCAAAGCGGTAACTACACAGTCCACTCTACAAGTTCAAGAAGTTCTTAATGGGTATTTCCAAACACTCATTATAATAATTCTGGCCCAAACTGTAATTGAATCCCTCCAATTTTGCCATGTTCATAACAGCGACGGGAGCAAGAAATTTCAATACAACATGTACGACCATCGGAGTCCGTTAAACGAACTCTTAATTATTTGTCTAAAAAGAGAACACCTTTTCAATCACGGAATTGCCAGTTGGCATGGTTCTGATGAAATCTCAACCGGCCTTCTTTGCGGCAACTTGTCAAATGAGAGATTTAAAAGGATATTCTGGATTTCGAGCCTGTAACTTTGAAGTTTTCTTTTTTTTTTCTCAGAGTCTCATAAAAAAATTTCAGTTCCAGTTGTTTATATATATATATATATATATATATATATATATATATATATATATATAATTCAATGCCACAGATTTGTCATTTCGAGATTTCTAGTATTCTCTCCTGGAATTGGCGTTTTGTAATCCACTTCTGAGGTTGGGGCGCCTAGAATGCGGGATTACGCTACCTCGATGATATGATGGGTTATGATGATGGTGTCTTAATCCTATTCTTAATCTAATGAGGTGAATATGATAATGATGGCCAGATGATATTAGGGGACATTTCGGACCTTAAAGTTTGCTGACATTTGTCTTACAGGTGAAGAAAAACGCTGAAAAAACCCTTACCCAAGAAACTTGACTCAACTGGGGATCGAACCCGGGCTGCTGCGTGGCAAGTTAGCACGCTACCTCGAGAACACAGCGGTGGATTGTTATTTATATATAATTTCTTCGATTTCTAGCTGCTAAACGCTAGCAAGAAAATAATATCTATCTTGTACTGTTTTCTTCTTAAGTCCCCATGGACCACTTCTTGTATCCATCTCGCTCCCTATATCGCCAAAACACGTCCTAAACATATCATAAGAGCTGACCCTAGAGACAAAATTAATGTAATGGCCATCATCAATCAGTGAGACTGCTTTCACTTCTGATGTTTCATAAGAATGTCTCATTGCTCAGTATTCGCCTTAGAAAACACAAAATAAAACTTAAAAAAAGTAAGTCAGTCGTATTGAACACTCACTCTGATTTCAGCATTTCTTAAAACTTCACTCATTTATCCAGTCATAAAGTGATAAATAATATACATTAACTCTGTGTTTAGTCCCGCGCCGTAGCCGAGTGGTTAGGGTAGGAAGCCTTGGCGCAGAGCTATGAGACTTGCGCTGGTTCAAGTCTCCATGGGAGGAGAAATTTTCTCATGGTATTTTGGCAAGTATGAGACCGGTGCCCACCCAACATCGTGAGGCATTTGGGTTGCTATAATAAGTAGCGGCTCCAGGTTGAGAAAATCTGCTACAACGTCTGGGGGACTCGACATGCTGAAAACATGTCACCCTTACACTAGTTAGATGATCATCTACCTCTGTGATTGACACATGTGGGGCCAGCAGCCGGATCGTTGGCTAAGGGCCTACTATTAAAAATTGTATTGTTCCAATATTTATTTTCGAACTTTGATTTAAACATGTGTACCTGTATTGTTTGAGCAGTAAAATTAAAATATATTTTCAAGCAAATACAAATATTAAAGTAAATGGTGTAATTCATCATGACAAATACTTTGCTACAGGCCAAAAAATTTTGTCTACAAACATAAAAAATGAAAGTATTTAATATTTTAACATTTTATCATAAGTATTTTTTTAAAGGCAGACCAATATTTTTATTTGTAATTAGCGTGTATGGATTTATAAATCTGCCACATAATGATTAGCTTAGAGATAAAAGCGTTATTTTAATTGAAATGTCTATTTACACTCAAAATTGTAATCTTGATATTGTTTTCGAATGTAAAATCTTAAATATATGTTTGATTTTTCAAGTCTTACATTAATATAACTCGAGAGTAAAATGCAAACTGATTTTTCGACATCTGAAAAATTAATTAAGTAAGAAACTAATGAAGTGGTATGTTTGGAGTAAGGCAAGTTTGTTGCAGATGTGGTCATTAAGACGCGATTAGGAGAGAAAATTTGAAGCACTAGAAACATGAATATTTAGAAGAATGGAATGTGTGATATTGACAGATAAAAGAAGAAAAGGAATTGCACTAAAATCAATAGATAACAGAAGAATGCTGATTTAAATAATAAAGGGGCGAAAAATAAATTAGCTATGTCATTGGGGAAGAAAGTGCCTATTGAAGAATTCACTTGAAGGAATGGGGGACCATATATAATGATAATAAGAAATCCGAAGAAATGAGAGTCGCGACTGAAAGTGGGAACATTGGGGACATATGGAAAGCGATAAGGGAACTCAAAGTAAAGTCCATAAATCGGACGAGAATAACGCCCGGGGAATGCAGAAGTTACTTTGATAGGGTGCTGGGAAATGAGAGGTTAAGATATAATCAAGGAAATATAGTTGAGATCCCTGACCCAATTCATATTCAATTACTGGATCAGGATATTTCGAAAAATGAAGTGGTTTCTTCCATTAAATGTTTAAAGAATGGTAAAGCACCTGGAATTGATGGAATACCAGGGGAATTCTTGAAAAATATATCATCCAATAAATTATTAGACGTTTTGAAAACTGCGTTCAACAAACTTTTTAATGGAGGAGATTATCCGGAAGCCTGAGCGACAGGTGTCATCCAACCGCTATACAAAGGGAAAGGTGGGGCACAGATACCAGAAAGTTACAGGGGAATTTGTCTCTTGTCAGTGTTCGGAAAAATATATTGTAAAGTACTTTACGAACGAATAAGACAATGGGCTAAAGAGAACAATAGGCTCTCAAAATATCAGGCAGGTTTTAGAGAAGGGTACTCCACGGTGGACAACGTATTTGTTCTGAGAACATTAATTGATGACAATCTGAAAATGAAGGGGGGTAAATTATTTTGTGCATTCATTGATTTTAAGATGGCATTTGATACTGTGGACCGAAGCGCACTTTGGGAAAAATTAAATCGGAAAGGATTATCTCATAAAATGATACATGCTTTAATGTAAATTTATAAATATGTTAAATTTTGTATAAAAGTAGACCAAGGGCACATTACAGAGAGCAGTGAAGCCAATCGGGGAGTGAGACAAGTTTGCATTTTATCACCAATGCTATTTAATCTATTCGTTGATGATATTGTAGACGTAATGCTAGAAGGAGAAATTGAGGCTCCGGAGATAAGAAATGTTAAAGTCCCAGTCCTGTTGTATGCAGATGATTTAATTATCTGTTCCAAGACAATCAAGGGATTGCAAAGAGGTCTTGACCTACTGGAAATATACTGTAGGAATTGGGGATTGACTGTAAATGTTAGTAAGACAAAAACAATGACCTTTAAAAATGGGACGGTTTGTGGTAGAGCAGAGGAATGGAAATACAGAGATCAAGTACTTCAAAACGTGAAACATTTTGAATATCTAGGTACGACGTTGAAAATGAACGGGAAGTGGAAAAAACATATTGATATAGCATTATTTAAAGGGAGGGGACAACTTAACAGTGTACTCGGTATTCTGAATCGAGTGCCTGATATTCCAGTCAGCACATTAGAAAAAATGTATGGAGCGATGGTCAGGCCAGCAATGCACTATGGTAGTGAGATTTGGGGTTTCCAAAGAACGGAAGTACTAAATAAGGTATATACGCATTTTCTAAAATATATTACAGGACTTAGTAAGACCGTTTCTAACTGTGGAATTTTATATGAATTCGGGTCATTCCAGGATGACATTAACTGTAAAATTCGTGTACTCAAATACTGGTTGCGAGTAATCCAAGGTGAACAAACAATGCTTAGAGCAATTTGTTAGACCACCAAATTAAAAACATAGATGTTAAATTTTGGGCAGACGAGGTTAGGAGAGAACTCCAAAAGATTGAGATGGGCTGGATATGGGAAAAAGGGACTGAAAATCGCAAGAACGTGTGGAGAAAAATAAGGAGAAGGTACTTAGATATAAACCAACAAGATACTTTCGCCGAATGTACAGGAAAACGCTCACTGTGTTTACAAAGAGACCTAAAACACGTCTGGGGAAAAGAATCGTATATACTCAACCTAGGATTTAAGGAGAGATCAGGGCTTGCTTGGTTTAGGCTAGGGGCATGGAAATTTCTAAAAATTAGCGACGATCACGATATGCGAATATGTCCAATGTGCGGGAACTTTGAAGATGAGATACATATATTAGGAAAATGTAATGATTTAGAATATTGGAGACGTCAGTTATTACCGGAAAGATTTCTAAATTCAAATCGGGAAAGATTGGCATGCTACGAGTTATTGGTAAATCCAGAAAATTGTAATGTTAATGTTTTTTAGTGTATAATGCTATTGAGTTATTATTTAATTGTAATATTATTATTGTTTTTCTTTATGTAATTGTAATGTTATTTTTTTTTGTTGTATATTTTTCTTTACACTAGTACCAATTATCACTTTATTGTAACGGACTGTCAACAGCACGTACGGCTTACTGCCCGTGCGACCCATATTTGTAAATAATATTGTAAATATCTTACTGTTTGTCTAATAAAGTCCTACTACTACTAATGATTGATAACATAAAGATGAGTGGATAGTATGTAGACTGAGAAAGAAATTCACAAAAGAGGGAAGAGTGGATATTGCTGTGTTTGCGGCGAAATGCCTGTATTTGACCAGAAAACTAATAACTAGAGTCAGGATGTTGGGCACTTAAAATATTCAAAATAGGCAGGCAAAAAAGCACTAAAAATCATTAATATAGGCACTAAAATTCAAAATAGGCTCTTACAAAAAATGGACTACAACATACATTTTTACAGCCTTACGTAAAGAATATAAACATATGCTATCAATAGAATACGAAGATATCAGATATGATTTTGGAACTTGTTCCCCCTTTTTTACAAAGAGCATACGTAGGCCTATGTTTTGCAGTGTGTACGTGCTGCGAAACATATTGCACTTTTTTGCGCAATTCACTGAAATTTTACACACTTTGCAAAACAACATTGAACCGTCACTTGAGAATATTTCCGCACCAAATTCTTTCACGAAATTGGTCAGTTTGTCTTATTCTTTACTGTTGTCCGTTCTTTAGGCGTCATAAAACAACTGTTCTAAAGGTAAAAACGAAGACTACAGACTGAATTCAGTGTTACCAACATAAAAAATAATATTGCCAGAGTCGCTTAAAGGTTTCTATGCAATGATATGTGTCATAAAGTTTGTCCATTTCAATTAATTTCAATCAAATACTAAGTCAATTTCACGAAAAATGGCAAATAGGCATTTATAGGCATTGTAAGATGAAATAGGCATTTATAGGCAAAATTAACTTCATGTAAAACAACTCTAGGGTCATCGGTATGAACTTATATGAAGTAACTTTTACAATATCTAATAACTGTAGGCATTTTCCCTAACATCCGGTCTCTACTAATGATGGATGTAGAAAGAGATCATGAACCATCCTAACACCTCAAATTGTTAAATTAAACCACCATAAAATATAGTTAAAGTTATATTTATATTATATACCGTATATTCTCTTAGTGCATTATAGAGAATCTTTTCATTCCAACTTCTCTAAAAAATGTTAAACAAAGAATGAGTTATTTTTCTTCTTCTTCTTCTTCTTCTTCCTTTCATGTGATAGGCATAGTGGTCTGTTACGGTTCCAATCCAACGTTTGAAGGGTCTGCCCAAAGATCTCTTGCCTGATAGCTGGTAATTTAAGATTTGACGTGGTATTCTAAGAATGTACACAGCTGTGGTTTCGAGGTAGCGTGCTGCCTTGTCACGCAGAGAGCCCGGGTTCGATCCCCGGTCGGGGCAGTTTTCTGGGTGAGGTTTTTATCGGGGTTTTTCCTCACCTGTAAGACAAATGTCAGGAAAACGTTAAGGCCCAAACGGTCCCCGAAATCATATGGCCATCATCATCATCCTTCACCGGCGTGGAAAGCAACGGGAAGCTACCACATCTACAATTCCCTAGTAAAGCTGCAAGCATAGCATGAAAATGCTATTATTGCAGTGAAGGACCTGCCTTCGGGCAGAATTACTATGGATGGATGGATTCTAAGAATATATAAATCTGTTAAATGTATAAATCGGTATATCCTCCACTTACATGGATGCGAAACATAGTATCTAACTTTAAGTAAGTAGAAAATATTGCGAGTATTTGAGAATGAAGTGTTTAGAAAATGTTTTGAACCAAAGAGAGACGAACAGTTAGATAGACGGAGGAATCTACATAACATATATCTACATGGTATTTATGGGAATCCAGACATAATATGAGGAGTTCAGTCTGCTCAACTGTAATGAGCATTATATCTGGCGCGAATGGGGAATGAAAGAGGAAACATAAACTTGTAGGAATAAATAAAGGAAACCATGCAGTAGGTAGAACAAGCATAAAGTTGGAGAATAATATTAGCTATGATTTGAGGGTCTTGAATTATCCGGACAGCGATTGGATAGTAATATCTCTGGATAGAAATGTATGAAAAGTTTATGAAAGATTAAAAGTAATTAAAATATACATATAATCTCATTCATTCTCAACTAAGCAACTAGTTGAGGATGTCTGAGATCTCGGGTACATATTTTTATTATTTCAACCTTTTATACTGAAGTCAGAGGATGATTTACAAAGAGCCGTTACACGTTGAATCAATTAGGACTCTATTATAATCTCAAAGTCTCAACTTTAAAAACTAAAATTATGGCTTTTCAGGGCAAAGTGCCAGTCAGAGCAAAAATAGTAATCAATAATGAAATAATAGAACAGATAGCACCCTTTAACTATCTTGGTTTAGATATAACATATAGCTATGATCGGGATAAAGGCCTACAAAATAAATTAAACCGATATCAAATGATGTATGGCACCATAAGAAGAACCCTCCGAAAGTCTCGAAGAGAATCTCAGCTCAGGTTTTATAAAATTATGGCTATTCCTGTTCTTTTATATGGATCTGAATGTTGGGTACTTACAAAAAAAAAAGATATCTCACACATTCAAGCTACTGGCATGAAATTTTTAAGATCCGTAAAAGGATGTACACGCATGGATAGGTTACACAATGAATCAATAAGAAATGAACTAGAGATATTTTCAGTAGTCGATAAACTAGAAGAGCACAAATGGCAGTGGAGAGAACATTTAGACAGAATGGTCAATACAAGATTACCCAAAACGATCAACACCTACAAACCACATGGAAAAAAATCTTTGGGACTGCCAAGGAAACGATGGACTTGAGACCGGAACAGGTCGCATTGATCTAATACTGGAAAGGAAGAAGAAGAAGTAGAAAGTTTTATATATTAACCTCACACGGTCCCCGGATATCATCTGGCCATGATAATCATTGTTATTGTCTCAGAGGAAGCCCTGACATTGAACTGATCACTTATTCGAGGAGGCCCTCCACATTCTTGTGTGGTTTAAAAGTATGTGTGTGATCCATAGTTAAAAATAACCTCTTCCGACAGGTGGTGTCACTCTAAGGCCCAGGAGATGTGTTGCACGTAAAAGTACCCATAAGTTGAAGGGTTAAACTGCGTTAATGGAATGCAAAAATATATTAACTTCATCGATGATTCAAAAGACTTTATAAGTACATGTGGTTTCGATAGTGCCAGCGAATGAATTAATTTCTGTATTGTATTAGAAAATTCAAGACCACGAGGAAGAAGAAGTTTAGGAAGAGCAAAGAAAATATGGAAACAGCAGGAATTTGGAGTCGGAACAGGCTAGTAAATAAGCCTAAATAGTGACGAAGAAGAAGAAGCCAAGGCAACATGAATAAGATAAATGTGACAGGAAGAGACACACAAGATCGAGAAATGTGGAAGAAAAAAAATGTTTTGGTTGAGGATAACTGTTTAAATAACAGAAACAATCCTGAAAAAAAAATGTGTAAATGCATTACAGAGAATGGAAGAGAGACCATTAAGATAATATGGGCAATTGAAGATGGACGATTTTTAATTATATGGGCATCTGTTTATTGTGAATAAGTTCCGAAATAAAAAAAAAAAAGCATATTTGTATGAATATCTATCAATTTTTAGAAGTGAAATATATAAGAAGACACGTAATGCGTTTTGCTGGCTTAATTAAGAGAACATTTGTGTTCTATTACTTTATAAGGAGAATGGAATTATATGGGCATCTCTGTATTTTGTATAAATTCCGAAATAAAAAAAATATATATTTGTATTAATATCTATCAATTTTTAGAAGTGAAATATATAAGAAGACACGCAGTGCGTTTTGCTGGGTTAATTAAGGGAAAATTTGTATTCTATTACTTTATAAGGAGAAAGGAAGATAATCAGACTGAAAGTTAATAAGTGGTGACAGAGTTTAAATCTGGAATCGAGTTTGGCTGCTTGTGGTCTGACAAGAGATAACCGTTCCCACTACTTAATCACTCGTCCAATTCACCACCAAGGCTATTTTTTGGAGAGGAAAAATTTAGTGTGTGGTTTCAATCGGATTAAGAACTCAAGTCTGTTTTATTTTATTTATTGCAAGAGAAATAATAGTTCCAAGAACACAGTATCTTTGTTAACCCATTAATTGGCGGAACACGAATTTCTTGTGTCTTTTATTTAAATGTTTCGGGTCGCAGTTAAAGGAAAATCATATAAAACTCTAAGTTATGACTCTATATTGTGTAATTTGACAAACATTTAAATAATTTATACTCACTTGTTTCTTCTATCTTTAAGATACATACGCTATATAAATGATTGTGAGTCTGTTTATCTGCACTTTTTGGATTCAAAAACTACTTGACCGATGTGAATGAATTTTCTTTTTTTCCCCTCTTATCAGATAACTTTTCTGAAACAACGTATATAACATATTACCCTATGTACCATAGGGATGGAGAATTGGCATTGGTGCACTAAATAGTGGTTTTTTTACGCTTAAGTAGGGGTGATGGGTGAAAAATTGACATTTCAGATCAAAATTGGCATTTTTTGTTTTTTGTACTAAAAAATAGCCTGCACTATAACGTATATCTTGGAAACGTTTCAGAGGCCTATGGCGCTTCTAAGTGCCCTATATTAAGTCAGAGTTAAAAGGCTGCGCCAGTTAAATACTACCGCATGCAAATCTTTAAACTTATTTTTGCACACTTTTATTTCCACTGCATTTTTTGTACGTTCAAAATTGGATGGAATTCAGAAATTGTGTCTTAGAAGGTTCTAATTTTTACTGCATGTCTTAAAAACAATGGGTAACAAAGTAATGGACGGGTTTCATGATTGAAGTAGTATTTTAAGAAATAAAAAAATAAAATGTATGCAATTATTATTTTTTTTAATTCCACGCATGAAGTACAAATTTATTTTTTCTCCCTTTGTATTCACACTATAAGAATTCTAATGCAATATGTTTTTCTAAATATTTTAGGGGTCTTGTAAAAAAACAGACATTTTACTAAAAAATTGGGAAACCCATTTAATTATAATATATGCAATTTTTTTAAATATAATATTTAATGACTCATAAAATAAATGTCTCACAAGAATGAAACTTAAGCACATGATTATGTATAATTCAGTGAATGTTTATGCAAAACCTCATGTATCTATCTAAAAAAATGTAGAAAATAGAAATTTCACCCATTACCCGCCTTAAATGTTTTACGCTGCCTTAACCATAACAAATACACCAAAATAATGTACACAGAATTGAATATCCCAAAAATCTACAAAACATTTCCTCGACAGCAAATTTATATATTTTATGGATAACTCTCAATAACCATTTTTGTCTTTCAGCTCATTGATGCCAAGCATAGCAGCGCATGGTGGGTATTCTTCTACGGACAACTCACAGTAGCCATGTTGTGTTTCAGCTCATTTATGCCAAAGAGAACGGGATAAGCAGATTCCCGGGCAACACTGGGTAATCAGCACGGGGATCTAAAAATAATTACGATATAAATTTATAATAGTTTTTCTTTTCGCTTATTCAACTAAATATAACACGTTTTATTTATTTATTTATTTTGACGTTTATTAGCTAGTTGATTTAATAGACTACAGTAAAAGCTCCTTGTTCACGAGGGATATGTTCCGTAAATATGTCGCGAATACAGATACCGGAAATATGGAATGGTAATTTGTATGGGTGTGTAGGGGATACGTTCCAAGATTCCAAAATAAATTAAAAATTATCATAATAAAATCAATCAACGAGAGATTTTGAGCAATTTCTATTAACTATTACCATCAGGCTTAGGCAAGGGCATAAAGAACTTAGTAATTTTTTTTTTCCTGTTTTGCCGCTTTTATATGGTCTTTGAATTGAGATTGATATTCAGCTGTGAATTCAGTAATAAAATTCCTTATTGTCTTCGGATCTCTTGATTATTCGTACAGTTGAAAGAGCGTGATATATATGCAAACAACTCTCCAACATGTAAACGGTCAAACATTTATATATTTACTTTAAGCGGCAACACTACTTTTTTCCGCTTCGGAACTAATTTTCTTTTCTTTTACTGGCAACAAAGCAGAAGAGATACGTGTTATCCAATCAAAATTATTCAATGAATGACAAATTGAAACAATAAAACACCGATCGTGGAGGGCGGTATTTATCAACTGACATAGCGGCACGTGGATTACGGCGACGGTGGCTTTTAACAACGAACTTTAGGCTTAGTGACCATAAGGTTTGTTTTACTTTTATATGAATTTGGTTTGAATAGCTCTTTTGTAAAAGCCGCCTTGGCACGTGCCTGCAGTAAAAAGAAAGGTGCCGATGCGTTATTAAAGGACACAATCCTTCTAATATGCCGACTGGATCCGCGAATAAATACAGTTTTAGCCGTGAATACAGGAAATGTGTCGCGATTTTTTAACTCCCGAATAATAAAAACGCGAATAAGGGAACCGTGGAGAAGGAGATTTGCTTTTAAAGGAATTTAACTAATTATCTTATATTATCTTAAACCAATTATCGTATGCCAATTTAAGGATTAAGTGTACAGAAAAATAATTAGTTTATTTTTCCCCGATCAATTAATATCATATAATTATTGCAATGACAGTCATTATCTCACTAGTGTAGCAGTCATCTTCACATACTGAATATGATAAAGAACTAAAATGGCTTCTTACATGTCATCTCTTGACAAGCTACATTTAAACTAATAGTAAACTTCTAACTAACTCACTGGCACCATCGAAACTGTAGTTCAGGGCCGCGCGTACATTAGCTCTTCATACATCTCTCTGTCTTGAGCTAATCATCCCCTGTATAATCAACTCCCTTCAAATCAAAGTTAATATTATTCTCACACCTCATTCCTGGTCTACCTACTGGGCGGTTTTTATCTAGTTTTCCTATAATAAGTTTCAATGTCCCTCTTTCATTCACCATTCTTGCCATATGTCCGGCCCACGGCAGTCTATGAGACTTAATTGTTCTCATTATATCTGATTTTCCATAAAGTTCACATAGCTCACCGTTAGGCAGTCTTCTCCATTCGCCTATCTATCCATCTCTTTTTGATACATAATTTTTCCTAAGAACTTTATTCTCATTTATTTGTAATCTTATTTTCTCCCTGAAGTAAGAGTCTTTATTTCGGAACCATATAATATTACTGAGATAATAACAGTTTTTTATTTACAAAACATTCGTTTTATTTATTTATTTTTGCGAGAAGTACGAACGGCAAGTGTCCCCATAATGCAGCATTACTTACTTACTTACTCACTGGCACTATCGAACCCGTAGGTTCATGGCCGCACGGACATAAGCTCTCCATACATCCCTATCCTGAGCTAATGCTTTCCAATCATTCCCTGTATAAGCTACTTCCCTCAAATCATAGTTAATGTTATTGCAGCATTAAATTCCAAAATTGAGCCAATTTTTACTTTTCTTGTGCATTCTCTTTTTAATTACTGTTCCCAGATATTTGAATTCCATGTGGCATGAATGAGGATTAGAAGAAGGATATGGAAACTTCTTGTAGGAAAACCAGAAGTAAAATGCCTAATTGGTTGACCAAGAATGAGTGGCAAAATAACATATCCATAATTTGAGGGAAGTAGATTATACAGGGGATGATTGGAAAATATTAGCTGTGGATGGGACGTACGGAGAGCTTATGGCCGTGCGTCCACGAATTTACAGGAATCAATAGTACCTGTCAGTATTTTAATTCAGTCACTTCTTCAAAATTACCTTCATTACACGCTTTATATTAGCTTGACCTGTATGTATTCTTGTAACGGAATCTTTCAACACGATTTTCACCCACTTAGAACATTGGATCGACTTGATACTTTGTATACTTGTAAAGGACCAATGACAATACAATAATTTCATATATAATATATAATAGGTTGCGGACTTATCGACTTTTTAGTCCATCATTGTAAGAAATTAATATTATATCCTCTGGTAGTTCAGTTGGTAGAGTGGTGGACTAAAGTGGTATATAATTTCAGTAATCCATAGGTCTTTGGTTCAAATCCGGCCCGGAGGATTTTTTTAGAAGAGTATAACTATGTACCCATCAACAAGCTTTGGCTGGCAATTAAGAAGTTTGGAATACCTAAATCTCTTATACATTTTGTAAAAAGAATGTATGATTGTAAAGCAAGTATTAAGGTTGGAAATAGAGTATCCTCAGAATTTGATATAACAAGAGGATTAAGACAAGGATGCGGGATGTCACCAACATTGTTTAAGATATATTTAGATGTATTAATGAAATGGAATAAGTCATGTAGGGGAATGGGAATCAACATTAATGGTCATTTACTGCACAATTTATTATTCACTTTACCATCAAAAGCGTGGGGTGCTTTATATAAATTAATATATTTGATAATAAACAGATATTGGTAAAAGTGAAGTCTCTAAGACGAAAACGTAAAAACCATAAAAGGACACCACGCTTTTGATGGTAAAATTATTTTTTTTGTAGATAACTCTAGTTTTATTCTAGATGTGTTGGATGATTTTTTTGTTGACCACTTTAATTTTAACCCAAGCGTGTTGGAAATTAAAATTATTTTTTGTTTTTTAGTTTGGTTTTCTAATAAAGCGTGTTTTTTAGTTCTTAAAACTATTATTTATTTTTCATTAACTGTCCATTTATATTACTGTATATTATGATGTATCGCCGAATAATATTACATAAACTAACAGCTTATTAATATCATTGAGTTGTAAAGCTTTTTCATCCTCTAAAGATTTAATAAGATGCTCTAGTGCAAAATTGAATAGTAGAGGAGATAGTGAATCTCCTTGCTTTAACCATTATGAATTTCAAAAGCATCTGAAAACTATTTGCTATACGCACCCTACTCTTTGAGCCAGTTAGACATATTGGAATAAGTCAAGTAAATTCTTAGAAATTCCTAACTCCAGAGGGATACTCTATAACTTCTCCTTCTTAATTTAATCGCTTGCCTTTTTGAAGCCTACAAATAATTGATGACATTCTACTCTCATTTCGTTTCTAAAATCTGACTTATACTAAAATTCTGATCTATTGTAGACATATTTATTCTAAATCCACATTGATGATCGCCTAGTTTTGTTGTGAAAAATAACAAATGAGGCGAAATAATGATTTTTAAATTTTGGCTTCAGGTAAAACCCCCCTTCTAATGATCCAATTTTGCTGAATAACGAACTTGATCAATTAACATTTACTGAGTTTGATTCCGAAAAAGTCATACACAACACACACACACACATATATATATATATATATATATTGCTGAATAACGAACTTGAAATTCCTGTTTTGATCAGTTGACATATACTGAGTTTGATTCCGAAAAAGTCATACACAAAAACACACACACACACACATATATATATATATATATATATTTGTCAAAGCCATTTATACCTCTTAGGTTCGATGAAGATGTGTAAAAATAAAAACAAAATTATGAGAACAACCTTCGGAATTCGCGGTAGTGAAAGTCTGTTAGAGCAACAGTAACAAATATTGCGCGGAGTAATACATATTTGTTTAAGAGCAGGTCATTATTTTGGATAGACGCTAGTGGGAAGTAGTTGCGACTCTTGTGTAATTAGTATAGAACTCGGCTATAGCGCCGTTCTGCAAAGCACACTTGTGCGGCAATGAAACTCATATTTGTACAAATATAGGTCTATATTATACAGTCCTTCGCTCATCTGTGTTCGAATGTCTCAATAAACTCACTTAATTAACTCACTGGTTAATGGCCGCACGGACATAAGCTCTTCATACGTCCGTATCCTTAGCTAATGTTTTGCAATCATTCCCTGTATAATCTACTTCCCTCAAATCATAGTTAATATTATTCTCCCACCTCATTATTGGTCTACCAACTGGGAGTTTTCCCTCTGGTTTTCCTACAAGAAGCTTCCTTGCATGTCTTTCATTCTCATGTCCTGCCCATCGCAATCTACGAGACTTAACTGTTCTCGTCATATCTGGCTTCCTATCAAAACCATAAACGCAGTTAATGTCAGTAATTTATTCTGCACTTTTACATGCTTACTAACGGAAAATTCAGTCCTGCCTTGATTATTCTCCGGGTTGCAGAAGTTTTTTTTTTACAGTATGTAGGTCTTTGTGCATCAGTGCTCTACTTTCGTAGTTAACCTATTCAAATTCAGCCGGCGTCCTACTTTTCTTCGCTGTGTAATAATGCGCTAAGTATGACTTCATTTGAAAAGGAAGTATAAAATCATTTCGTAAAATTACGGCACATGAAAGAACATGAAGGCTGAAAATTATATATCTGAAGAAAAAAATATAGGGTGAGTCAAATTCGCCTTACAGAGTTTGAGGACTTGTAATAGGGACCAAGACAATTAAGTTTAGCATAGGAACTCGTGTCCGGAAACGTACCGATTTTCCGCTACACGCAAAATCACCACACACGCATTTTCGGTGCCGCTCACTAGGATAGTCTTGACTAGGGTAGTCCGTATGTCATTCTCCGCTCACCTGATGTTCCATGTCCACTGCAGTTTTGTTTAAGTGCTATTCGGTTGAGTTTGTGAGACGTTTGTACCTGCACAGTACAATAGTAATCCTTCACGACAGTCCAAGGTGTACGTACTTCATCGGTACTGTGTTACTGTTATCCATGGCATATATTACTCGTTTAAGGAGTAAGCGCAGTTGTCGACGGATGGCTCTGCAGTCGTGTTTATACAGGAACAGAACACGTGACACTGCTACGTACGAGTGTAGAGGGGAATGGGACGTGGGACGCTGACAGCGTACACTGTCTTATATGACGTCACGTGTAGCAACAAACAGAGCTTCCGCCTGCAGAGATATTTTGAATGACTAATACAAGCAGATATGATGTTATTTTACGGCGAATATCGGTGCAATGGTAGGTCCGATTGCTTGGCCTGCACGTTCTCCTGACTTCACCCCACTAGACTATTACCTGTGAGGTCACATTAAAACCTTAATTTACGATACCCCTGTAGATTTCGAGGAAGACTTACAAGCAAGAGTTATAGCAGCGGCGGATGTTGGAGGACCAGGGATTGGTGATCGTGTGCACGAGAATATGGTACGGAGCTACCGCATCTGTATTGAAGTCGGTGGTCATCACATCGAGCCTTTCTTGTAAGTGGTTCCAGATGACAGGCAGCAGGAGTAGGAGAGAGTAACATGTGTTGTGGTAGTATTTTGTGTGTAATGGGAGAACGACACATTTCCGGACATGGGTTGCTATGTTAAATTTAATTGTCCTGGTACCCTCTATAAGTCCTCAATCTCTGTAAAGGGAATTTAGACTCACCCTGTATATGTGTGTGTGTGTGTCGGCCATTTCACTCTCACATTGATTTACGGCGCTAACAGTATGAGATATTGATTAAAAAAGGCACTACTAATTTTACTGAACCGAAAGTGCTATTTCGGTTCGATACATTTGCGCTGTTATCCTCCCTCTACAGTGAGATTCGTGAACTATGCCAATTTCCTTTCTCTTTGTATCTACTCCCACTCTCCTTCCTACCCCTCCCTTTGCTCTGTTTTTAGTGCGCAACTTCCCCTTCTACCTCGGAACTCTCAAATAGGCCAAACACGTAGTGAACTCTATCATTCGATCACAGATTTTCGTTGAAACACTTGTCTGTCGTCTGGAGGAGAGCTGCGTAATTTGGGTTTGGTCCGGTAAGCCAGGGTAAGGCACCCTAGGCAGGACCAAAAAGTCTGTATGAGTGGTTGATTGTGTAAACGTTATTTCTGTTATCACTTATTGTTTGTTCTTTAATATTTGAATGATCAAGTTATGTTTATATTTAATTTCACTTTTCAACTTCAGACGTGCAATTTAAACATTGAATCTCATTTTAAGTAAATATCGTGTCTGATTATTGTATTTGTTAGCTACGCTACAGCTATCTTGCATAATTCCCGTATACAATGTTTCTTAAAGTTATATGAGCTCCTTTTTCCCGTCTAGCTTTCATGGTTGAAAATAGTATATTCAGGTTAACTAAGAATCATAAATTACTACAGTGTGTTTTAAGAATTATTATTAATTAATGTTTATGAATCTAGATAGGAAGGATGAATCAATCTTTGCCTCTCATGGGCAAAGGATTAGAAATAGCACTGATAGCTATGAACTCGATGCTACTATGACTGTAATGGGATATATGAGTAAATCCTCTAAAGATGTGCACAAAAAGGTAGCAGATCGAAAACACGGCACATTAAAATACGTTTTATAATAGTACTTTAAACATTCCATAGCTATGGTTTGATGGTTACGTCATTGCCTTGTAGGCATTGGGCCGGGTTCAATTCTTCGTCTAGACATGTTTTCAGGTTGAGGGTTTTTCGACGATTCTCTCATCTCTAAGACAAATGACAGGTAACGTTGAGGCCAAAATCATCCTCATTATACTCGCATTGTGTAGTATGAATAATTACTTATCATCATCATCATCATCATCGCTCCAGGGATTAGGCAATTGCCCGTTCCGACTTCATAATGCATCAGCCCAACGTCTTCTAGGTCTTCTAACATCACGTCTTCCTCTTGCTTGATAATTTCTTGCTAACAATGGATATCTCTCCTTACTCATTCCATCCATGTGATCAATCCATTTCTGTCTGTAATTCGTGACTTTATCCAATAAAGGTTGTACTTTCAATTCTTCTCTTATATCCTCATTTCTTATTCTATCAAGTCTTGTACATCCTTTTACTTGTCTTAGGAACTTCATCTCCGCCGTCTGTATTCTATCCTTCTGTTTTTTCACTGGATCCCAAGTTTCACATCCATACAATATTGTGGGAACCGCCATAACATTATACATTTTTATCTTGGTTTCTTTTCTAAATTTGTTTTTGAATGTTCTCTGTATTGTTCCACACACAGTCTGAAATTTATTTATTTTGGAGACAATATCACTTTCCAAATTGTAGCCAACATCACAGCCCAAATATTTGAAACTAGACACCTGTTCTATACTTTGATTTTCTGAAATAATTTTGGATCTCACTGGATCTCTTCCTCTAAAAGCCATGGTCTTCTGTTTTCATTACAGAAATCTTACTTATTATTATTATTATTATTATTATATTTATTAAACGTTTTAATGTATGCTGATGATGTGGTTATTATTCAAGAAAATGAAAACAATTTGCAGTATTCTTTACATCAATTAAATCACTTATACCAATAATATAATTTTAAAATATCAAGAGAAAGAACATAATTAATGGCATTTTGGGGAAATGAATATATACGATCAAAAATCATAATAGACAACAAATCTCTGGAACAAGTAACACATTTTAACTATTTTGGTTGTCATTTTACTATCGACTTAAAATTTAAAGATACATAAATTTGAAACTATCGAAATTTCAAATGATATGCGGAACTATACATAAAACATCAAAGAAAAAAAACGTGAAGAGATACTAGATTGAAGTTTTATAAAACAATGGCAGTTCCTGCAATACTTTATGGGAGTGAAACTTGGTTAATGACCAAAAAAATTACAAAGTAGAATACAAAGCGTTGAAATGAACTTTCTTAGAACAACAAAATGCTGCACATGATTGGATCGGATAAAGAATGTAGATAAGAACAGAGCTAAATATATATCCACTAAATGATAAAATCAAAGAATATAGAGATAAATGGTTTAGACGTGTAGAAAGAATGAATGTGATAAGATTAGCAAAAACCGCATTTAATTACAAGTCAAGAGGTTAAAGGAATGTAAAAAGGCCAGTGAAAAGATGTACAGAATAACTGTGAGGCGGAACAGGCAATTTGCCTAGCCCGTGAGGCGGAACAGGCAATTTGCCTAGCCCGTGAGGTGAAGAAGGTTATTATTATTATTATTATTATTATTATTATTATTATTATTATTATTATTATTTTCTAACCTCGCGTCTGAAATTTCTCTCAAACGACTCTCATATACTTATTGTCGCATAATAGCCTAATGTAATTGAGTTATACAGATAATCTTGAATATGTATATACTTGTAAAAACTACAAAATTACCTTTATACAAATAATCATTCCTGTATATATATTTGAACAAAAGAGGGAGAAAAATACGTGCCATGTACTTACACAAAAAAAAAACGGTACACATACAAATGAAATTGAAAATAACTCGATAGAAGCAATGAGAATTTTAAAAATGAATACAATATGAAGTTCGTCATTAACTACGAAAATATAAACATAGGTTAGAATTTATTTTAAATTACCTCCATTTGATTGCGTATTGTATGGTTTCAGGTATGATCAAAACACTAATTATTCCATACATAAACAGTTTACGAATATAGGATTATTTGCTATAGGTTCAGAAATAACATCGACAATAATTATGTTGCAAACTAAATGTTCCACAATTTCATTTGGAATTTCTAAATAAACAATGCAGTAAAATGATACAATTCTTACAAATTACATTCGTTTGATTTTAAAACTTCAATATACTAGGTCTACTAATTGAATGACTCATTACTTCACATATAAACAAGGTTTATTGTGAACTGTTCCACTATCCGCAAAAAATATAAACTCTCACTCTGTCTAATCACTTATTTATACAAAATACAGGATGCGGTACAAGTCAGTTATTCACTGCATATGGTAGGTAGGAAAAAAAATCAAATGGTTGAAACTGGGGTGTGAATACGGGACCTTCATAATATA
Organism: Diploptera punctata; assembly: GCA_030220185.1. Lineage (NCBI taxonomy): Eukaryota > Metazoa > Arthropoda > Insecta > Blattodea > Blaberidae > Diploptera > Diploptera punctata. Next base: position 123,340 of record JASPKZ010006840.1, on the reverse strand, counting down.
ATCTCAAATACTTCTGCTTAAACAACAATGGATATCATTTTGAACAATTTCGGTGGGCGTTTTTATTTTGTGCAGATATAGTAAGCCACAGAAAATAATATATTTGCATTTTCGATTGACTGACTTATGCTGCACTTTCTATAATCTGCCAGCAAATATCAGTGGTAATTTTATTTACTGTAACAGTAGGTTTTAAGAGAAAATTAGGCTAATATAACAGATGGACATTACTCTAAAACCGATGGGGCAAAGGATTTTAATGTCTTCCCCTAGGATCTGGATGTGTGCTGTAGGCATACTTGTATTTATATGCGTGAAAAGGAAGAAGATAAGAACTAAAATGGAGAAGAACGATAAATGGAACAAAGCGGAAAACCCTTTTTTTTTTTAGAAAAAAACATTCTGTAGAAGGATCAAACAATAACACTGATCAACATGATTTTTGTCTCATGAGCACCAATAGTTGTACTTAATGCAGTTTTTTATCTTATTTTCAAATATGCATTTGGTATTTCTCCATCACCGACAGTTTTTTTATTTCAATTTCAATTAATGGATTTAAATAATTATTGTTTTAATAAACGTTATTTCGTCCATTTTCCCATTGTAAAATAAAACAAAATGAGCTAACTCAAATGATTTCAGCTATGGAAAAGTTATATCAGGGCAAATGGATTCCTAATATGCTGACTTTCAAGTGGGATGCTCCACAGGCGAAATATAGCAGGAAATCGTAATTTCTTACTTTCTAGGTGAGTCCGAATATTCGAATATTGTGTAGTTAAGAATGTAGAAAATATTAAAGTGTTTGAAATTATAAATTCATGTCTCTCGGAAATCTTGCGTCGTGGAGAAATACCGATATATTTGAATTCGGGAGAAAAAATTCTATCAGAATCACATATTTTTCTTTCTCAGACAAAAAAAGTTTATATTTTGTTGCTCAGTGTAAGTGTTCCCACTCAAGGTTTCAGATGGATTAAATATAAGATACTAGCCAGTACCTTGTATATGAAGAAATTGTTAGTTTATAATACAATATACCCATGCGGAGTGAAGACCTTTAGTCTGACAGCAATAATGCGCCAGGGAGATAAGTTTAATGAAACTTTTGGCTATGGATTTTAAAAGTAATCTTAATATTAAGATTTAAATTAAAATTCTTTATACCTCACCTCTTATCCAGTCTTCTAATTAAACCGGTTTCAAAACCAGGAGGTTTCATCTCCAGTAATATCTCGACCTATGTTATTTTCAGGAGACATAACATCGATCGAGATATCATAGAAGATTAAACCGCCCAGGTTTTGAAACCGGTTTAATTAGATGACTGGATATGAGGTAAGGTATAATGAATTTTAACATAAATATTTAATTAAACCTCATAGCGATTTTTCCTATAAAAGTTCAACTTTAATTATTTATCTTCCCCTGGAGGGCTAGAACTTAGGGGTTCTTCTACAAAACAACAAAAGCAATTCTACATATAAAAACAGTAATTAATTATAAACACAAAAACCAATATATAGCTGTTTTTTTAATGGAGCAGATACTTAATGCAGCTACCCAAATTGCTGACGATGCTGGATGCGCATCTCCCCAAATACTGGTCGAAATTATTCCATGAAAGTATTTCTCCCCCCCCCCTAGGGATTCGAATCAGCATAAGTCCCGCAGCTCTCCAATAAGGCATGATACCTTAAACCGTTCGACCACAGCTACTACCCCCAGCAAACCTTTGAACTTACTTAACTGGATTCACATAATTTAATTGTCGGTAATTCTAAGATGACCTACTACCCTACTTATTATAGGATAACTAAATTTTATCATAAGTAATGCCACGAGTGATTTCCAAATTATCGATAAATTCACGACCTACGAAGTGAGGGGTGAGTTTATCTAGAGAATTTGGAAATCAAGAGTGGCATTTGTTAGGACTATTTAACGAATAAAATTAAGCTGTTTATTCACAAATCATTATTTAACTATAGTTACTTTTAAATATTTATATATTTAATGTAAACGGCGATGTTTGAAAACAAATGAGAAACGATTGGGTACGCTTCATTTGCTTCTTTTGTTCATCACTGCAACCAGATCATATTAATTATTGCCAAAGGATCGCAATGTTGTAAGAATGCACCCTAATGAAGAAATTTATAACCAACGTTATAGGTAAGCCCTTGTTTTCCCTTTACAGAGATTTAGGCGCTCTCTCCCTACAGGGAAGAATTTGAACCATACTAATTTAGTTACACTTGTTTTCGTATAGATGTCATTTTGAGTGGTCCGTGGTCAGCGTTCCGCCTCACACTGACATCTAAGAAACCAAGGTTGTACTAGGACGGGGAAATTCGGTAAATTTTGCTTAGAGGCCTTTTCATTCAGGCTTAAGGATTTTATTCGAGTCTGAAAATCTTCAGACTCGGGACCCACGGCTTAAAGTCCCTCCCGGAGGACTTGCTCCTTGGATTTTTCTGTCATAAAAAATCCATCGACCCCGGCCGGGTTTGAACCCGCGACCCTCGGGACCAGAGGCAAGGAGCATAACCACTAGTCCATCTTTTCTTAGTAAAGTAACTACTAGTCCACCGCGGTATTAATTAATTTCTGATGCCCTATTGTGAATATGTCAATTACATTTTTCTGGAACGTCATTTCCTGCAAAATAATTCGTTTAAGTAAATGCAGTCAGTGGTTTCTTTTTTTTTTTTTGTGGTATAATCAATTGTTACAAATGTTTTTATATTATCTCTCGTATGCGCGTTCTGTTGACATCAATGCTCTATGTATACAATCTGTTACTGCAAAATACAGCTATGACCTATTCAGAATGTTAAAAAGGATGTGTTTCCTTTATTATGATAAACTTCAGTTGGTAAATTCTAGGCGAAACACGACTGTGATTGGTTGTAAATAAAAAATCATTGAAACGTGATTGGTCATTGACTCCCATTTGGGGCATGATTTAAAGAGTCATAAGTAATGGCACGAGTGATTTGTAAATTATCGATAAATTCACGATTCACGAAGTGAGGAGTGAATTTATCTAGAGAATCTGGAATTCAAGAGTGGCATTTGTTAGGACTATTTAACGAATAAAATTAAGCTGTTTACTCACAAATCATTATTTAACTATAGTTATTTTAAATATTTATACGTTTAATGTAAACAGCTATGTTTGAAAACAAGTGAGAAACGTTTGTTGTTTCATTTGTTCATCACTGCAACCAGATCATATTATATATTGCCAAAGGATCGCAATATTGTAAGAATGCACCCTAGTGGAGAAAAAATTAAACACATCAAACTGTTTATTAATTAATTTATTATGTCCTATGATGTAAATATGACAATTATATTTTTCTGGAACGTTAATTGCTAGGAAATAATACGTTTAAGAAAGTGCAAACAGTGGTTTCTTTTTGTTGTGGTATAATCAAATGCTATAAATATTTTTCCATTATAACCCGTGAGCTGTATCTGTTTACATCCGTACACTATATATATAACCTGGGAGCGTTCTAGAATTTTTATATCTTAATATACAATTCCTGTATTCAACGTATTTCTTAGAGAGTCACTGCAAGATAATGTTAAAAAGGAGGAGCTTGATTTTAATGTGATAAAATTAAACTGATAAAATCAGGTAGAAAACGACTGTGATTGGCTGTAACTCAAAATTCATTGAAATGTGATTGGTCATTGACTCCCATTTGGGGCATGAGTTAAATGGTCATTATAATATTTTGTTTGTATAAAAATTGTTTAAGAAATGATTGGCGTTTATTGTGACATGTAAATTTATTCAAACATGTGAACATATGAAATCAAAGTTGGTAAGGTATCGTCGAAACAACATTTCATTAATATATATCCCTAGTTTCAGTGTTTCTCTCTCCCCCCCTCTTTCTCTCTCTCTCTCTAGGAAACACATCTAACTTGCGGAGAACATCTATTCCCCTACCTTTACTATCAGAAATCAAGTTATTAAGTTGGTGGATGAAGTTCCCTAACTATAAAGTGAAATAACTAGGATATTATGTACTTCTATTCCCAGAGTTCATTTTACTTTCAAGCTCATTTTATAACAAGATCAAAGTATCTACCTCTGAATAGCGATAAACAGTTTCTCATAACGGAAGTACGTAATCCGAGAAATCATTCGTGAAATAGGCTTACGTTAAAGTTAATGTAGTCACAATTCTGATTAATGGAAGCCAGTGCTCTAGCACACAATGAATCCAATCATGTATAATAAATAATACAATTGCACAGATTTTAAGTACGAATTATTTGATGCGAAGAGCAATTCCACGTATGACTTTCTACATTTAGCTAATTTCGAAGGAATCACTCTATTGAAGTTGTTTTAATTAAAATATTTTTGGAAAAACAATTACAGGTCTTCATCAACTCTATTTAGTAGACACCCTAAATGAAAATGATTATGACAAATATATATGTCTCTAGGGATAGAAAACTTAGTTTTTCATAATCATCATCATCAATCACGGATTAAGCCCATGTGGCTTGTTCCGGTCTCATAGATTCTCATTCAAAAGTTGGATCCATCTCTTCTTCGGTCTACCAACATTCCTGCGTCCTTTTGCTTTGTATTTAAGTAGAGTTTTGGGAATGCGATCATCGTCCATTCTTTGAACATGTTCTTTCCATTTTTTTTTCTAGATTCTTTCATTCTATCTAAGGGTTTAAAGATATTTAGCTCATTTCTAATATCTTCAGTTCTTGCCTTATCTAGAAGTTTGCAACCAGCCACACTTCTCAGAAATCTCATTTCAGCTGCTTATATGATCTTCTCTTCTCTTTTAGTTAAAACCCAAAATTCACTACCATACAATAGTAAGGGGACTGCCACTACTTTATAAAATTTTAGTTTTGTTTCTTTTCTTGTGCCTTTAAATATCCTCTTGATTATTCCACATATATAATTACATTTATTAAGTTTGTTATATAGATCTTCATTTTTAGTTTTTTTCGGACCTAAACTCGATATAGCCTATATTAATCAATTAAAAGGTAAAGTGGAGTTCATTAACCAGCAAAATAAGACATTAGGAATCGGATTTCACCCGGAATTAAAATTTAAAATCGCTCTGTCGGTAGCAATTTTAATGTATTCCTAAAGAAACTCAGTATATCTACTGAAATGAAACGAGGAAACTATTATCTAAAAATCAGTGAAATCGGTTAGAAGTAGGGATGTACCTGAAACCTGAAATTAAATAATCGCTTTAGAAGCCTTAATGTTTGATTTAATAATTTATCAGGTGATACCAAAATGCATCACATTTAGTACTGTTTATTTGGCTGCAAAAATGGAATACAAATGCGGCTGTGTTGTTTAGAGAAAGGGTACAAGGACATTAGTAGAAAGGAAAAATGCCCAGCTCTCATAAACAACGTCTGTGGGAGTATTTGAGTTCCTTTAAAAAATATCCTATCGTTTCTAAATGTTTATCTGTGAGGCACTGTAGCTAGAAGAACAAAGCACTTTTTAAAAGTTATTCTCTATATTTTTACCTTCTCTATCAAGTATTTTTGTTTCGATCCATTACTAGCTTTTCAATAATTCAGTCTCTTTCGTTCAAGGATAAATAACAAGCTTGAAGAACAGAGTATTGTTTCACATTATTTACTACAATATTTTACTCCCTGCATTATATAAGTATTATTTTTAAAGAACAGATTTACTTCGATCCATCATTGGTCTTTTAAAAAAATAAGTCTATTGTATTTAAGGATAAATAAGCTAGAAAAACAAAGTTCCTTCAACATTAATAAAGTTTATAATGAAATTATGTTGAGATATTAGTTACTATATAAAAATTATAGTATAGAATAAGATAACTTGTAATTGAAGTTTTAAGTAATCAAACATTTAAAACACTTCAGGATTTTCGATGGTAGTCCCAACCTTAGCAAAAGGTTGTTTTGGTGAGAATGGGACTGATCCCGAAAGGACTACGGCGTTTTAAATGTATTAATAGTTGAAACTGCAATAACTGGTCAACATGATTTTTGTCTCATGAGTGCCCGTAGCTGTACTTAATGCAGTTTTTTATCGTGTTTTCAAATATGTATTCGGAATTTCTCCATCACCCACAGTTCTTTTAATGTCAATTAATTGATTTAAATAATTATTTTTTAATGACCCTTTTTCAACCGTTTGTCCATTGTAAAATAAAACCAAATGAGCTAACTCAAATGGTTTCAGCTGTGAAAAAGAGATATCAAGGCAAATGTAATCCTAATATGCTGGCCGATTATTGTTGGACCATCAATAGGGATGATCCACAGGCGAAATATAGCAGAACATCGTCATTTCTTACTTTCTAGGTGAGTCCGAATGTTTGAATATTGTGTAGTTACGAATGCAGAAAATATGAAAGTGTTTTAAATTATTAATTCTGTCTCTAGGAAACTTTGCGCGATGAAAAAAAAAACAGATATCATATTTGAATTCAGGAGAAAAACTACTATCAGAATCACATATTTTTCTTTCCGAGACAAAAAAAGTATATTTTTTGTTGCTCAGTGCTATAAGGTAGGCCTATCTAATTTTATAATTTTATATTGCAATTTTTATTGAAGATACCGTACTTTTCATAGTTATTCACTGTACAATTTTTACCACTTCATCCTTTTCAGAGAATATTTTTTATATGATTCTCATTACTCTTTCAATAATTCAGATTAATTTATTCAAGGATAAATATCAAGCCTGAAGAACAAAGTATTTCTTCGCATCATTATTTATTATAGTATTAGGTATGACCTTCTTAAAGAACAGTTGTACTGAGATCTTTCGTGGTCTTTTTAATGGAGTCTATTTTATTGAGGGGCACGCCGTAGCGTAGTGGCTAAGGCACTGCGCTACAAGCCGGAAGGTCGAGGGTTCAAGTCCCGGTGGGGTCAGGATTTAAACTGACCAAAACCTTCTGGCGGCACTATGGCCCTGGGGTCGACTCAGCCTCTAACGGAAATGAGTACCAGACGCTTGTTCTGGGGTAAAGGCGGCCGTCACGCAGGGCTGACAACCCGGCTGACATCAAGTGCCGATTGTTCAGAAAAAGTGGGAGCCTTAACCTCCCACTACCCCAAGGGCCTCCTGAGGCCTGTAGTGGGAATACTTTACTTTACTATTTTATTGAACGATAAATGAATATTACATACTACACTAACGTATGTACAGTATACAAATAAAATATTCACAAAGTTAACTCTTTAAAAATACTTTGCTATAGTGTTAATTTAGTTCGATTCTCTCCGTAATTATACATTTATTGTTCTAAAATTCCAGTTTTTCATTCCTATGCTATAAATAGCTCTTGAATAGCTCACTCAATAGCGTGACATTTCACGTACAAGAATAGCTGCAATTTGTTCTAAAATTGGTTGTAGTTTAATATGTTACCATTCTACGAATTTACTGGGAATCAATAAGTGTATATTTTAGAAGGTACAATTTTAATTCGGCGTTCCAATATAATTATATAATATGCCTTAGATATTTAGATACTGATTATACGTAGGTCTGTTACACGTAGGAATTATTAAAATTAGAAATAAAACAAACCTCCTCACAAAAAATTGTCCTGCTGTTAATTTATTTTCGTATTTTAATAAACTGAGTAAAAAAAACAAGGTACGTACATTCTATTTCGCTTTTAGGATATTCGAGGAGCCGCGTAACGTGGTATGAGAGGTAACTATTGTAAATAAATAATAGTTTTAAAAAACTAAAAGAACACGCTTTATTAGAAAACTAAAAAATGAAAAATAATTTTAATTTCCAATACACTTGGGATAAAATTAAAGTGATCAACAAGAAAATCATCTCCAACACATATAGAATAAAACTAGAGTTATCAACAAAAATAAAATTTTACCATCAAAAGCGTGGGGTGCTCTATATCAATTAATATATTTGATATATATTGGTAAAAGTAAGCTCTCTAAGAAGAAAACGTAAACATCATAAAAAGCACCCCACACTTTTGATGGTAAAATTTTCTTTTTGTTGATAACTCTATTTTTATTCTATATGTGTTGGAGATTTTATACATTTTAATTCTTCCCGGCTTTGGAATAATTTCCCATATTATTTGTCACGAGAGAGGAAAAAAAGAAGCATTCGGTAATTTAGGTATAATTTTTGCTATACTAGCTATTGGTCTTCTAGGTTTTCTTGTTGACCACTTTAATTTTATACCAAGTGTATTGGAAATTAAAATTATTTTTCATTTTTTAGTTTTCTAATAAAGCGTGTTCTTTTAGTTTTATAAAACTATTATTTATTTTTTAGTTTTTAGTTTTAATATTTTACAGAATAAGATAAAAATGTAATTATCTTTAAATTCGATACTATTGTAGTATGAGCTAAAAGTAATACTCTTCTATAAAAAAAACCTCCTAGCCGGATTTGAACCAGCAACGCATGGATTACTGAAATTATACACCACTAAGAGTTCACTGCTCTACCAACTGAGCTCTTACAACGATTGACTAAAAAGTCGACAGTCCGCAACCTATTATACCAGTTTTCATTTTTTTGATTTTCGGATGATTCTGGCCAGGATTTTAGAAACAAAATATGACATTATTGTATTGTCACGGGTCCTCTACAAGTATACAAAGTTCCAAGTCGATCCAATGTTTCTAAGTGGGTGAAAATCGCGTTGAAAGATTCCGTTACATTGATACAAAAAAAACTTTTTTTGATTTTCTGATGATTATGGCCAGGATTTTAGAAAATAAATATGAAATTATTGTATTGTCACGGGTCCTCTACAAGTATATAAAGTTTCAAGTCGATCCAATGTTTCTAAGTGGGTGAAAATCGCATTGAAAGATTCCGTTACATTGATACAAAACACGTTTTTTTGATTTTCTGATGATTATGGCCAGGATTTTAGAAAATAAATATGAAATTATTGTATTGTCACGGGTCCTCTACAAGTATACAAAGTTTCAAGTCGATCCAATGTTTCTAAGTGGGTGAAAATCGCGTTGAAAGATTCCGTTACATAGATAGATAGATAGATAGATACAGGTCAAGCTAATATAAAGCGTGTAAAAACTGTCGATTTTAAGGAATAACTTTAAGTAAGACATTGAAATAAGAGATGGGTATTTCGCTTTATATGGGACACTTGCATTGATCTCTCTACAAGGACCAAAAATTTAAAGCTGCGATCGTTTTGATTTCAGAAAAATAAACGTATGACCTAACATGTATTGGTGCATTCCTACACATCGCCATCTTATTCTTAGTCTTATAATTGCTGACAATCCGACACAAATTACATAAACATAAAATACTTCTAGCATTTATTGGTCATTCACAATGATTTCAGTTATTAAAAATGGTTTTAGAAAAATATATTGATTTCATATGCCTTAAACGTGTACTTTGCGCAGTTTCGAATCTTTACTATGTAGTAGAGTCCAGTCCTACTATAAATATAGTAGGGATATTGTCGTAGTGAAAATTTATTGACATTTTCGAAAAAAAAGTAAATACGTACAAATACAATGACATTGGCATGGGCCTGTTTAGCCGTATTTGGATATTTCTGTACCACGATTAAAAATATATATATATCAATATATAAACAAAGACATACATATTAAATTAATATTGAGAAGGTAAAGCTATTACTATGATAGAAATAAGTAGGCCTAAATTAATAAACACAATTAAATTATTGTAAATCAATGGTAAAGAGAAAAATGCTTATAGCTGTGTGGAGTCCCTTCATGTCTTCTTCAGGTAGAAGCCATTCATTGTGTATTTGTGAATGATGATTCATTGCAATTGAATGTGGGACCAGTAGAGTAAAGGTAAAGGAAGGATTTCTGCTTGGATGGGAATGAAGCCTAGATTAGCTCAGTGGTCTGAGCATTAGCACGGAAAGCTAAAGGTTCGGGGTTCGATTCCCGGTTCAGGCAAAATGTTTTCTCTTTACCATTGATTTACAATAATTTAAAGACATACATGTCTATAATATTTAGCATACCCACACACATCTGCACTTAAACATAAAAAGAACAGGTCTATGAATGTTATATGAAATTGGTATTTTCATTGCTAAATACAGAGAGGAACATAATTCTAGCCGACAAACTGTCGCAGGTTGTTCAGAGATTTCTGAGTGATTTTATATAAAGAATCAATGTCCTCCGGTCACTCATTACGGAATAATGTGTTGTTGAAATAACACGCATGTAAAAGTTTTTTCTTTTTGTTTTATTCAATGGCCCAGGTTGTCATATCGACATTTCTGGCGTTCTCTCCTGGCATTGGCTTTAATTGTAACCCACTTCTGAAGATGGGGCACCTAGAAGGCGGAGTTACGTTACACCGATGATATTATGGCTAATAAATGATAATGAAGCTCCAGGAGAGTACTTAACCTAAATTCGAGACCATGGGCAACCACAGGAATGATTTCTTTTGAAGAAGAATTCTTATGGTTTGACCGGGAATCGAACCCGCTGACCACTAGCCTATGAGGCAGGTCACACATGTAAAAGCTAAAAACATAAAATTAGTACCTGAGATCTCAGTCGTCCTCAAGTAGCGTACCATTTTTTTACACAGTGACCTCGAAGAATTTTTTTTTCTTACGTTGCCCCGATTATATGATGGATGATGATGATAGTGGTGCGCCAGGAGAGACCCTAATCCTAAGCTTAATCTAAGATGAATATGAATGATGATGATTGCGATGGCCATATGATTTCGGGGAACGTTTGGGCCTTGAACGTTTCCTGACATTTAATAATAATAATAATAATAATAATAATAATAATAATAATAATAATAATAATAATAATAATAATAGCTTTATTTTACCTGGCAGAGTTAAGGCCTTAAGGCCTTGTCTACCACTCAACCAGGTTTAAAAAAAATACAAAAGAAAAGTCTTAAATCTAAATTACAATATATATATATATATATATATATATATATATAAACGATTACAAGTTATGAATACAATACAATTAATATTTATAATGTATTTTGATTTACTCTAAATTTAACGAATTAAATATATAGTATGTACAAGATATATAAAAAAACGAGGAAAAGATTAATGACATAGTATAAAATTAAATAAATAGAGAAAAATAAATTATTAGACAACAGGTAACTGTATAAGCGTGACTTAAAGATGCCAAGTGTGCGGCAACCCCTGATATCTTGAGGAAGGAGATTCCAGGAGCGGGCGGAGGCTACTGTGAAGGAAGTAGAATAGGAGGAAATGCTATGAAGAGGAATTGTTAGCAGACTGCTATCTTGTGACCTAGTGTCAATATTGTGGTAGGAGGATAACTTCTCAAATGTGGACGCCAGGTAAGTAGGAATGTAGGAATTCAGAAGCTTGAAAAGTAGCGAAAGAGAGTGCAATTTACGTCTGTCAGTAAGACGGAGCCAAGAGAGGTTATTAAAGTGTTCGGAAATATGGTCATAACGGCGGATATTGAAAATGAATCGAACGCAAGCATTATGAACACGCTGCAGTCTCTGCGACAAGGCATAGTTTAGATCATTATATATAATGTCACAATAATCGAAGTGTGGTAACACAAGATTCTGCACTAGGATTTGTTTTAACGAAACTGGGAGAAAATTCTTTAAACGTCTAAGATAATGTAAGATGGAGAAAGTCTTTTTACATATGTGTTTCACTTGTGTTTGCCAGGTTAAATTTGCGTCTAGATGTAGTCCAAGATCTATTACTGAAGAAGAATAAGGGAAAATTATATTATTTGTCTTACAGGTGAGGAAAAACCCCGATAAAAAACCTTACCCAGAAAAATTGTCCCGACCGGGGATCGAACTCGGGCCCGCTGCGTGACAATGCAGCACGCTACCTTGAGACCACAGCGGTGGACGACCTGAAAGGTGTTTCATAATGAATTTTAAAGGTATTGAATCACACATGAATTTTCTTAACTTCTTTATTATTTTTATTGAAAATTTAAAGTATTTACTTCAGGTAACGTTTATTTATTAATTAATATTTTTTCTTTGTAATCTATCAATTCTATTCTATAGTGGTCCAAATGATATGCTACGTAAATCAGTAATACGTAAACAACCGCAGACCGTGGGTTCTTCCATCGAAATAGGCTACTTAATCAATATCTCTGAACATAATGTGATAGTTTTTTGTATGTTTATTCCATGCCCTAGATTTAAAGAAATAGAATAGGCGTAAATAATTTACAGTTGATCCAAAAAAAAAGATCGTATAATAGAAAAGTCTATTATATTGAATTAGGGGTAATTTTAATTCTTGTAAAAACTAACCCTTAAATCGATATTTTATTTAAGACACGTTTACTGCGTTTCCCAATTTTTAAAATGAATTTATTACCCGTCTGGGGTCGATGGATTTTTTTAGGATGGAAAAATCCAAGGAGCATGTCCTCCGGGAGGGACTTTAAGCCGTGGGTCCCGAGTCTGAAAATTTTCAGGCTCGTAAAAGATCCTTAAGCTTGAATGAAAAGGCCTGTAAGCAAAATTTACCGAATTTTCCCGTCCTAGTACTACCTTGGTTTCCTAGATGTCAGTATGAGGCGCAACGCTGACCACGGACCACTCAAATGACATCTATACGAAAACAAGTGTACTTGTTTACTAGTATTGAAGTGTAACTAAATTAGTATGGTTCAAATTCTTACCTGTAGGGGAATAGCGCCTAAATCTCTGTAAAAGGAAAATACGGGCTTACAAGAAGAATTAATTTCTTTATATAATGTCATTAGGTTGTATTTATGACATTTCTGGCCTTCTCCCCTGGCATTGGCGGAATTGTAATTCATTTCTTAGGCGGAATTACCTTACTCTGATAACATGATGGGGGATATATATGATGATGAAGCGCCAGGAGAGTTCTTAACCTAAACTTAACCTAAATTCCAGAACATGGACAACCATTCTTCCCTTTAAGAACAGATTCCTATGGTTTGACCGGGAATCGAACTCGGAACCTCATTAACTGTAGTCAGAAACGCTGACCACTAGCCCATGGGGCTGGTCTTCCTAAAAAATAATTTTCTTAAAAAAATTGTTGTAATGGTGTGTAAAATTAGATGTTACTCTCTGGAGACCTTTGATTGGCATATAGTAGTTGCAACATTGAATACTATTTGTCTTATGACTATGAAATTCCTGTGTTATGGTTGTTTGCTATTTTCCGGCTACTGTTAAAATATTTAGGTACCACTTTGATATTTAAATATTTTAACTTGACCATATTTGTTGTGTAAGCACAAACACAATTCCAAAAGCAGTAAACATGCAAATGTACAGTGTTCATCAAACCTCGTGAAATAGATACTCGAGGCAGACATTTATTTACAGTACAATATTGATAAATTGCGGAAATTGATAGTGAAATTTATACGCCCTTAGATAATTATAATTAATTTCCATTGAGGTGGCGGCTTGAAAAAGGAAACATAAGCAGAAGCCATGTTTTGTGAAATAAATCTTCAAATTTTCCTTTTACCTGCAGAAGAATAAAAATTGAATTCATTTTCCTCATCATCAACAACAACAAGGATTAAGTCCAATGGCCTGTTCCGATCTCATTGTAGGTTGAATTGGTCCTTCCATCTCTTCAATTGTCTTCCCAACATTATTCTCCCTTTTGGTTTATAATTTTACATTCTTCTTGGTATGCGCTGTTCATTCATTCAGGGTTTATATATAGAAACAAATTTTAAAATAGACGGCGGAGATAAAATTAGTAAACAAAACATATAAATAAACCAGGGAGTAAGACAAGGGTGTCCGATGTCACCAGTATTATTTAATTTATACTTGGACCATTCATAAATGAATGGCAAGAACAAATTAATATAAGTAGTGTATTGACAACTCTATTTTTTTGCAGACGATCGAGTAATAACAGCATCAGATAATGCTTTATAACAATTCCTTTATACTTTAAATAATCATCATCATCATCACTCCAGGGATTAGGCAATTGCCCGTTCCGACTTCATAATGCATCAGCCCAACGTCTTCTAGGTCTTCCAACATCACGCCTTCCTCTTGCTTGATAATTTCTTGCTAACAATGGATATCTCTCCTTACTCATTCCATCCATGTGATCAATCCATTTCTGTCTGTAATTCGTGACTTTATCCAATAAAGGCTGTACTTTCAATTCTTCTCTTATATCCTCATTTCTTATTCTATCAATTCTTGTACATCCTTTTACTTGTCTTAGGAACCTCATCTCTCTAAAATACAATTTAATAATATCTATATCTAAAACAAAAAAATTAGCTCTGAAAGGAAAATGTGCAATAAGAACAAAAATAATAATAAACAATGTAATTATAGACCAAGTTCAGAATTCTAATTATTTGGGATGTCATTTAACCAATGGCAGAAACTTAGATAAACACACTAAAATACAATTCAATTATCTATGTGGCAAAATTAAACGCACTTTATTGAATAAGACTAGAAAAGAAACTATTTTGAAGTTTTACAAAGTATTGGCAATTCCATCTCTTATATATGGATGTGAAACTTGGACATTAACAAAGGCAGATAGTAAACAAATAGAGGCTGCTGAAATTAAGATGTTGAGAGCAATAGCAGGATACCAAAGGACCGATAAAAAGAAAAACGAAGATATAAGAACAGAACTTAATATATTCCTTTTTCTTATACACTAAATAAAATACACACACATATTTTTATTTTTTTATGTTTAGTAATTAAAACGAAAATTTGGATATCTTCATGACGAAACAGAATTTCTGCTTATGTGCCCTTTTTAAAGTCACAATAAATAAATTTATTTTTCGAATAATTCGGCTAAGTTGAATCAGAATTGTCAAAATATTCTTTCTGATTCTTTATGTTGCTATAGGGCTACGGATGTATATGTAAATAGGCCTACATTTTCCAAATATTACAACCCTAAAATATGGTTTACATCACTATTGAAGTCTGACATTTGTATATTAAAAAGGTTTATTTCACATAAAAACACATTATTTTTTAAATAAAGTTTTGAATAAACATCTTTCGATATTTTACCTATAAATACATACATTAGTACTGTTCTGACGTTATATAAATAAATAATTTCGAGTATTTAACTCACGCCTCAAATGGGAGTCAATAACCAATCACATTTCAATTAATTATGTTTTACAACCTATGGCAATCGTTTTCACCTCGCTATTTGTCGAATTCTGTTTACCATAAAGGATGCCCCTCCTTTTTAATATTCTGAACAGGTCAGAGCATTACATTGCAGTGACTGACTCTCCAATAAATAAGAGGGTACGTTGAATAGCAAATAATGAACAGATGCCTTGAACTACACATTTGATAATTGCATGTTCAATAATTATGTTTTTAAATAATGATTTTACTGAGTTGTTACCTAAATAAAATAATTAATAGCCTATAGTGTTGGTTATAATATACAATTTGATGTGTTTTATCCTTTGACCACTAGGGTGCATTTTTACAATACTGCGATCATATTTGGCAATACATAATAAGAACAAGTTTCAGTGGATGAGCAAATGAAACATAACCAACCGTTTGTCATTTGTTTTCAAATATCGTCGTTTACATTAAATATATAAATATTTTAAAACAACTATATTTAAATAATGATTTGTGAGTAAACAGCTTAATTTTATTCCTTAAATAGTCCTAACAAATGCCACTCTTGATTTCTAAATCCTCTAGATAAATTGGAAATCACTCGTGGCATTACTTATAATAATGTTTTGTATAAGTACATATTTTAGGGGATGATATCCCACTTGCTCATCTACATAAATTCAAATAAAAAAGTAAACCTTATTGTAGCAGTATATGAATAATTACCTGAGGTAAAAATGTATACCGTATACAGGGTTTTCGGACATTTCCATTAAAAAAATTCTAGGGATTGTAGAGGGGACTGGGCAGTTAACCTTCTGAATAGGAATCTTTGTCCGGAAACGTATGGTTTTCGTGTTGCAATAATTTAGCATTAATCGTTTAAATCTCCCTCGTCTACCGGAGATAAATCATTAGTAAATTAATGATTTATGTCGCAGTTAATTAAATTTATGTAACATTCACTGTGTGTATATTTTCAAAAGATATAATAAAAAGTCTTACAGTTGAACGAGAACCTGAGGTAAAATAATCTAAAATACGCCATATCAACATTGGGAGATTCTTAATTACTCACTGCTCTAACAGAATAGCCATCTTATGAAAAATGTGCCGGCAAAAAAATGTCATCCAGAACCTAACTAATATAATCTAACCTACATAATCTTATTTAAAGTTCTAAACTGGCTAATCCTATATATCATATATAAACTTATCTACTTAACCTAACCCGAATAAATATGTTGGCAACTGATTATGGCGCTAACGTGAATAAACATATTGGCAACCATGTTGCTAGCACCAATGTTATCTGATGAGTTTCGATAACCAACAATGTAGTTAGTAACTTGTGATCCGTTGCAAGATTCGTAGGCGGGCATTTCGGAGAGAATAGCCAAGATTTTAGTACTTTTCTTATGTTACAACACAAGACTTTATCATAAGTAATGCCACGAGTGATTGATTTACAAATAGAATTTGTAAAATAGTCACTGCAAAATAATGCTGCGTCCTATTCAGAGTGTTAAAAAGGAGGAGCTTGATTTTACAAAGATAAAATTAAACTGTTAAAATCCAGGCGAAAAACGACTGTGATTGGTTGTAAATAAAAAAAGTCATTGAAATGTGATTGGTCATTGACACCTATTTGGGGCATGAGTTAAATATTCTAAAATAAAATCAGTAGGCTTTCTACGTGATTTCTGTTGATTCAGTGTAATGTGTCAGAGAAGTACAAATATTACATCTAACATTAACCTCTTTGAGTCTAGCTACAAACTCTCTGTTTATTAGGAGTACGCTTATCTGTCTACTGTTCTCATCATCATGACATGTGGTCAGAACAGGGGTACCGAGCCTAAGGTGAGAAAAAACATGTGTAGAAACCGAAGATACTACTACGTTGATGAAGGTAGTGTAATTTTCTCTTCGAAGCCTCTTTTACAGATTTATGGGTCGGTGTCACCAACAGAAGGGTAACTAATTTACGCTAGTTTTTTCCGTGTATAATACATAGCTTTAAACGTGCGGTAATACAGTTACCTTTTGTTGGGGCGAGAAACCGACCCGCTTTGTTATTTTACGGGCCTTAAAAATCTTCCACAGACTCGGGAATCATGTCTTTTAAGTCCTTCCAGAAGAACTTGTTCCTTGGATTATTCCATTCTTTAAAAAAAAAAAACGTGACCCTTGGGACTAGACTCAAGTAACATAACCAGTATATGACTACCGCGTCCTTCACTGACTACATTAATCAGCATAGATTGAAGTAGGAAGAACGATATTGAGTACTAACACACTACTAGTTTATTTTCAATATGTTCAAAGCTACATCAGTGCCCTCCCACCATCCCAGACCCAAGTTCGTTGCTTAATAAGTTACTAGTTTATTTTCAATATGTTCAAAGCTACATCAGTGCCCTCCCACCATCCCGACCCAAGTTCGTTGCTTAATAAGTTACTAGTTTATTTTCAATATGTTCAAAGCTACATCAGTGCCCTCCCACCATCCCAGACCCAAGTTCGTTGCTTAATAAGTTACTAGTTTATTTTCAATATGTTCAAAGCTACATCAGTGCCCTCCCACCATCCCAGACCCAAGTTCGTTGCTTAATAATTACTAGTTTATTTTCAATATGTTCAGAGCTACATCAGTGCCCTCCCACCATCCCAGACCCAAGTTCGTTGCTTAATAAGTTACTAGTTTATTTTCAATATGTTCAGAGCTACATCAGTGCCCTCCCACCATCCCAGACCCAAGTTCGTTGCTTAATAAGTTACTAGTTTATTTTCAATATGTTCAAAGCTACATCAGTGCCCTCCCACCATCCCAGACCCAAGTTCGTTGCTTAATAAGTTACTAGTTTATTTTCAATATGTTCAAAGCTACATCAGTGCCCTCCCACCATCCCAGACCCAAGTTCGTTGCTTAATAAGTTACTAGTTTATTTTCAATATGTTCAAAGCTACATCAGTGCCCTCCCACCATCCCAGACCCAAGTTCGTTGCTTAATAAGTTACTAGTTTATTTTCAATATGTTCAAAGCTACATCAGTGCCCTCCCACCATCCCAGACCCAAGTTCGTTGCTTAATAAGTTACTAGTTTATTTTCAATATGTTCAAAGCTACATCAGTGCCCTCCCACCATCCCAGACCCAAGTCGTTGCTTAATAAGTTACTAGTTTATTTTCAATATGTTCAGAGCTACATCAGTGCCCTCCCACCATCCCAGACCCAAGTTCGTTGCTTAATAAGTTACTAGTTTATTTTCAATATGTTCAGAGCTACATCAGTGCCCTCCCACCATCCCAGACCCAAGTTCGTTGCTTAATAAGTTACTAGTTTATTTTCAATATGTTCAAAGCTACATCAGTGCCCTCCCACCATCCCAGACCCAAGTTCGTTGCTTAATAAGTTACTAGTTTATTTTCAATATGTTCAAAGCTACATCAGTGCCCTCCACCATCCCAGACCCAAGTTCGTTGCTTAATAAGTTACTAGTTTATTTTCAATATGTTCAAAGCTACATCAGTGCCCTCCCACCATCCCAGACCCAAGTTCGTTGCTTAATAAGTTACTAGTTTATTTTCAATATGTTCAAAGCTACATCAGTGCCCTCCCACCATCCCAGACCCAAGTTCGTTGCTTAATAAGTTACTAGTTTATTTTCAATATGTTCAAAGCTACATCAGTGCCCTCCCACCATCCCAGACCCAAGTTCGTTGCTTAATAGTTACTAGTTTATTTTCAATATGTTCAGAGCTACATCAGTGCCCTCCCACCATCCCAGACCCAAGTTCGTTGCTTAATAAGTTACTAGTTTATTTTCAATATGTTCAAAGCTACATCAGTGCCCTCCCACCATCCCAGACCCAAGTTCGTTGCTTAATAAGTTACTAGTTTATTTTCAATATGTTCAAAGCTACATCAGTGCCCTCCCACCATCCCAGACCCAAGTTCGTTGCTTAATAAGTTACTAGTTTATTTTCAATATGTTCAGAGCTACATCAGTGCCCTCCCACCATCCCAGACCCAAGTTCGTTGCTTAATAAGTTACTAGTTTATTTTCAATATGTTCAAAGCTACATCAGTGCCCTCCCACCATCCCAGACCCAAGTTCGTTGCTTAATAAGTTACTAGTTTATTTTCAATATGTTCAGAGCTACATCAGTGCCCTCCCACCATCCCAGACCCAAGTTCGTTGCTTAATAAGTTACTAGTTTATTTTCAATATGTTCAAAGCTACATCAGTGCCCTCCCACCATCCCAGACCCAAGTTCGTTGCTTAATAAGTTACTAGTTTATTTTCAATATGTTCAGAGCTACATCAGTGCCCTCCCACCATCCCAGACCCAAGTTCGTTGCTTAATAAGTTACTAGTTTATTTTCAATATGTTCAAAGCTACATCAGTGCCCTCCCACCATCCCAGACCCAAGTTCGTTGCTTAATAAGTTACTAGTTTATTTTCAATATGTTCAAAGCTACATCAGTGCCCTCCCACCATCCCAGACCCAAGTTCGTTGCTTAATAAGTTACTAGTTTATTTTCAATATGTTCAGAGCTACATCAGTGCCCTCCCACCATCCCAGACCCAAGTTCGTTGCTTAATAAGTTACTAGTTTATTTTCAATATGTTCAGAGCTACATCAGTGCCCTCCCACCATCCCAGACCCAAGTTCGTTGCTTAATAAGTTACTAGTTTATTTTCAATATGTTCAAAGCTACATCAGTGCCCTCCCACCATCCCAGACCCAA
The DNA here is from genome assembly GCA_030220185.1 of Diploptera punctata. Classification (NCBI taxonomy): domain Eukaryota; kingdom Metazoa; phylum Arthropoda; class Insecta; order Blattodea; family Blaberidae; genus Diploptera; species Diploptera punctata. The sequence goes on along the minus strand of JASPKZ010006840.1, from coordinate 103,402 downwards.
GTTCGTTGCTTAATAAGTTACTAGTTTATTTTCAATATGTTCAAAGCTACATCAGTGCCCTCCCACCATCCCAGACCCAAGTTGTCGTTGCTTAATAAGTTACTAGTTTATTTTCAATATGTTCAAAGCTACATCAGTGCCCTCCCACCATCCCAGACCCAAGTTCGTTGCTTAATAAGTTACTAGTTTATTTTCAATATGTTCAGAGCTACATCAGTGCCCTCCCACCATCCCAGACCCAAGTTCGTTGCTTAATAAGTTACTAGTTTATTTTCAATATGTTCAAAGCTACATCAGTGCCCTCCCACCATCCCAGACCCAAGTTCGTTGCTTAATAAGTTACTAGTTTATTTTCAATATGTTCAAAGCTACATCACAGTGCCCTCCCACCATCCCAGACCCAAGTTCGTTGCTTAATAAGTTACTAGTTTATTTTCAATATGTTCAAAGCTACATCAGTGCCCTCCCACCATCCCAGACCCAAGTTCGTTGCTTAATAAGTTACTAGTTTATTTTCAATATGTTCAAAGCTACATCAGTGCCCTCCCACCATCCCAGACCCAAGTTCGTTGCTTAATAAGTTACTAGTTTATTTTCAATATGTTCAAAGCTACATCAGTGCCCTCCCACCATCCCAGACCCAAGTTCGTTGCTTAATAAGTTACTAGTTTTATTTTCAATATGTTCAGAGCTACATCAGTGCCCTCCCACCATCCCAGACCCAAGTTCGTTGCTTAATAAGTTACTAGTTTATTTTCAATATGTTCAGAGCTACATCAGTGCCCTCCCACCATCCCAGACCCAAGTTCGTTGCTTAATAAGTTACTAGTTTATTTTCAATATGTTCAGAGCTACATCAGTGCCCTCCCACCATCCCAGACCCAAGTTCGTTGCTTAATAAGTTACTAGTTTATTTTCAATATGTTCAGAGCTACATCAGTGCCCTCCCACCATCCCAGACCCAAGTTCGTTGCTTAATAAGTTACTAGTTTATTTTCAATATGTTCAGAGCTACATCAGTGCCCTCCCACCATCCCAGACCCAAGTTCGTTGCTTAATAAGTTAAGATTTGTTTGTTGGCATTGCCAGTTGGACTCACAGCACTAGAGCAGTAAGGAGAAGTGAGGTTATTTGCTTATTCGTGAGTACAATCTTAATTTTGTAGTATCTAGTACGTTATGTTTTTATTCGGTTTTTGTTTAAATCTTTACATTATAAAATACATTCTCCAATGTATAATAATTTTACAATTTTTTTTAGTTTTTTATTACAAAACACACCCGGGCACTAATTGTCACATATGTGGAAATTAAATCAAAATACCAAGTAAAAGAGTAAATAAAAGTAAATTATTAGTGAAAAAAATAATCATCATCATCCTGCCACGTGTTAGTCCTAGAAGAACTGTTACGGCCTGAGAAAGTGGTTTTCGTGCCATCGACCAACTGACAGTTTCCCATTTGGACAGTAGTTCATTATTGCCTTGGGGATCCTGGATCTAGCCATTCTTGAGACATGTTCCTTTTATCGAATTGAGTTATCAATGAAAAGATATTTATTTATTTATACATTTAATTAACTATTTCACCTTCATGAAATGCAACTGTCTTGTTTTAAACATAATTTATTACTGAACTGTACAAAAAAACTTGATAAATTTAATATCTGCATTTTCTTTTATCATCATCATCATCATCACCCCAGGGATTAGGCAATTGCCCGTTCCGACTTCATAATGCATCAGCCCAACGTATTCTAGGTCTTCCAACATCACGCCTCGTGCTTGATAATTTCTTGCTAACAATGGATATCTCTCCTTACTCATTCCATCCATATGATCAATCCATTTCTGTTTGTAATTCGTGACCTTATCCAATAAAGGCTGTACTTTCAATATTCTTCTCTTATATCCTCATTTCTTATTCTATCAATTCTTGTACATCCTTTTACTTGTCTTAGGAACCTCATCTCCGCCGTCTGTATTCTATCGTTCTGTTTTTTCACTGGAGCCCAAGTTTCACATCCATACAATATTGTGGGAACCGCCATAAAATTATACATTTTTATCTTGGTTTCTTTTCTAATTTTATTTTTGAATGTTCTCTGTATTATTCCACACACCGTCTGAAATTTATTTATTTTGGAGTCAATATCTCTTTCCACATTGTAGCCAACATCACAGCCCAAATATTTGAAACTAGATACCTGTTCTATACATTGATTTTCTAAAATAATTTTGGAATTTTCTTTTATATTACTGAAATTGTTAGCCTATTTATTTTTCATAATATTTCATTTACAACATATTTAATAGATTTAATTTTAACTTATTAAAATTGACTTTTTTATTAAACTATTTTAGGTCGTGTACTATGAAGTTTTATTAAGACAATCGTGTTTTAAGAAAACAATTTTACATTGAAAAATTCACGTTTTATTTAATTTCTAGTTCTTATTTTTTTCTGTGGCTTTCCTGCTCAGCATAACTTTCTTTTACTTTTAAATAGTAAATGTTACTTCTAGCCTGTTTACTTCTAGAATGTAAAGAAAGTGATAATTTATCGAGTTCTTATTTCTGTGGCTTTATGTCTTAGCATAACTCATTCTTACTTCTTACTTATAATTTATAAAATTGAAAGAGAATGGGAATTTTTCGAGTTCTTATTTCTGTGGCATTCCTGCTTAGCATAACCATTCCATTCTTGAATAAGAACTGTTATACTTCTTCCTTGTTTATTTTTAAAATATAAAGAAAATAATAATTTTGCCGATAAAATTACTTTTGATACCGGAACAATCACTGCACATGATTCATTGTGGTGCAAATTACGGCGACGTTAAGGCACCATGGCTCGTTTAGAATTTTATATGATCGTATAGTCAAAACAATTTGCCAGCGAAATTTAAAATACTCAATAATTAAAAGTCACATATTAAAGTTATATCTAGTTGTCCCGCTCCTTAGCTGAGTGGTTAAGGTAAGATGCAGGGCGCAGAGTTCCGCCCTGAATCAAGTTTCCATGGGTAAATAAATGTTCTAATGGAATTTCGGCCAGTATGGGACAGGAGCCCATCCAGCATTGTGAAGCATTTGGGTAGTTACAAAATAAATAGCGGCTCCAGGTTGAGAAAACCAAGTAAAACGAATTGGAACCTGACATGCTGACCTCATGTCACTCCTACATTGACTGTATGATTACCTAACTTTATGATTAACACATGTGGTTGTGATACCAGCAATCTGGTAGGCCATGTCCTTTTAGGCATGTCGCACCATGAATTTATTTGATTATATGTTTAGTTTATAGAATGTTTAATTATAGAAGTATATGTTTAATTATAGAAGTATAACATATCTTATTAATGTTTACAATTCTTTTAATTCTTCGTCCAATTATTAAATTAATCGGAGAGTATTACTTTTTATTATTTTTATTTAAAGTTATACTACTACAGGCCAAAAGAGGCTTTTGGGGTAGTAGGAAATTAAAGATTCCCCCAAAATTCTAGCCCATCGACACGAGATGTCATCCGGCTTGTTAGCTCTGTGTTACGGCCATCTTTACCTTCAGAACAACATCTGGTACTCATATTTCCATTAGAACCCAGTCGACCCCAGTGTCATGGTGCCGCCAGGATGTTTAGGCCAGTTTGAAAGCCCTGATTCCACGGGACTCGAACCCCGAACTTCCGGCTTTTATAGTATTGCTTCACCAACTATGATACGGCGTGCCCCATAATTTTATTTATAGGGCTCAAATTATGAAAATTGATTAGTTATCAATTAAAACATATTGTTTTATTATTTTCAATTCATAAAAAATAAGAATATGTAATTTGCAAACGAAAATATTAAAAATGAATGTTTGCCTTCATATTTATTATGATTTTCCGGGAATATAGCTAGAAGTGAAATTATACGAAAATATTTACTATACTTGAAAATGCTCATTGTGCTTATCTCTGATATTATATATAAATATATAAATTGAAAAAAACTGCACTTAAACTAGCGTGAAATATTTTAAAAGTCCTATAGAACAACAGCGCGCATTCGCCAGAGTTTATAGAGCCAGCGATAACCCACAATCGAACCACATATCGATTATCATCCTCGATTACTATCCGTCGCTATGAAATTTAAATTACCAATATTTGCAATAAATCCTCAAATCTATGTTAAAATATATTAATAATATTAAAATTACCAAACGTTTTTTTATTATTAAGAGTCCCACCACCATCCCCCTGGGTTTCCTCGGGCTTAATGCCCATATCCCCAGGTCTGCTCTTGTCCCTAATTACTCTCTGCTGTTTTTATTATGTTCATTTTCAGGATACAAGTTTCGGGTGTTTGTTCTTAATACTACTTATATACAGTTATTTTTACATATTAATCCTTAACCTAAGTCTTAAATCTACCACCTAATCTAGTAATATTTACATGGTGTTGTGTTAAAACTAATACTTAATTTACTAACTTACAACTAACTTATTGCTAGATTACATATAATCCCTTCTTCTATGTCTGCGGATGTCCTCCTCTTGGCGTTGAGTAAGGACCCATCCGACGAACTTTCTCACTGCTTGATATGGCTGTTTTTCTGTCCAAAACTGTAGAGGAGGCGGCCAGTTCATATCACCATTTAGTGCAGCCTCATGTAAGTCCCTTCGTCTGGCCTCATATTTGATGCATTCGTACAGGACATGTTGTACAGTGTCCAGCTCTGTTCCGAAGCAATCGCAATGAGGCGTTCTTGAGAGGCCTCTTTCATGGAGTTTGACTTTCAAAGAGCCGTGGCCGCTCAGGAGTTGCGTGATATGGTGACTTGGTTGGATCCAAGTTATCTTTAGCCTTTCCTTGATGTTAGGCAGAAATTCATATGTTATGCGTCTATGTTCTGCCGCTTCCCATCGTTCTTGCCATTCCTCGGAAATTCTTTCCTGGATAATCCGTCTGATGGTGTCTCATTCATCTGGTGTCTGGTATAAGTCTGGCGTGATCACAGTGTCGCCGACTAGTATCGTCTGGTCTCTTCTGACTTTAAAGTTTTGTATTCTTTGAGCGATATACAGATCGATAGGTAGGACTCCTGCAATCACAGGCAGGCAAACCCCAGACACCGTATTGTACGCTTTTGTAACTCTTATGAGGACTTGGCATTGGGCAGAAAGTAGCTTCTTCTTTTGAAGTGTGGTTAACTTGCGGGCCCAGCCATGTGCTGCGTATCCGCAAATTTGTTGGAACAATTCCTTGTAGAGCGTTAGGTAATTTATTGCTCCATATCCCCAGATTTGACCTACAAGCCGTGCCATCCCGTGGAATAGGTTTTTCGCCGTGTTGGTGACATTGTTGATGTGCTGGTCGACTCGCAATCTGCTCTGGAGAGTTACTCCCAGGTACTTGTGATCTTGTGTGAAGCGGAGATTGCGATTTCCAATTCTCACGGTTGGCGGGCGTTGTTCATTCAGATGTCCTTTGAGAATCATTCCCATGGTTTTATCGGGAGATATGGTTAACTTGTGTAAGCTAGCCCATTGTTGGAGCTGCTGTAAGACTATTTGGGAGCGTTCTTCCAGCTGTCTTCTGGACTGTCCAGAAATGATCATCACTAAGTCGTCTGCGTATGCTATTGGTAATGCATTTTGGGTTGAGCAGATCGTCCATTACCAGATTCCAGAAACTGGGGCCCAGAACTGATCCTTGGGGACAACCTATGGTAACATGTTTTCGGATTTGGTTGTTGTTCTCGATCAGGTTTACAGCTACCAAACGTTTGTTGAAAATGGGTGTACACTTGTTTATCACTCCCTAACGCTGATCCAACCAGCGATAACCCAAAACAGCGATAGAAAAATCATAGCCTAAGTAATATACTCAGTGTAGAAAATTGCAGTTAGCATCACAATATTGTCTAACAGTGTCATAATATTGTGATTTGCATATTTAAATAAATACTTCAAAATTGTCTAATAATGTTATAAAAAATTGTTTTAAAAAGTTTAAAATATTAAATAATGTTAGTAAATACATAAGAAGAGCTATAGTTTACAACAATATAACTAAAAAATCAAGCGCTAGTAGAAGTGCAGTTGAACCAAAATAAGGATATATCATTTACAAACAAAAATATTAAAAATAATTGTTTACCTTCATATTTATTATGATTTTCCGGAAATAAAGATGGAAGTGAAATTATAGGAAAATATTTACTATACTTGAAAATGCTGATTGTTCTTACCTCTGATATTAGATAAAAATATATAAATTGGAAAAACTGCACTTAAACTTACTTGATATATTTTCAAAGTCCTATAGAACAACAGTGCGCATGAACCAAGGTTTATAGAGCCAGCGATAATACACCATCGAACCACATATTGATTATTATCCTTGCGACATATCAATTATTATCGAGATCGTACTAAAGTTCATACAGCTTATGCTAGATGGCAGCACGTCGCTATGAAATTTAAATGACCAATCTCCCCAATTCTATGTTAAAGAAATATATTAATAATATTAAAATTGCCAGACGTTTATTAAAAATGGGTGTACACTTACTTATCACTTTCATAGACCAATAAAATCAGCGATAGAAAATCATAGACTAAGTAATGTACTCTGGGGGCACGCCGTAGTGTAATGGTTAAGGCAGTGCGCTACAAACCGGAAGGTCGAGGGTTCAAATCCCGGTGGGGTCAGAATTTTTAAACTGACCCAAACCTTCTGGTGGCACCATGGCCCTGGGGTCGACTCAGCCTCTAACTGAAATGAGTACCAGATGCTTGTTCTGGGGGTAAATGCGGCCGTCACGCAGGGCTGACAACCCGGCTGACATCAAGTGTCGATTGTCTAGAAAAAGTGGGAGCCTTAACATCCTACTACCCCAAGGGCCTCCCGAGGCCTATAGTGCGAACACTTTACTTTGGCCATGAACCTACGGGTTCGATAATGCCAGTGAGTAAGTAATGCACTCTGCGGAGAAAATAGCAGTTAACTTCACAATATTATCTAACAGTATCATAATATTGTGATTTGCGTAATTAAATAAACACTTGAAAATTGTCTAATAATATTATAAAAATTGTTTGAAAAAGTTTAAAATATTAAAAAATGTTAGTAAATACAGAAGAATATCTATAATTTACAACAATAAACTGAAAAATCAAGAGTAAGTAGAAGTGCAGTTCAGACTATAAATTTTATATAACTCTATTTATTTATGATTAATAAGTTACTTATGACTAATGTAGACTTAATTCATTTCATGGAATATTTATTTATGTGTAAGAGGTTAGAAAGACGGCAGTGAAAATGTTTAATTCACGACGTCGCATTGCAGTCGGTATTCTCAATAGTAATATCCCTAGATTCTGATAAAATTCCCTTATAACTACTGCATATTTTCATACATTCATATTTTATGAAAGCAAACAGATCTAAGTGCAGAACGTACTGAATATTTATCGGCACAAAATCAATTCATGTTTGTTCTTTATTATCCTTGTCATGCATTCCTTTGTGCACCATCAAATAAATAAGAGCGCAATTTCGTATTGAGTGCAAAGGAAATAATGATTCCATATTCAGATTTCCAGTCAAATTTGTCATTTTTTTGAATCAGAATTTTAATGCTCAGATATTTCATTCCTTTGGAACACAAGTTACAAATATTACAACACGATTTTCAAACAAAAACTCGTTGCAATTAGAAGTTAGAAACAAAAATCTGTTTTATGAATTTCAGTTCCTCTAACTGTGTTGACTCCGATTATAATAAGATATGTATTATATATTTCTACTTATTACAATGATAAAGAAGAAACAAAAGTCGATACTGTTGGTGATAATACTGATGATAGTGAAACAAATTGGGGTGTGGCTGTGTCGTGGACACGGCCGTGTGTTTAACGTGAATACGTGTACATAACAGGTAATGTTATCTTTGAGCGTATTATATGTATGTGGCCGCCCCAGCTGCAGATATACTGGCGCCGTCGTTCATCCGCTCGGACGTCTTCATTCTTTTACAGGCTGAATAGCAGTTCTAGTTACTCTTGATTTTCAGTTTATTGTTGTAAACTATAGCTCTGCTTCTGTATTTACTAATATTTTTTTAATTTTTTTTAATTTTTTCAAACAATTTTTATAACATTATTTGATAATTTATAACTATTTTAATAAATACGCAAATCATAGCATTATGACACTGTTAGACAATATTGTGATGCTGACTGCTATTTTCTTCACAGAGTATATTACTGAGTCTATGATTTTTCGATCGCTGGTTTGGGTTATCACTGGTTGGAACGGCGTTAGGAAGTGATAAGTAAGTGTACACTCTTTTTTAATAAACATTTGGTAATTTTAATATTATTAATATATTTCTTTAACATAGATTTGGGTATTTATTGCAAAGATTGGTAATTTAAATTTCAGAGCGACGATCTGCCATCTAGTGTAAGCTCTATAAACTTTAGTACGAAATCGGTATGAGGCAAGGATGATAATCCATATGTGGTTCGATGGTAGGTTAGCGCTGGCTCTATGAACTCTAGCGCGTGCGCACTATTGTTCTGTAGGACTTTGAAAATATATCAGGTAACTTAAAGTGTTGTTTTTCCTATTTGTACTTATTACAATGATAACGAAGAATCAAATTTAGATACTGTTGATGATAATATTGATGATAGTGACAAAAATGGGGTGTAGCTGTGTCGTGGATACGGCCGTGTGTTTAACGTGAACGCGTGTACGTAACACGTAACATTTTATTATATGTATGTGGCCGTCCCAACTGCAGATAGACTGGCGCCTTCGTTTATCCGCTCGGACGCCTTCATTCTTTTACATTCCCGGCATCGCTTGACTCTGTCATATTGCATTTTATAGGTACCACTAGATTGCTCTTGAGAAGGCCTTTCCAACCGTATATAATCTCTATATTTTGATTTGGCTTTTTTGATTAGAATAGGCCGACATTGCATTATTTATTTAATTTTTGTACTTTAACACCATATATATTCACTCTATTTCACATTGGCGGCTTCATGGTGCAAGCGATTAGACGCTCGCCTCTCATCGCTGGAGTCCCGAGATCGAGTCTCGGTCACCCCATGTGGGTTTCATGGTGGGCGAAATGGAGCTTGGCAGGTTGTCCTCGGGTTTCTCCCGTTTTCCCCTATCACAAACTTCATTCCACCATTTCTCCACACTCATCTCATCCATTTCGTTTCATTTCGTTCATCCGCCCCTGTGACGGTGCGTCAGGAGTGGTCGGCCGGCACCTTTGTAGTTCAGAGACCTATATATATATATATATATAGAGGCTTCATCTCATCTCATCCTTCGACCTGAATCTGAGTTGGACACGAGTTGAGGATATTTATATATTTATTTCACACTAATGTCTTATATACGTAATCGATAGATCTTGACGAGAGCTGACGATTGAAACTCAAACGAACGTCTTGTCGTAACTTCTCCGAATCAAAATTTATACTAAACGAATATTATGTGACGCAGCGAAATCACCTCAAAATGTCGGCGCTTCCCTCTCCACCGCGCGCGATACATCACAGTCCGTACTCAATGTAACAAATTCTTTGATTCTTTATATATCGAGTGGTGTAATTAAATTTTGGATGTAGATGATATAGCTGAAACACCAAAATATATCCACTGATTTTGTTATCATCAGTTTCCTGAATTACCTCCCACTGCGGACGCAAATTTAAATACATATTCACGTCAATAATAATAATAATAATAATAATAATAATAATAATAATAATAGTAATAATAGTAATAATTCTATCTATTCTATAGCAATTCTGCCCGAGGGCAGCCTTTCACTGCAATCATAGCATTTTCATGCTATACTTTGCAGCTTTACTAAGGAATTATATGTGTGGTAGCTTCCCGTTGCTTTCCACACCGGCGAAGGATGATGATGATGATGATGATAATGATGATGATTATGATGATGTTAAGGATGATAGTGATGATGGCCGCATGATTTTCGGGGACCCTTGGGCCCTAAGCGTCCTAACATTTGTCTTATAGGTGAGGAAAAACTCCGAAAAAAATCTCACCCAGGAGTCTGTCCCGACCGAGAATCGAACCCGGGCCCGTTGCGTGACGAGGCAGCACGCTTCCTTGAGACCACTGCGGTGGACAACAATAACAATAATAATAATAATAATGATAATGATGATAATAATGATGATGATAATAGTAATGATAATAGTAATACTAGTAATACATATTTGAATTTCTTTAATTGGAACTCTTAAATTAATAATAGAATTAACCGCGCAAATGTTCTTTTTGAGTAAATTTACGTTATTTAGATGCACAAAGAATATAATGGTAATGATGGAAAAGGGGATTCCATGCCACCAACCTTAATTCAAATAAAAACCGGAAAAAGCACAATATTGTTCCAATATGTGAATAATTACAGAGAAATATATATGCTGAGTTTTCCCAAGAAAATGTGAAAAATGCCTTGAAATAAAGTGAGAAGTTGTGCTCAAACTGACCTAAAATGAGCATATTTACAAGTAAAATGTGTAATAGTCATTGCTCAGACAGTGTAGCCAATGTATCACAAAAACCCGCTAACAAACAAGTGAACGCTTAACTATTCTGTTGTACTAACTCGTCTAATTTTTCACCCTAACTTGCCCAAATTAACACAAACTTACCCATCTAACACTAACTTGCCCTATTCTCACCTTAACTTGTCCACTAATGTTGGTGGACTATTGGGATAAAGTAAACATGTTGGTAATTGGCTCTAGCGGGAACGTGCGTTATCATATTGGCCAACACGAAGCTAAAAGTCACTCTTTTCCGAATGGATGTTCAATGGTGGCATGAAATAGCTTATGAAAATAGTGTTAATAATTTAATAATAAATCAAATATTTTATCTCAATCAGAAATCACATTTTAAGTCATATACGTTCTTACGTTACTAAATTGTGCTAATATATCATACAAAAATCAATTTTTTTTATCGCCATGCAGAAGTATTGAATGATTGGCATATGTGAGGCGAATTCTCGTGCTTCAGCTATTTTTTTATGTGGACAGGAAGGAATACATGAAAAATCTCGCGTCGTTTTCTCGATTGATCTCCGATCTGCCCAGACGTACCACCATGCTGAATATCCGTTCCTTTCAATGTATCAAATTCACTGTATATTCTGCTGGAAAAGAGGTACAAAGTGAATACTTCCAATATTGATGTCAATACATCTCATTTTATATATGTTATTATAATGGGTGGTAAATCAATTCCTAATATTTTATGTTCTTTGTTCTCCTTCGACGATTATCCATTTTTAAATGCATGCTCGAGTCATATGGAAAGATCTGGAATCATTATAACGAGTTTATATTTGCGTTTACTATAATATAATTTTAACTAATTTATTTGTTTTGTGTCAATATTTTGTTAAACTAATTAATTCACAGACCTACCGAACCAGGAGGATCATTGCTATGCTGACATAAGCTCACCATACTTCCCTATCCTGCCTTCATGGTAATTATCCCTGGTTTTTCGACAAAACGTTTCAGTGCTCCTCTTTTATTTTGAGTTGTGCCCCATGCCCTGCTCATCACAGTTTAGCAGATTTAACTGTTCTTATTATGCATACATCTACTTTGTTATAAAGATCATATAGCTGATTGATGCATAACATCCTCCATTCACCTATCTGATCGTCTCTCTTTAGTCCAAAACATTTGTTAAGTAGGCCTACTTTATTTTCAAATACACGTTATCTATTACTTCTCAAAATACATGAACACGTTTCTCATCCATATAACTGGACAAATCACGGTTTTTAACATTTTAGTTTAATACATTTTAGAGAAGTTGAAATGGTGGCGGCTCATGCTTTAACCCTTAAATTAAAAAATGTGTCCTATAAGATACATCAATTTGTTTCATTCATTTAATAATCGTAATAATACAGATGAAAACTAACGATAAGACATTATTTAATATTATTTTTTTTTGTATTTGAAGAGAAAAATTTTCGCCTAGACCGGGACTCGAACCCGGGACCCTTGGCTTTCCGGGCCAAGTGCTCTACCAACTGAGCTACCGAGGCGAGTTACGATCTAGACGCAATTTTTTCTCTTATGTACGTTGTAATTCCCTCGCGCCAAATGCTTTAAACCATAGCTTCTATCTTTGCAAATGGCGGCTTCTTTGTTAAGAAGACATTTATTGGGAATTTAACACTACTTTATAGCCAGTAGGGCTTCTATTGACGATTTTATTATTAATTTTTCTCTTCAAATATTATTTATCCTTCTATGAGAGGTGTTAAATTAATAATAAAATCGTCAATAGAAGCCCTACTGGCTATAAAGTAGTGTTAAATTCCCAATAAATGTCTTCTTAACAAAGAAGCCGCCATTTGCAAAGATAGAAGCTATGGTTTCAAGCATTTGGCGCGAGGGAATTACAACGTACATAAGAGAAAAATTTGCGTCTAGATCGTAACTCGCCTCGGTAGCTCAGTTGGTAGAGCACTTGGCCCGGAAAGCCAAGGGTCCCGGGTCGAGTCCCGGTCTAGGCAAAAATTTTTCTCTTCAAATATTATTTATCCTTCTATGAGAAGTGTTAAATTAATAATAAAATCGTCTATAGAAGCCCTACTGGCTATAAAGTAGTGTTAAATTCCCAATAAATGTCTTCTTAACAAAGAAGCCGCCATTTGCAAAGATAGAAGCTATGGTTTCAAGCATTTGGCGCGAGGGAATTACAACGTACATAAGAGAAAAAATTGCGTCTAGATCGTAACTCGCCTCGGTAGCTCAGTTGGTAGAGCACTTGGCCTGGAAAGCCAAGGGTCTCGGGTTCGAGTCCCGGTCTAGGCGAAAATTTTTCTCTTCAAATATTATTTATCCTTCTATGAGAAGTGTTAAATTAATAATAAAATCGTCAATTATTTAATGTTTTTTTTTATTTCACAATATATCTAACAATAACAGTTACACACCATTTCGTTTTCGCTGCGGTCCGCCACATTTAAATAATTGGCACGACAATTTTTTTTCCCCCCCATCTAAGACTTAAACTCGCTGGGGGTTCACTGTATTACAATTAAAATTAGCTTTAAAATTAAGTTAATATAGCACATGAGAAAATTGAAAGACTTAAATGCCATCAAAATGGCCTAAGCTTATTACTCAGAAAGAAACGCATAATTCCAATCTATTCCATTGACACGATAATATAACCCCTCACCTTTTAGGTATTTTTACGTGTCATACGCCACCTGGGCCTTATAGTAACACCGCCCATAGTGAGAGGGATTCACGTATGGATCTCACACACAATTATTTTTTACTACACAGGAGTGGAGGAACTCTGGATAGGGATGTATGGAGACCTTATCTCCGTGCGGCCATGAATCTCCAGGTCCGATAGTTCAAGTGAGTTAGTTAATTATTAATTATTTAGTAATTACATTAAAAATACAATTCTCATTTATTTTTATTGTATTAATATGCAGATTTTTAGTGTTCACACATCTTTCTATGTCTAAAGTTTTATTTTCTTCTCCACTTGTCTCCGTCCATCTACTCCATATCCTCCAGTCCTCTTGTTCTCATCCCGGTTCTTGTTTCTTGCATCCACGAGTTTCGAGATCTTCCTTCTGATTCATATATTTCTTATTTGAGGGTTAGGTATATAAATGACCGTAATTTTAGGAGAATTAGCCACTTTCCAAAAACTCAAATTGAAGTTAGTATATCTATGAAAATAAAATTAAATCCCAATAAAAATGTGGACAGTGACCGATCTGTCTTTAATAAGGAATTTATAACATAGACATATCTCTCGTGAATGATATAAAATGATAAATATTAACTGTAGGAAATGTCTGTATTAATCAAAATATTTTTTTTATTTCTCCTGTACAATAACAGGATTATATAAAAATTCAATTGCCTTAAGCTTAATATATTCAACAATAAAACCTAGTTTGCTAAATGAGTGATGCTACCTTCTGCTGCAGACTCCCGCGACATTTATATAATTTCCGTCCTGAATTGTAATGTTGTCATAAAGCGTTGAAAACGTTAGAAACAGGAAAATTTTCTGACAGTTAAATTTACTACAAAATCCACTTGAATTTCCCCACCTGTCACCGAATGTTTTGTTAAGGTGTAAAACACAGCATTTTCTAATGAATCAAACAAGTGAACACTTTTCTATTGTGAAATGTTTGACTCAGAGAAAAATAGTATATTACGATGCGAAGTTGGGAAGTGATTTTTATAGAAGCGAGGAAAATGTTTGAAAACCGAGCGATATCGAGGTTTTTAATTTCCGAGATTCTGTAAAGCACTTCACAAACGTGCGTTGTACATTATATTTTGCGCGATGGTGTTTTCGACATAATAAATAATAATAAAATAATAACATCCTTGTTGGAAATATTTGCGTTCGTTATAAACAATTGACTAACGGTAATAGTCTGGGCAATTTTTATTAGTTGAAAGTACAAGGAGGCCTTGAGACCATTTAGTAATAAATTAACAGGAGGCCGTGAGATTAATTATTGATAAAATTGCCGCAAGCACGTATTTATTGTTTTATATTGTTTCATGTTCAATTCATTCAAAATGCAGTGATTTGTTTCGTATTATGTATATTAACAATACTACCCTTTGGATATTTTCTCTATTTACATTGTACGTAGTATAAATAGAGGGCAGTGGTTTTACTTCCGCAGGTGGGTCTAAATGTAATATTACAGTATAGCTATTTAGGTTGAACTTTCAATCATGTTTGCCATTGCTGTAGGTAAGACAAAACGTACTATCGCGCAAAAATATAATTTATTAAAAACATGTATAACCATAACCTCATGGTTTATGAGATCTGTAGATTTAATGCTGCATTCATAACATCCTCTATGCTACTTATTATTAACCAACCGAATCCAGTTCACCTTTCAGACATTCTTCCTTAAGATCCAATCGAATAGCTTTCTCCAACCTATGTCTTGGTCTTCCCAAGCTTTTCCCAACAAAAATTTGAATGTATTTATACTGTCACCATTCAAATCAACCTATTCCCAAGCCCTTATTCTATTTTATTGAACAAGCGAATTATTATACGTTTCCCCTTCCTTAAGATCTCAAATTCTTCCAAATTCTAACTCCAAAAGCGCGACAGATTAACCAGGATCTCTATAATGATATCTTCTTTAACTTTTATCAACCAAAATTTGAAAGGATTTCTGCTGTCGCCATTCAAGCCATCATATTTCGAGGCCTTATTGAACGTTTCTACACAAAGGCATTTTTACAGAGTTTCAGTTCCTGAAGACCCAATCAAATCCCTTCATCATCATCATCATCATCATCTTATAGCACGACAACTTCAAAAGTGAAAAATTTGGCCTTTTAAAAATCCTTCTCATCTGTCTCTTGCCATATTCAAACTAGTCACTTTCATTTTCTTTAGACCGTTCATTGTGTCATCATCCCATCTGATCTTCGGTCTTCCAACAGCTCTGCCTCCTATAGGTTTCCATTTGTAGAGTGTTTTGACCAGTCTCTGATCATCCATTCTTATCAAATGTCCAAGCCAACCAATTCTGAGAGATCTTATATGGTTTACTATATTCTGATTTTTTATTAATTTTTTTAGTTTATTTTTTATATTCCAACAATTATCAGTTCCTCTATTTGGTCCAAATATTCTTTTTAAAATCTTTCTTTCAAAAATTAGTAATTTCTGTTTCATTGTTCCTTTAGGACCCAAGTTTCACAATCATATGTAACTACTGGTCTAATGAGTGTTTTGTATAACCTTATTTTTGCAGATTTTATATTAATTTGCTTTTAAATAAGGTTCTATTTGCAAAATAAGCTTTATTCCCATTTACTAATCTTTCTTTAATTTCCACTTCTAATGCATTATGTCCAATTACTTTGGTACCTAAGTATTTAAATGATTCTACTGTGTTAATTTGCATGTCATTAATTTGTAGATTTACCGATGTTCTGTTGTGATTACAACATTTTAAATATTTAGTTTTCTCTTGATTTATTATTTTAAATATTTAGTTTTCTCTTGATTTATTATTAGACCAATTTTTTTTAGATTCCTCTTTCAATTTTGTGAAGGTTTAACATAACGTTTGTCTGGTTCTTGCTGTAATCACTATGTCATCTGCATAAGCTATACACTGTTTGAGTTTTGTTGTAATATTTCCCCTTAATTCCATTTTCTTAAATATATAATCAATGATTAAGTCGAATAAGGTAGCTGAGAGGGGATCTACTTGTTTGACTCCTGACTTAATACTGGAACTTTAACTTAGTTTATTGTTGATTTTTACTTTAGCGATCAAATACCTTACTCCAACAAATTCTAGGCATCCATAAAATTACTTCTTCTTCGACTTTCCTCCACTTATAGGTTCGCCGTCTTCAGTTTCCATGTATATCTATCATTCCAATCTCGTTCTTCCAAATTCTTATCATCCATTACAGTTCTAACGTAAGTTTTCCATTTCCATATTGGTTTGCCATGTTTATTTCTTCCAGGGGGTGACCATTGGTATATATTTTTTGGCCCCTTTCATCTTCTATTTTCTGTATATGGCCATACCATTTAAGAGTTTGATTTTCAATCCTCTAAATAACAGATGTGGTGATATTCATTTCTCTCCAAAGGAATTAATTTTTTATTTTATCGTGTCTTTTTTTTGAAGGCTTCTTCTATGATAATCAAATTCAACTGTTCTAATTTTATTCTTTTGTAATTCCGTCAATGACCAAGTTTCACTTCCATGTGGCAAAATATTCTGAACTATGCTCTTATAAATTTTCATTTTAGTTTCCTTTGTAATATTTTTGTTCCAAATTATTCCATATAATGTCTTAGTTACATTTTTTGCCATTGCAATTTTAGTTTGTACATCTCTTTCATAGTTATCTAAACTTGTAATTATTGACCCAAGAGTATTTACGCAACAAACAGTTCAATTATTTCTTAGGTAAAACAGCGTGCAATGTGAATTTCTTCAGATGATGACTAAAATAATTAATTATTTAAAAATTAATTTCTAGTATCTCTTAAATGTAGGTCTATTTAGCTTTTGAAACCCTGAGTCTGGTTTAAAGAAAATTGTTAACCAGACATGTAAGATATCGAGGAAATAATACTACAAACAATATTGTAAATGGAGACATGTTTATGGTGGAAACAAAAGTATCGCCTCGTTAAAATAATTAATTACAAGCAAGTGAAAATATATATTCCTAGAATGTGGTGAAGGCAATTTACTGTGCGATTAGTTGGCACAAATTTGGCGTGGAATTTGCATGAACTGTGAGCGTGTTTATATTGTGCAGGGACAGGCATTTTCATGAAGAAACGTGCAAACAAGCTTAAGGATATATTAGTGTAAATAGCCTGGAATACCTACCCCTACCATTCTGCATGAAAGCTCTTAAAAGCTTACAATAACCCCACATTCTCTCTTAATAGGGAGACTAATTTTCCTACACAAAATGTATTTAATGTTCACAACATGTAAAATTGATTCAAAATGAATGGAATTAACAACTTTCATTTACTGTGTATTGTAACTTAAGAATTACGGCCATCTGAGTTCAGATAGTTAGATAGTATTCTTGACGACGCTCGTTAACCCAATCGCTCAATGCATTTCCCCAGAAACCGCATTTAAGTCGTCGTAAATGATACTCTTTATTTTCAGACATTCAAAACGAACAAAAGAGAATGGTAATTGATATCTCAATAGGGGTGAAGCCCAAAACACATACCTCTACCATTCATAAATGTTAACAACAGATTACCCCGCCAAGGGATGTACAAAATATTCCTATATATAATATATAACAGCAGAGTTAAGCGAGTGTACCTCGTATTCTGAGTTGAAGGTCATTTAACAGCCGGCGAGTATACCTCGTCTTCTGAGGCGAATGGATTAAATCTTAATTCACAGCGTTGCAATTCAAATTGGGCGTGAAAGTATCTAACAATTTTTACTCAGTGGCATCTTATTATGGGAAGCCAGATATAATAAGAACAGTCAAGTCTCGTAGACTGCGATGGGCAGGACATGTTGCACGTATGGGGAATGAAAGACTTGCATAGAAGCTTCTTGTAGGGAAGCCAGAGGGAAAACGCCCAGTTGATAGACCAAGAATGAGATGGGAGAATAACATTAACTATGATTTGAGGGATATAGATTATACAGGGAATGATTGGAAAACATTAGCTCAGGAAAGGGATGTATGGAGAGCTTATATCCGCACGGCCATGAACCTACGGGTTCGATAGTGCCAGTGAGTAAGTAAGTAAGTATGATCAGAAGGTTCTAAACAATGTTAGTAAGTAACTAGCTAATATTCGGTGTGCGCTGCTATACCTAAATAAATGATAATGTGTTTTTGCATTTAGTTGAATAAGTAAAAGGAAAAATAAATATACATTTATATCGTTATTATTTTTTAAGATACCCCGTACTGATTACCCGGCGTTGCCCGGGTGTCTACACATCCCGATGTACTTGGCATAAATGAGCTGAAAGACAAACTTCATTATTTTGAGTTATCCATAAAAGAATACCCGCCATGCGCTGCTATGCTTGCCCGGGAATCTACTTATCCCGATCTTCTTGGAATCAATGAAAGATAAAATGGTTATTGTGAGTTATCCTTAAAAGATAAACATACGCTGTCGCGAATTTTTCTGCACAGTTTTTGAGATATTCAATTCTGTGTACAATAATTTTCTGTATTTTTTATGGTTTAGGGAGCGTGAGCCATTTAAGCTTACAAAAAGCGACATTTTTTCACGTTTTTTTTCACTACAGAAGGTGATTTTTAAGGGTGAAGGGTTTGAGCGTTAAAACTCTCTTATAATCTATAAGCTTCCCGGGAAAATCCTGAAAAGCCCATCACAATCGGATGAATGGTATGGCAGCACACGCTTGCCCGGGAATCTACTTATCCCGATCTCCTTCGCATCAATGAAAGACAAAAATGGTTATTTTGTGTGATCTGTAACATATGCTGTTGGAGACATTTTTGTAGAGGTTTTTTAGATATTCAATTCTGTGTACATTAATTTTGTGTATTTGTTATGGTTTAGGCAGCGTAAGTCATTTAAGGGTTAAAAAGGGACTTTTCACGTTTTTCACTACAAAGGCTGTTTTTTAAAGGTGTAGGAGTTGAGCATCTCAACTCTCTTATGGCTTATGTTCATCCCGGGAATCTCCTGAACATTTTGCAAAAAGCCCCATCACAATCTGATCAACGTTATGGCCACGCATAAAGTACAAACAAACATTTTTATGTATTAAATTTCAACTTGCATGAAAATATTTTTTTGTCTTTTTAAATTTCCTGTTTTACATTATGTCGCTTATGGTCTCCAATAGTGGCAAAAATTAAAAAATTGCAATTTCTTAGTTAGTGCACTTTTCAACATCTTATAATAATTATTTTCCCTATAGCAAAAGCGGTTCTTGGATTAGTTCAATATTTCACCGTCAAATAGCAGACGCATTTGTCGTACTGTATCTGCCTTTTTGTTTTAAGGAAAACTTTAACCTCGTATATCTCAAAACTTGCTTTTTGAGTTGTGCCACTATTGCAGCCCATGAGCGATGTATTGTCTACCTTTTGTTTTCTTTTTCACACATATACATGATACACCTCCGACCCAAAGAGGAGATTTAAAATCTCTGTCCCGCCGGGAATCGAACCCTGGTTAGCCGGAGACTCACCGACTACGCCACGTCGAAATACAAATTTGAATTATCGTAAGTTAAATTGGAGAATAAACTGTAACTCAATCAAAGGGACAATTTGCACCAGGAAGGAAGAGAATAAAATTACATACATTTCGCGTGAGTTACACCGTGTTCATGTGATAATGTCGTGCTTCATTCAGTTGAAACATTGTAAGTCCTTAAAACGTAGCGGATAATATTGTATCCGAGTTAATTATAACGATGTTCACTGTTTATTTAACTGCATGCAAAACTCGCTTTGTATGTTTGATGATACTTCAGGGAGACGTCAAGGAGCTCATTAGTGTATTGCTTCAGTTTTCTATAACTGCGTCCCAATTCTATGTTTGCACAAAAAATCGCATTTCATCTTCCGCACGGATTGTCAGAGAATACCGTAAAAAGGAAAATCTATTAAACCTGCAGCAGTATCTAGAATGTAAAATACAGTGTCGATCCGCTGAACCAGTGGCTAACATGCTCGCCTCACAGTTTCAGCAGGGAAGGAAGGATAATTTTAGTATTTCTCGTTTAATTTATATTTATATTTTATTATAATAATAATTACTATTGTTTTATTATTATTATTATTATTATTATTATTGTTATTATTATTATTATTTCCACCAATGTGGTCTCGAGGTAGCACGCAGCGGGCCCGGGTTCGATTGCCAGTCGGGACAGGCTCCTGGGTGAGGGTTTTTTTATTCGGGGTTTTTCCTCATCTGTAAGATAAATATCAGGAAACTAGAGCTCAATGGTCCGGGTATCATCATTATCATCATCTTTCACCGGTGTGAAAAGCAACAGAAAGCTACCACACCTATAATTCCCTAATAAAGCTGCGAAGCATAGCATGAAAATGCTATGATTGCAGGGAAAACCTGCCCTCTGGCAGAATAGCTTGGAATGGAATTATTATGTTATCATTATTATGTTAATAATGTGGCGTTTATTAACCACGCTACTACTACCATTTGTGCGGGCGGGGTGAGGGAGAATAGTTTAACCTCTCTAATAAACCACGGTTACTGCTACCATTTATCCGGGATCGGGTTTTGTTACTGCTGTCTCTATTAACGTGGATCTGCTTTCCTGCAAGGTTATCAATCACGAAGTTGCTTGCCTTGGACCCTTGGGCAGCAATCGATCCATCTTTCTCTCTCAGATATATTGACATAAATAAATAATGATTCTCAAATACATAGAGTGAGTGAAAATGATAATAATTGTCATTCAAGAAAGCTAAACAGCATAATAGCAAGGGAGCTGGAAATAATTTCCTACGTGAGTGAATTTCCGTATAGGATTGAAAAGACCTACGTGCACATCAATAAAGCAGCAGATAAATAGTATAAAGGATGACTTTTAATAGAAACAAGTTGTCTGAATTAAAAACAAATTAACAAAGACATTTGGATCATTCAATAAAACAAAAATATAAACAAATAAATAACGATATTCTTACAATAGAAATAACCACACCATACCTCACGCCACACTCATGCTAACGTCCGAACCAGGAGCCACTTCTTCCCTGGTCTGCCGGACCAACTAAACCACGCCGCTTCTCGGCTTCAGACCAGCTTGTCCATTAGAGCTTCAATCGCATCGCGAACTGGATGCTGATTCAAACTTTGAATCTGCTCAAAGAACTAAACGATGAATGATTGAATGATAACGTTCTGCTAGTGCACCACGTATATGAAGGTTCTGAGGTAGAGGGGAGATGCGCCGTAGACATTGCGCAGCGGGAAGGGTAAAGAGTAGAGAGAGGGGGTAAATACAAGGAGAAAGGGATATTGGCATAGTTCATAAATATTCCAGTCTAGGGAGGAGAACGACGTTACAATAATGAGCCGAAAAACACACTTTCGGTTCAATAATAATATTATTATGTTTATTGTATAAAATGTTGAAAGTATGAAATTAAAATTGCAAATTTCAATGTTTTTTTAACCCTTTATAATTTGTATATTGAATAATCTATACTGTAAACATGTATTTATATATTCGCGCTGGTTGAATGGAAGAGAAGGCCTTATGGTCTTAACTCTGCCAGAATAAATAAAACCTTTTAATGCCCAAGGTTGTCCTTTTGGATATTTCTGGTGTTTTCTCCTAGCATTGGCGTAATTGTAACCCATTTCTGGGGTTGGGGCGCCTGGAAGGCGGCGTTACGTTGCCGCAATGATATGATGGGTGATGATGATAGTGGTGCGCAGGAGAGTCCTTAATCCTAAGCTTAATCTAAGATGAATATGAATGCTGATTGCCATGGTCATATGATGTTTGGGGACCGTTTGGGTTTTCCTGAAATTTGTCTTACAGGTGAGGATGTACCCCGATAAAAACCTCACCCAAAAAAACTGTCCCAACCGGGAATCGAACCCGGGCCCGCTGCGTGACAAAGCAGCACACTACCTCGAGACCACAGCGGTGGACACATTTATAATATAAAATAGAACTTTGGATCCAATGTTGAGGAAGACTGAGATCTCAGGTACTCTGTTTATATTATAAATATTACATAGTAACCACAACGGTGTTTCGTCATGAATTTTAAAAGTATCGTTACGAAATATATGCCACATTCACTAAAGCCCTGTACTACTCCCTACCTGTAATAAATTGAATCGGTTCATATCTCAGATATATCTACTTCTCTAAGATCCACTCGAATATTATCCTCCTACCCAAGTCTTAGCCATTCCTAATGGTCTTTTCGACAAGGGTTTCTCAATAAAAAAATTGAAAGAATTTCTAATCAATCGATCTCATTAACAATTCTCTCTTCTCAGATTCACAAAAATCGGCTTAGACCAACACCATTCCCATCTATATGCCGATTCTGGTCGGTATAAATAAAATATTAACATAGCAGATTTTAGTATATTTATAAATATCTTCTTCCATGGCTGTGAACTGGGGAGAGCGTCGCTGCCCAGCGGGCCAGGATTCGATTATCGGTCGGGACATTTTTCCTGTGTGAGATAATTCTCGATTTTTTCCTCGCCAGTAAGACAAAAGCCAGGAAACAAATGGTCCCCAAACATTATCCGACCATCATAATCATAAATATCATATTCGCCCGGTTTAGTATGAATGTGTGAGTGAATGGTGACTCTTATCTTAAATGCTTGTGTTGTTTCAGAGGTGGCTCTGGCATTGAGCTGATCACTCATCCATCAAAGTCTCCATCTCCTTCTGTGGTTAGAAAGTAAGTGTGTGATCTAGAATTGAAAATCTGCCGTCATGTATTATTTTGAGGCCAGGATTGCGTACCTACGAAGGGAAAGATTAAATTTAGGTAGGGAGAGAGAGAGAGAGAGAGAGAGAGAGAGAGAGAGAGAGAGAGAGAGAGAGAGAGAGAGAGAGAGAGAGATATGAGAGGAGAGGTAATTATCTGTATTTGTTTAGGGATAGAATTAAGTATTTGTCACTCTGACAGATGGAGTAGTTTTTAATTTAAAACGGAATTATTTTTCTGAAAAATAAAATAATTAGACACTGTGAATAACAAGTAGGCTGGTTAGTGAAGGAGTTTGACATAAAGAATACATTTCAACTTGCTGAACTTTCAACTGATGTTACAACTTGATTCGTGTCTCAGGCAACTCTGAGTGACTTGAGACGGTTTATCAAGATGGCTGCTGAAACTCACATTGGATATATCAACTTTATTCATGTCTTCTTCCCTTTATCAACTGGTGAAGTAACTTTCAAATTATTGTATGCATCTTGATTCCGAGTTATTTCTACTTTTACCACACAATTCATACTTCTGCTAATATAACGTGCCTATACAATTATCATTTACAGTTGTATCCATAGAGTTCCTGACGATAGTTCCTGACGATAGTTCCTGACGATAGTTCCTGACGATAGTTCCTGACGATAGTTCCTGACGATAGTTCCTGACGATAGTTCCTGACGATAGCTCCTGACGATAGTTCCTGACGATAGTTCCTGACGATAGTTCCTGACGATAGCTCCTGACGATAGTTCTTGACGATAGTTCCTGACGATAGTTCCTGACGATAGTTCCTGACGATAGTTCCTGACGATAGTTCCTGACGATAGTTCCTGACGATAGTTCCTGACGATAGTTCCTGACGATAGTTCCTGACGATAGTTCCTGACGATAGTTCCTGACGATAGTTCCTGACGATAGTTCCTGACGATAGTTCCTGACGATAGTTCCTGACGATCGTTCCTGACGATCGTTCCTGACGATAGTTCCTGACGATAGTTCCTGACGATAGTTCCTGACGATAGTTCCTGACGATAGTTCCTGACGATAGTTCCTGACGATAGTTCCTGACGATAGTTCCTGACGATAGTTTCTGACGATAGTTTCTGACGATAGTTTCTGACGATAGTTTCTGACGATAGTTCCTGACGATAGTTCCTGACGATAGTTCCTGACGATAGTTCCTGACGATAGTTTCTGACGATAGTTCCTGACGATAGTTTCTGACGATAGTTCCTGACGATAGCTCCTGACGATAGCTCCTGACGATAGCTCCTGACGATAGTTCCTGACGATAGCTCCTGACGATAGTTCCTGACGATAGTTCCTGACGATAGTTCCAGTTCCTGACGATAGTTCCTGACGATAGTTCCTGACGATAGTTCCTGACGATAGTTCCTGACGATAGTTCCTGACGATAGTTTAAAACTACGTGAATATCGAATTAAAATATTGCTGATCTAGGATATTTTTCTTGATTGTATTATGGATATGTCAGACTCTGGACATACACCTGAGATTAGATCTTTGACTTACGATGCATGGTTTTACATGTTTTATTTAATTTTCATTAATAATGAAGAACGTTCCCCGATGTGGTCTGAGGTTGCAGCGCAGCTTCGTATTCAGCGGGCCCGGACCCGATCCCGGTTCGAGACAAATGTCTTGAGTTTTTTTAGAAAGGGTTTCTCACCAGTAAAACAAATGTCAGGGAACTTTATGGGCGAATCGGTCCGAAAACTTATCTGGCAATCATAATTATTATGTGTGAGCGAATGATGTTTTTAGTCTTAAATATTGTTTTGCATAAGAGGATGCCCTGAATTGAATTAATCACTAATTCAGGAAAGCCCTACATGTCCTTGTGGTCAAAAAAGTATGTCATTCTGATTTTCATATATTTTATTCTTAATTTTTTTAGGAGGTATACTTGTACTATTTATTTATGTAACAAGACTAGCCTCAAATGAAATATTTAAATTATCTACAAAACTAATACTAATTACATCTATTATAATCCCTATTATAGCGTTATTATTTTATAATTTCCCCTTCCCTATGTACGGCCAAGAATCATTAAACTTAATTCCCATTAATAATTTAACAACCTTACCATTAATCAAGTTATATAATTTTCCTACAAACGTCATTGTTGTGATTCTAAGTTTAAAATCCCTCTCCCTACAGTCCCAGATGATGTGGAATATGTAAAAGTACTTGTGAAGTGAGAGGTTAAACTTTGATAGAAAAGAAGATTAGTAAAAATGTTACACGCTTGAATATGAATTAATTTATGGATAACAAACTCTCTTGCTTATTTCACTAATTAAAGCATCATGAGACGTGTGAATTATGTTCGCACAAAAAAGTTTACTCTACACAAATTAAACCTTAATTAAAAATGTAATTTTGAATAATAAGAAAACATAAGATATAAATCGAGAATGAGACATCATATTCCAAATATATAATAACAAATGGTCTCTCAATGCCTGAAATAATAATCATCCATCCATAGTAATTCTGCCCGAAGGCAGGTCCTTCACTGCAATCATAGCATTTTCATGCTATGCTTTCAGCTTTACTAGGGAACTGTAGGCGTGGTAGCTTCCCGTTGCTTTCCACACCGGTGAAGGATGATGATGGCCGTATGATTTCGGGGACCGTTTGGGCCTTAAAGTTTTCCTGACATTTGTCTTACAGGTGAGGAAAAACCCCGATAAAAACCTCACCCAGAAAAACTGCCCCGACCGGGGATCGAATCCGGGCCCGCTGCGTGACAAGGCTGCACGCTACCTGGAGACCACAGCGGTGGACATAATAATCATAAGAGTCATAATAAAAATATAACGTCAGGAGGTTTAACGAAATATACGGCTAGTCTTAAATTAATATTGGGTACCGTATACGGTTTCTGTTGATCTAGAGATATTTAGTCTGTTCCTAGATTGAAAATATTTGTGGTTAGTGTAAGTA
The DNA here is from genome assembly GCA_030220185.1 of Diploptera punctata. Classification (NCBI taxonomy): domain Eukaryota; kingdom Metazoa; phylum Arthropoda; class Insecta; order Blattodea; family Blaberidae; genus Diploptera; species Diploptera punctata. Next base: position 77,356 of record JASPKZ010006840.1, on the reverse strand, counting down.
TTCAGTATATAAGATGATTTAAAATAGCACTTTTTTAGTTGAATATAAGTCTAAAAACTCCATGGCTAGGCAGACTTAGAAGACCCTTTGTATACCAACCGGCTGCTGGCTTCAAATTTACATGTCCATCACACTATTCAGTATAGAGGTGGCATGTGGTTTGTATTTTGAGTCTTTCGATGTTATAACTAGTGTTCTCATTTTGTAGCCCCTATATGTCGTAGCTATCCAAATTCCTCACGATTCTGGGCTGGACAGTTCCCATAGACTGGCCGAAATTCCATTAGAAAATTTCTTATCCCATGAGAAATGGAGCCATCATGTATTCCGTAGCACTGCGCCCTAACATTAAAATAGGTCAATCGTCCTCATCTTTAAAATGTTATAAAATATCAAGAAGTACTTTCGGAACATGTTCCATCTTCTGCTTGTGTATTGTTACTAATTGTTGCTTCTTATAATTTTGTAAACCTGAACCAATTCTAACAAACAATTAGTACCAATACACAAGCAGAAGATGGAACATGTTTCGAAAGTACTAATTTATATTTTACAACATTTTAAAGTTGAGAATGACTGAGATTTCAGGTACCCATTTTATATGTTAATTTTCACATAGTGACCTTAACGGTGTTTCGTAATGAATGTTAAAAGTATTGATAGCACCCTAAATAATTTATATATAGCTAGTAAATTCAATTGAGTATATTAGTGACTTTATTTCAATAGGTAAGATATCCTAATTAAACTTTGAAACTATTTTTTTCAGACTAGCCGAATTTTGACCATCATTAACATGACTAAGGAGAACATTTTGTAGTAGAGGGGATTTATACTAAATATATCAGGTTCTTCACACTGAGGTTCTGAGTTTCGTGGAGTACCTGCCGGAACAATCCCAAATTTCTCTTTCTCTAATAATAATTATTTATACCCTCATAAATTTTGAAACGAAAATAACGACTTTTCTATTCCTATAGAATTTAAATAACAATTTACTTAGATTTGATCCTTTCAGACTAATCGTTTGTTGGCTACAACAGTTAATGAAAATATTCACGTCAACTTTTTTTTTTCCTCTACATGTCTCGTTATTTTCCAGTTAGAGACAGAGGTATTATATTTATTAGTTTATTTATATCACAAACAAACAATTTTAACTTTAAATTAACCTTTTGTTTAGCTAACAATTTAATAATACTGAGCAACAACAAATAAACTTTTTTTTTGTCTCGGAAAGAAAAATATGTGATTCTGATAGTATTTTTTCTCCTGAATTCAAATGAGATATAGGGTTTTCTCCATCACGTAAGGGTTCCGAGAGACAGGAATTTATAATTTCAAACACTTAAATATTTTCTACATTCGTAACTACACAATATTCGAATATTCGGACTCGACCAGAAAGTAAGAAATGACGATTTTCTGTTATATGTGGAGCATCCGTCTTGATGGTCTTGATGGTCCAACAATATCGGCCAGCATATTAGGATTCCATTAGCCTTGACATATCTTTTTCCATAGCTGAAATCTCATGAGTTAGCTCATTTGGTTTTATTTTACAATAGACAAATGGACGAAAAAAGTTTATTAAAAAATAATTATTTAAATCCATTAATTGAAATTGAAATAAAAAACTGTGGGTGATGGAGAAATTCCGAATACATATTTGAAAACACGATAAAAAACTGGATTAAATGCAACTATTGGTACTCATGAGACAAAAATCATGTTGACCAGTGTTGGTTTTACAGTTAGAGGCAGAGCCATTTTATTTTATTAGTTTATTTATATCACAATCAAACAATTTTAACTTTAAATTAACCTTTTGTTTAGCTAACAATTTAATAATGTCTGAACAAATGGAGATAAATAATTATATAATTTACGACGTATTATATATTGTGTGTTATTAAATTCAATTGTAGTTAATTCATAATTTTATATGTTTGATTTAACCCTGGTAAAATTAAATAAGAGATTTTACAGTAATTTCACAGTTAAAATAAATTAATTACTATTGTTATCATCATCATCCTTCACGGATTAGGTCTTTGCCTGTTCCGATCTCACATCTGTTCAGCCCAACGCTTTCTTGGTCTTCCCACCGATCTTCGTCCTACAGGATTATACATCAGTGCCATCTTTGGTATCCTATCCTCTGCCATTCTTCTGCAGATTCTCCTTCCAGTTGGTCCTGTGTTGTTCTATTTGTTGAAGAAGTAGTTGTGCTTTTAGTTCCCCTCTAATATTCTCATTTCTAATATGTTCTTCTCTTGTACAATCTTTCACAGCCCGTAGGAATCTCATTTCTGCTGCCTGTATTTTACTTTTTCTTTTTCCTTCAGGATCCAGG
>JASPKZ010006840.1:0-70000 GCA_030220185.1 Diploptera punctata | reverse complement strand
CTCCTGCTCCTGCGCCTCCTGCTCATATGCTCCTAGCTGCTCCCCTACTCATCTCCTCCTCACTTCTTCTTCTTCTTCTTCTTCTTTTCTTCTTCTTCTTCTTCTTCTTCTTATTTAACCTCAAAGCGCGACCAGGCCTATAAGGCTTAGGCCCTCCCAAGTCGGCTGCTGGCCTCACACCACATATGGTCCGATTCCCACCAGTATAGTTTGTTTTTTTCAACCTGGAGTGTATCGCTACTTATTGTAGCTACCCAAATGCTTCACGATACTGGGTGAGCCCCGGTCCATATGGTCCGACTTCCATGACGAAATGTCTTCCGCCAGGGGGGACTCGAACCCGCGCAAGCCCCGTATCTCTGCGCCTAGCCTCTTACAGGGGGATCATTGAATAGTATAAATTGATTTACTATTAATTTTGAAAGGAATCCTCTGACTTAACCACTCATTATTATTTAATTTTTGGTTTTGTTTTATTTGTTATTTTTTTGTTATTAGTGTTGTTATTATTATTGTTATTATTCTGTGTGTTGTTTATTATTTTGTTATTTATTAGTGTTGTTATTCTTTGTTTCTTATTGTTGTTGCATTGTTGTTTATTACTTATTGTTGTTTATTGTTATATTATTTGGGGGTTTTTTTTGTTGTTATTATTGTTGTTGTTCTTATTGTTGTTGTATTATTGTTGTTATTATTATTGTATTATTATATTGTTGTTCTATTTATTATTGTTGTTCTTGTATTCTTGTTTATTTCTTGTTATTATTGTTATTCCTTGTTATTAATGGTTGTTCTTGTTATTTTTGTTCTTGTTTATTCTGGTTGTTATTATTGTTGTACTTGTATTATTGTTGCTTGTTATTATTGTTGTCTTGTTATATTGGTGTATTGTTATTATGGTGTCGTCTTGTTATGTTTGTTAGTGGTTTATTGTGTTGTTCTTGTTCGTATGTTATCTTGTTATTATTGTTTGGTGTCTTGTTATTTTTTGTTCTGTTATTATTGTTGTTATATTGTTGTACTCTTATTATTTTGTTTCTTGTCTATTGTTTGTTCTTATTATTTTTTTCTTGTTCTGTTATTTGTTGTTCTTGTTATTATTGTTGCTTCTTGTATTATTGTCTTCTCTTGGTAGTATGGTTCTTGTTCTTTGTTTAATTATTATTCTTGTCTTTTATTATTGTTGTTCTGTTATATTGTTGTCTTGTTATTATTGTTGTTCTTGTTATTATTGTTGTTCTGTTATTATGTTGTTCTTTTATATTGTTGGTCTTGTTTTTTGTTGTTATGTTATTATTGTTGTTCTTGTTTTATTGTTTGTTCGTGTTTTATTGTTTATTTGTTATTATTGTTGTTCTTGTTATTATTGTTGGTCTTGGTCTTATTGTTGTTCTTGTTATATTGTTGTTCTTGTTATTATTGTGTTTTGTTACTTAATTGTAATTAATTGTTGTTATTGTTATTATGGTTGTTCTGTTATTATTTTGGTTATTGGTATTATTGTTGTTCTTGGTAGTAGTGGTGTGCGTGTGGTATTGTTGTTCTTGTTGTTATTGTTGTCTTGTTGTTATTTTTGTTCTTGTTGTTATTTTTGTTCTTGTTGTTATTTTTGTTCTTGTTGTTATTTTTGTTCTTGTTGTTATTTTTGTTCTTGTTGTTATTTTTGTTCTTGTTGTTATTTTTGTTCTTGTTGTTATTGTTGTTATTGTTGTTCTTGTTATTATTGTTGTTCTTGTTATTATTGTTGTTCTTGTCATTATTGTTGTTCTTGTTATTATTGTTGTTCTTGTTATTATTGTTGTTCTTGTTATTATTGTTGTTCTTGTTATTATTGTTGTTCTTGTTATTATTGTTGTTCTTGTTATTATTGTTGTTCTTGTTATTATTGTTGTTCTTGTTATTATTGTAGCTGTTATTATTATTGTAGTTGTTAATGTTGTTGTTGTTATTATAATACATTATTTTTATTATTATAAATTATTTTTATTATAATTATTATTAATATTATTATTATTAATATTATTAATATTATTATTATTATTATTAATATTTTTATTATTATTATGTGAAATAGGATTTTCCTTAAAGTGATGATATAGTTGTTAGATGAGAAAGCCAGAAGAAACACGATATATATTTTCGTTCGCGTTATGTAGGTGGAATGAAGATATAGTGGAAAGTGAAGGCGTTATAAAAGTTTAGTGCCTGCAGAATCCAGAGAAAAAGTGTGTACAACGGCCGGTAGCTGCTACATTTTCTAGCTGGGCGAAAACAGGGACAGCATTCGTTATGCCGCAGTGCAAGTCTAATATACACAGCCAAGCATGGCAAAAACTTTTCAATTTACATCCTGTGCTATGATCATCTGGTGCACACCGGATGACCGCTTTGCTTCTCTTTGTGTATAAGAACATTTCCATTGATAACCACTATTGCCATGTTCAAGTTTTTTTATTAAAATGCAGACTAGAACAGTTTATAACGAAACATTTAACTTAAGTTTACTTTTTCTGATAGGACATTCAGTATGACGTCACCACGGATCAAAGGTAATCAAACTGAAATGTACTATTTTCTCCTTGTTGAATAGTAATGTCTTGCCATACATTATTTACGTAATTGAAGTTTAAAGTATTTTTGTTTCATACTAAGCTAACACCCGGTGTGCGCTGCTACGCCTAAATAAATGATAATGTGCTTTTGCGTTTAGTTGAATCAGTAAAAGGAAAAGTAATTATAAATTTATATCGTTATTATTTTTAGATACCCCGCGCTGGTTACCGAGCGTTGCCCAAGAATATACTTATCCAGATTACTTGGCATAAATTAGCTGAAACACGAAAACTGTTTTTTCTTGTTGACTTGAATAAGTAAAAGAAAAATAATTATAGATTTGCTCTCTTCGTTATTGCAGCTAAAACAACCAATAAACTAATTAATTCTATTTCCAAACTACCTTCCATACAATCCAAATCTTATATATAAAAACCAATGTTTGTTTGTTTGCATGTTTGTTCGTATTCTATGCGCGGCCATACCGTTGATCCGATTGTGATGGGGTTTTTGCAAAAAGTTCATACGATTCCTGGGATGAATGTAGGCTATAAGAGAGTTGTAATAGTCAACCCCTTCACCCCTAAAAATCGCCCTTTGTAGTGAAAAACGTGAAATAAAGTCCCTATTTTGACCCTTAAATGGCTTACGCTGCCTAAACCATAACAAACACATCAAATTAATGTATACAGAATTGAATATCTCACAAAACTCTACAAAAACGTTCGCGACAGCATATGTTTATCTTTACGGATAACTCACAATAACCATTTTTGTTTTTCATCGATGCCAAGAAGATCGGGATAAGTCGATTCCCGGACAAGCGTGCTCTGCCATACCGTTCATCCGACTGAGATGGGCTTTTTGAAAAATGTTCAGGAGATTCTAGGGATGAACATAGACTATAAGGGAGTTGTAATATTCAACCCTTTCACCCCTATAAATCACCCTTTGTGGTGAAAAACTTAAGATAAAGTCGCTATTTTGACGCTTAAATGGCTTACGCCGCCTAAACCATAACAAATACACCAAATTAATGTACACAGAATTGAACATTTAAAAAATCAGCAAAAACGTCCTCGACAGCATATGTTTATCTTCTACGGATAACTCACAATAACCATTTTTGTCTTGCATTGATGACAAGAATATCGGAATAAGCAGATTCCCGAACAGTGCACGGCTGGTGGTTAAAATATATTAGCATTTATTTATCAGTAGCAGCGCGCGCCGGGTATTAGCTAGTAATAAATAAAATTCCGTCTTCCAAAATTTAATATTCAAGCAATCAATAAGTTATAAGTAAAGTCATATCGTAATTATTTTTAAATACCCCGTGCTGATTACCCGGCGTTGCCGGGAATTTACGTATCCCAATGTACTTGGCACAAATGAGCTGAAAGACAAAATTCGTTATTTTGAGTTATCCGTAAAAGAATACCCGCCGTACGCTGCTATGCTTGCCCGGGAATCTACTTATACCGATCTTCTTGGCATTAATGAAAGAAAAAAAAAACTGCGGTTAAAAACGCGGATTTTTTTTTTTTTTTTTGGACACGCTCTTTTAACTTCATAGCGCTCTTTGAAAGAAATTTCAAAATTGGTTTCGGAATTCAATGGTTGATAGTTCCTTTGTAAGGTATTATTTTATATATGATAAAATATACATGATAAAGAAAAAAAACATTTCTTTCTCAACATAAACGAAAAATTATTTTTAATGTTGTACTTCGAAAAATAACTAAAATACCAATCTTATATATAAAAATCAATGTTTGTTTGTTTGGTAGTTTATTTGTTCGTTCGTATTCTATACGCGGCCATACCGTTGATCCCATTTTGATGGGGTCTTTTGCAAAATGTTCAGACGATTCCCGGGATGAACATAGGCTATAAAAGAGGTGTGATATTCAACCCCTTCACCCATAAAAATCACCCTTTATATTGAAAAACGTGAAATAAAGTCCCTATTTTTATGCTTAAATGGCTTACGCTGCCTAAACCATAACAAATGAACCAAATTAAAGTACACAGCATTTAATATCTCAAAACACTATAGAAGAAAGTCCGTGACAGCATATGTTTTATCTTTTACGGATAACTCACAATAACCATTTTTGTTTTTCATTGATGCCAAGAAGATCGGGATAAGTCGATTCCCGGACAAGCGTGCTCTGCCATACTCTTCATCCGATTGAGATGGGGCTTTTTGAAAAATGTTCAGGAGATTCCGGGGATGAACATAGGCTATAAGGGAGTTGTGATACTCAATCCCTTCACTCATAAAAATCACCCTTTGTAGTGAAAAACGTGAAATAAAGTCCCTATTTTAACGCTTAAATGGATAACGCTGCCTAAACCATAACAAATACACCAAATTATTGTACACAGAATTGAACATTTAAAAAATCAACAAAAAAGTCCGCGACAGCATATGTTTATCTTCTACGGATAACTCACAATAACCATTTTCATCTTTCATTGATGCCAAGAATATCGAGATACGCAGATTCCCGAACAGTGCACGGCTGGTGGTAGAAAACATATTAGCATTTATTTATGAGTAGCAGCGCACGCTGAGTATTAGCTAGTATCTTATATACTTACTTACTTACTTACTTACTTACTTACTTACTTACTCACTGGCACTATCGAACCCGCATATATTTGTTAGAATGAACTAGGTAACGATTTTAACCTAAATTATGTGAAAACAACTGTGAAGAGAGCTTGTAGTTCTCATGGCAATTGAAATATTAAGATTTTAGAACGTTTCCTTTGGAAAAACACAGTGAGTATTGATGCAATGTCGGCGGACGCGTGGCTGCCCGAACTCGAATCTCACGTTCGAATCCCACGTTATGTAAAAAAAAAAAGTTTAGTTTAGCAAATCTCCGATTCCGATTGAGGGTCTTTCCACTTTTCAGCGGTTGCCCTTTTGCCAGCCGGCTGCTGGCCCTTCACATCCACATGTGTCAATCACAGAGGTAGATGATCAACAGCCAGTGTAGGGGTGACATGTGGTTAGCATGTCGAGTCCCCCAGCCATTATAGCTGGTTCCTCAACCTGGAGCCGCTACTTATTGTAGCTACCCAATTGCCTCACGATGCTGGGTGGGCACCGGTCCCATACTGGCCGAAATACCATGAGAAAATTTCTTCCCCCATGGAGACTCGAACCAGTGCAAGTCCCGTAGCTCTGCGCCAAGGCTTCCTACCTTAACCGCTCGGCTACGGCGCGGGACTTAGCAAATCTCATGTATTTAAAATATGTAGATGTGAACTAATCGGGGCACTCGGCATAGGGAGGAAATCCCGGATAATAAATCCGCCATGAAAACGGGCTAGCAACCCACTTCAAGGTGTATCTTATACATTGCTCGCAGCCCCAAGGATCAAGCCTCGGATCAAAGAATGCACATCCAATACGTCTTCCTCCGAGGAGTGATTTTGGAAATAAACAGGATGAAAATCCTACAAATTATGATTAAGAATAAGAATAAGAAGAGAACTAATCGGGGCACCTCATTTACGTCTTATGATTTGAACCTGTGTATCAACTCATGGCAGAATAGGGCCAAAGGTAAGGCCCATAATGAAGGCCTTGGGCCCAGTCTAAGTAAATGTCGATATAAGTAATGTGTGTGAATGCTTGACGTGTGTCAAAACAGGAACACCATAACAGGCTACATATTATCTTAAGAGTAGATGCATTCCATAATGTAAATATGAGTAATAGTCCCGCGCCGTAGCCGAGCGGTTAAGGTAGGAAGCCTTGGCGCAGAGCTACGGGACTTGCGCTGGTTCGAGTCTCCATGGGGGAAGAAATTTTCTCATGGTATTTCGGCCAGTATGGGACCGGTGCCCACCCAGCATCGTGAGGCAATTGGGTAGCTACAATAAGTAGCGGCTCCAGGTTGAAGAACCAGCTATAACGGCTGGGGGACTCGACATGCTAACCACATGTCACCCCTACACTGGCTGTTGATCATCTACCTCTGTGATTGACACATGTGGATGTGAAGGGCCAGCAGCCGGCTGGTAAAAGGGCAACCGCTGTAAAGTGGAAAGACCCTCAATCGGAAATATGAGTAATATCTATTCTATAGTAATTCTGCCCGAAGGCAGGTCTTTCACTGCAATCATAGCATTTCCATGCTGTGCCTTGCAGCTTTACTAGGGAATTGTAAGTGTGGTAGCTTCTCGTTGCTTTCCACACTGGTGAAGGATGATGATGATGATAATGATTAGGGTGATGACGATGGCTGGATGATTTTCAGGGACCGTTGGGCCCTAAGCTTTCTGACATTTGTCTTACAGGTGAAGAAAAACCCCGAAAAGAACCTCACCCAAGAGCCTGGCCCGAACCCGGGTCCGCTGCGTGCCTAGGCAGCACGTTACCTCAAGACCACAGCGGTTGACATGAGTAATGTAATGAACCAAAAATAGGATTCCCAATATAATGAATCAAAAATAGGATTCCATTGTAAGGCTCCTAAAAATCCTGAACCCATCTTTAATAATCTATCTAAACTAAATTGTTGATATACGTCCAATTTTATTTCGCTTTCGAGTGTTACGTGATTAGGGACGTGGTAGGTAAGGAGTAACCAATAGATTGGCAATCCTGAAAAATCAACTCTTATTTTACATTATTCGTTAAAAGATTCACAATTAACACCGGTTAAATAATAGTCAAGAATAAATTGTTCTCGGAATTATTGAAATTGGTCCACTAGGTCGTATGTAGTAGCCTATTATTTAGAGGATAGAGATGGTGTATAACGCAATAGTATTAATAAAGCGTTAGTATTATAGCCTCACTATGATGGTTGTCCAGCGGCTCGCTTTGTTTCCCCGCACCTGTTATATTTAATTAAATACAAAGATACCGATTACCGCCACTATAATAATTCCGCATGTTAATCATTGTCAAGCATTGTCGCGCGGCACCCGCTTTTATATAAACGGACAACCATCATAGTGAGACGATTATATATATATGCTGATGTATTATTTGGCGATAACGAGATGATACCAAGGGCCAACCCGCACATTCTCTTAACACCAAGAAATTGGGGCTGAAAGTAAATGTCAATAAAACCAAATATATGTTGACATGCAGAAATACATTATAAAATTGAAATGATAATTAAGAAAAGTTTTGAAAAAATCGTCGAATTCAAATGCCTAGTATCAATAATAATCACAAACAGAAATGAAGCGCAAGAATAAATAGAACATAGGCGAACTTTGGAAACGAAATCTATTATACAGTACAGGGACTCTTGACATCCCCAGTCTCAAAACAATCTAGAAATGTACATAAAACCGTAAGCCTTCTTGGTATATTATATAGTATACCCTCTTGGAATATTATAGATGTGAACCTTGGTATCTTACTTTAAGGGAGAAAACATATATTATGATAATTTGAGAATAATGTTCTTAGGAATTTTTGGATCAAAAAGAGAAAAATCGGCAGCTGAATGGAGAGATATTACATAACAGTGAGCTGCATGATCTTCATAGGAAGCCGTTGTAGAGTAGATTAGGTGGTATATCACTAACGTATAAAGTTAGAAGTTTTGGGTTCAAATCTCGGTAGAGGCGTTTGTCTTTTCGTGTCATATATATATATATTAATATTCATTCAATTCAAGATAATTTTAATGGGGAGTTCAAAATTATTGTTGGTCTATATGTGTTCATGATACGTTCAAAATGATCCATAGATTCAATGGAGATCTTAACGAATTTTAATATTAATCAGCAATTGCCCCACCATAGCCCTAGACGAAACTTGATCTCCCTCAACAACTGCCTCCATTCTTCTCTGTCCGTTACTTTCCCTTTCCAATTCTTCAGTGACAACAGCTGTTGACTATCTTCTTTATAACCGGAAAAGTTATCCTTATTTTAATAATAATTTGGGATTCTATTTATTTTATTTAAATTTAAATAATGATATAAATAAATCCAAGCTAAAGATTATTTATTGTATAATGATGAAATATAATGAATATTTTTGTAACATCGAACAGAAGAATAACAATGATTACTTCATACATAGTGTTGTGGTAAACAAATGTTGAAGTTACAAACAAATGATTACGACAAAATAATGTTAAAATAAATAATAGTTTAAAAAACTAAAACAACACGATTTATTAGAAAACCGAACTAAAAAATGAAAAATAATTTTAATTTCCACCACGCTTGGGATAATATTAAAGTGATCAACAAAAAAATCATCTCTAACACATCTAATATATAACTAGAGATATATACAAAAAAATACCATCAAAGGCGTGGGATGCTCTGTATCAATTAATATATTTGATAATAGACATATATTGGCAAAAGTAAAGTCTCTAAGAAGAAAACGCAAAAATCATAAAAAGCACCCAACGCTTTTTGATGGTAAAATTATAGTTATATTCTAGATGTGTTGGAGATGATTTTTTGTTGACCACTTGGATTTTATCCCAAGCGTGTTGGAAATTAAAATTATTTTTAATTTTTTAGTTCGATTTACTAATAAAACGTGTTGTGTTAGTTTTTAAACTATTATTTATTTTTGTTTTGTTTGGTTTTCTAGTAAAGCATGTTGTTTTAGTTTTTTTAAACTATTTTTTAACTTTTAGTTTAAGTGATTGTCATAAACCGGAATCCCATGAAAATTTAATTGCTTAATACTCTTCTAAAAAAATCCTCCGGGCCGGATTTGAACCAGCGACGTATGGATTACTGAAATTATATACCACTACCGTCCACCGCTCTACCAACTGAGCTCTTACAACGATTGACTAAAAAGTCTGCAACCTATTACCGGTTTTTATTATTTTTTTTATTTTCTCATGATTCTGGCCAGGATTTTAGAAAAAAATGAAATTATTGTATTGTCATGAGTCCTTTACAAGTATACAAAGTTGCAAGTCGATCCAATATTTTTAAAAGAGTGAACATCGTGTTCAAAGATTCCGTTACATAGACAGATACAGGTGAAGCTAATACAAAGCGCGTAATAATGTGGGCTTGAGTCGGCCGAACATTAAATATTTGATTGGAGAATTGAAAAAGAGGGCGAGCGAATCGTGTTATTTCTTCATTAAGTCATTACCAATCAGAATCTGACAACATGATAATCTACAACAAAGGAAGAAGAAAGATGGCTACAAGAATATGATAAACCATCGACGCCATTAAATGTTCACCACATAAAAGTTTATTTAACGTATGCGTTAAGTGAAATAACTTAAGTAAATATATGAAAAGAGAAAGTTCAAATTACGTAAGTCAAGTGAACGTAATTATATTTCTGAAATAATTTAAATTGGCGTAATTTCAATATAAATAAAAATAGCCTATATCAAGTTGATATGACTATAAAAATAATTGAAAATAATAATTAAATATTATTAAAATTAAAGTGAGAAAGATATTTATTTAATTTATAATGATTGAAAAAGAATCTAACTTTATTAAATATAAAATAGTGACAACTAATTTGATAATACATCAAATTAATTAGCCATCAAATTAAATAATTGACACAAAAACAACAAGTTTCGGATATTCTACACTTAGCGTCGCAATAAAATTCTTCTAAGTTCTATAGAATCGCAGTGCGCATGCGCTAGTGCTCCATGTAATCCCAGAAAGATAAATGCAACCTCCAGCAGTTGGCGGTATATGTATATGAAATCAGTATGACCAACATTGACACAAAATTCCCAGAACTTGTCTAAAAATGTATAATTAACACGAAATGAACTAGTGGAAATATGATTTTACGTGGTAACCGTCCGATATTTTGAATTTTTCATAGAATAACAGATATGAAGAGGTAATTTATTTTACGTATCAAATCACATTTAAAAAGCAAGGAACCTAAAAGCTAACTAAACCTAAATCAATTACTGTAACACAAATCAATTACTCTAACGTAGGTGAAATCCAGGGAACGTGGAAATGATGTTGGCAACATCTGGAGTATTTTGGGTTGTTGATGGTGGCAACGTTGGAACAACATAGGAAGAGGAGGGAAAATAGCAGAAAGTAGCAAGGAAGAATGTAGGACGATCATGTTTTACGTAAATATATAAATATAAAAAAAGATCGTTGCAACATTTGAAGATATTTAAAACGCGTTTAAAAGTGTTGCAAAATGTTTTAAACGTGTTTAAAAGTGTTTAGTGCACCAGTGGCATAAGAAATTAAATTGGAAATTTTTTTGCGACGTAAACCATACAACAGCCCAAGTTTCATCTTCATTATTAAAATCTTGTTTAGAAAAGAATAATAAAATAATTTAAGAAAGAAGAAGTGAATATCCTATTTATTAAACGGAGTTAATTACGCATCAACTTCTCGAAAATAATAATTGGATTATAAATACGGCGCTTTACTGATCATTGTGATAGAAACAGCTTCCTTGAGAAGACAGTGACATGCCGGTGCAACTGCATTAAAGGTCGAGGGAATACCTAACACAAATTTGATGTAGTATTATTCGAGAACTCTAGAAAACCGTTGTATTTTCTATAAATCCAATCATATTTTCTTAGAATTTTAATAATATTCCTATTTTTTAATCACACTTAATCAAATAAATAAGCGATTTTTCATACAAACTTCTAAAAATAAAATTCATATCAAATTCCGTTGAGGTGAATAGTCATATGATGAAAGTTAAAAATTAAAATGTACCTGTCGGCAGGTGCAGTCGTCCTCAACTTTGTTAAAATGTTGTATATAAAATTAACTGGAGCACTTTCGGAAGTTATCTTCCATCTTCGGCAGGTTGAGCTTCTGCTACACGCAGTTGAAGTATACATCATCGTACACAACTCCAACGAATAGCGGAAGCTCAACCTGCCGAAGATGGAAAATAACTTCCGAAAGCGCTCCAGTTAATTTTATATACAATATTGTAACAAAGTTGAGGACGACGGCACCTGCCAACAGGTACATTTTAAATTTTAACTTTCATCATCTAAAAATAAAGTTTACAAAAACTAGTAGCAAACTATGAGTAAATGAATGTTTGTGAAATAGTTTCCTAGACTTCTGCTATAACTGTTCGTTGAATATGTAAAATGAAACAGTTTTTATTGTAACCGACACTGCTGTAATTGGAAACTCCATGGTGTGATATGATAGGCTTAAGACCTTTAACCCAACAGCCAGCTGTTTGCTTCACATGCACGTAATCCATAATAGCTCGATATATCAACCAACTTATTATAGCTACCCAAATTCCTCACGATTCTAGATTAGTACTGGTCCTATACTGGTTAAAATTCCACAAGAGATGATTTATTCGTATGGGAACTTCTCCCGCAACTCCACGCCAATGTAAATTGCGTTAGCCATTCGGGTATGGCAAGGGACACTATATCGGCAAAAATACATGAAATGGAAATAATCTGTGGTATTACTTCCATCAGTGAGAAATCTAAGATATACTATTTTATTGCACTTTATAATTCTCAAATGCATTTAAGAAGTATGTTTTATACATTATATTTTTAGTCCCTTAAATTATGATTGAACTAACTCACTGGCACTAACGAACCCGGAGGTACATGGTCGAGCGGACATACGCTCTCTCTACATCCCTATCCTGAGATATTTTCTAATTTTTTGCTGTATTAATCACGTCCATCAAATTATGTTTAATATTATTGTCCCATCTCATTCTTGGCCTACCCACTGGCCTCTTCCTCTCTGGTTTTCCTACAAGAAGCTTACATACCTCTCTTTAATTCTTGTTTATTGTAGTCTATGGAACTTAATTGTTCTTATTAAAATGTATTTTCCATAAAGATAATATAGTTAATTGTCGTGTAGTCTTCTCCATTCACCTGTCTGTTCGTCTTTCTTTGGTCAAAGAATTTCCATAATAAATTTATTTTCAAATATTTTTTTAAGATTTCCTCCTCTCTTGTCGCCGCAGTGGTCTAGTGGTTATGTTCCTTGCCTCTAGTCCCGAGGGTCGCGGGTTCAAACCAGGTACGGGATCGATGGGCTTTTAGGATGGAAAAATACGAAGAAAAAGTCCTTCAGGAAGGACATTAAGCCATGGGCCTCGAGTCTGATTATTTTCAGGTTCATAAAAGAACCGGAAGCCTGAATGAAAATGTCTCTGTACAAAATTTAACTGATCATCATCCATCCAAGTAACACCTTAGTTGCCTTGTAGATGTCTCATTGAACTTTATTCTTAAATGCTGGGTAATCTCCTTTCCTCACTTAAAGTAAGAGTCTATATTTCGCATCCATAAAATATAACTGGTAGAATAATAGTTTAATATAATTTCAGTTAAATGTTTTTTGAAAGGAGTTGGGACGTCAGGAGTGTGTGTAATGCATAATAACACGCATTTCCAGAATTGAGCCTATGTTCAATTTCTTTGTGCATCTCATTCCTATTTGTTATTATTTAGCCACTTCTCAAATTTTCCCTCATTTGTCATTAGCTCTCCACTTCCATTATATAATGTATTTCTATGTGTGACCATATATTTAGTTTTGTTGATATTTACCTCCAGTTCCAATTTCTTAGTGTTACTCAATAGTGTGTGCGTGTTGGCCTTTAGTATCTCCTCGTTATCGCCCAGTAGTACAACAGCATCAGCAAAAAACTGACAGCTTATCAATACCATTGATTCGTTAGCCTTCTTTATCCTCTAAATATTTGATGGCATGCTCTAGTATAAAATCAAATAGTAGAGGAGATAGTGCATCTTCTTGCTTCAGCCCATTCTGAATTTCAAAAGTATCCCAAAACTGTTTGCCTACCCGCACCCTATTCTTTGTGCCATTTAGACACATTCGTATAAGTCTAAATTTTTAGGGATTCCGAACTCCAGCAGGATATTATATAACTTCTCCCTCTTAATTGAATCGTATGCCTGTTTTTAAGTACAACACCATTATATTCCCATTTTTTCTGAAATCTGTGTTATACTAAAAATCTGATCTGTTCCTAGATATTACAATTCAGCAACTTCAAAACTTCCCTCATTTCCTATTATCTACCCATTTCCATTATATAGGCTAGTATATCCTATAGGCTAGTATATTTCTGCGCGTATTCATATATTTAGTTTTAATGACTATTTAACTCGTGCCCGAAATGGTAGTTAATAACCAATCACGTTTCAATTTATTTTGTTTTACAACCAGCGACAGTCGTGTTTCACCTCGGTCTTTATCGATTTCTCTTTATCAGCTCCTGCTTTTGTGATAAGACAACTCCTCCATTTTAATATTCTGAATAGCTCAGAGCATGATTTTTCTCCAATAAATACATTGAATATAGCAAATAATGAACAGATTCCGTAATTTTACTGAGTTGTTTACTAAAAAAATAAATGAATACCTATTATGTTGATTATAATATACAGTTTGATGTGTTTCATTATTTTTGATTAGGGTTCATTGTTACAATATTGCGATCCCATTTGGCAATAAATAATATGATCAAGTTGCAGTGAATATACATAACCTCACATTTCTGATTTGTTCTCAAACATCGCCGTTTATATTAAATATATAAATATTTTTAAAATACTGGTAACTATTTAAATAATGATTTTTTGAGTAAACAACTTAATTTTATTTTTTACATAGTCCTAACAAATACCACTCTTAATTTCCAAATCCTCTAGATAAATTCACGAGTCACGAAATTGATCAATGATTTCGAAATCACTCGTGACATTACTTATGACTATTTAACTAATGCCACAAATGCTAGTCAATGACCAATCACGTTTCAATGAATGTTGTTTTACAACCAATGACAGTCGTGTTTCTCCTCGCTCTTTATCGATTTCTCTTTATCAGCTCCTGTGTTTGTGATAAAGAAAGCTCCTCCTTTTCAATGTTCTGAACGGGTCAAAGCATTATTTTTCTCCAACAAATAGATTGAATATAGCAAATAATGAAAAGATTCCTTGATTTTACTGAATTGTTTACTAAAAAAATAAATGAATAACCCGTAATGTTCATTATGATATATAGTTTGATGTGTTTAATTATTTCTCCACTTGGGTGCACTCTTACAATATTGCGATCTTACTTGGCAATACATAATATGATCAAGCAGCAGTGAATGAACATAACCTCACATTTCTTATTTGTTTTCAAACATCGCCGTTTACATTAAATATATAAATATTTTAAAATAACTGTAGTTAAACAATGATTTGTGAGTAAACAGCTTAATTTTATTCGTTTAATAGTCCTAACAAATGCCACTCTTGATTTCCAAATTCTCTAGATAAAATTGTAAATCACTCGTGGCATTACTTATGATAAAAGCTTCCAGTTCCAGATTTTGGTATTATATAATTGAATTGTCAACTAAATATTGTAATTAACCAGCAAATGGAATTGATGTATCAGTTGTTAGTTACATGCGTTGAAATAAAAAAATAAAAATAAAAAAATACAAATACTAGCCTTCTTTTACATTCTCCGTTCCCCGATAGGTAATTTCTCGATATATATAACTCACTTGCACTATTAAACCAGAGAGAGTCATACTTACGTTTTTAATCTGAACTAATATGTTCCAATCATCCCCTGCATACCTACTTCCTTCAAATCATGGATAGTTATTCTCCCACCTCATTCTTGGCTTACCTACTGGGCGCTTTCCTCTTGTTTGTATACAAGGAATCTACATGCCCCTCTTTATTTCTCCATTCGTGCCAACTGTTCTTACACACACACCCATAAATTGCTACATGCGCCTTATGAAATTAGACAACATAATAGGCCTATGAATAATCAATTTCAGATTAGATCAGAGGTTATATTCAGAAGTGAACTTTTTGGTAATGACCTATTGAATTAGAGGTGGAGAAGATTACAACCCGATTTTCCATCTCTATGACCGAGAATAATTCGTGGAAAATAGACTATTCAGGGATGCAATCGATGAATTGATAGGATTAAATTTAAATTAGGCCTGTTCCTATATTTACACATAGACAAAAACATGACACGGTACTCCACAAATATTGATATGATCTTTCATGCACTAAAAGCAATAACTTGTTTTTAAAAAGTGACATAGGAATTGGATACCACCTGTGCATAATAGATCGCAGCACAAGATCTATGATGATTCGAACAAAATATATGTTAGCATATTGTATTAAAAATATTCACTTTATCAAGTCTCGTATTTGTGAAGTAAAACTAGTGTGTTTGTGTGTGTGCTGCCAAAAATTATAAAAGGACGTTTAAAAATACTTTCAAGTGCCTACATCCCAAAATATATTTTTATTAGGAATATTCCACAATACAGTGTTTCTCATTCAACTCAAAGTGATTTTTCGCCAGAGGTTCCTGTCTTCAAATCTCTAGTTTCCATACTTTTCCTCACTCCATCTATCCAACGTTCTCTAGGTCTGCCTCTTTCACTTCTTCCATTAGCTTTCCAAATAAGGATCTTCTTTGGTATTCTCTCATGTTCCATTCTTATGAGGTGTTCATACCATTTCAAACGTTTTTCATCTATTTTTTCTAATATATCTTTTTTAACTTGAATAATTTCCCTTATTGTGCTATTTCTGACCTTATCCCTTCTTGAAATTCTTGTCGATCACTAAAATATTCTTGAACATGAATAAACTCAAACGTAATAAATAATCATTAATTTTCGTTAAAACACTTATGCCACGAATATGTGTTAGTTGTTACGTCAGTTACCTTTATTTTGTATAATTAATGACTAGAGTTTATTATAACATAAAACTCTAAGCATGTATTTTGTACCCTATATAAACTTGACCATCCGCCAACCTTTAATCTGTGACGCTGAAAACCCAAGAAATCTTCGATTATCATATATATATATATATATATATATATATAGGCATGTATATAATTTCAGATATGTTTGGAAATGTTGAAATCGTGTGTAAATGGGGCATATCGTTTAAAAAATATACCTTAATGCATGAAATAATTCAAAATGGCCGCTTATTCTTTTTTAAAAAATAACAATAGATGTGACGATTCATTGTCAATTTAAAAGATAAACATTATTAAAGCTATCAAATTTTGTTAATAATAAATTAATACTCAAATTAATCACATTGTAAAAAAAATAATCAACCGTTAAAGTAAGCGCTTTCTTATCAAGTCAAAGATGCTGACTCAAATGTGTTTCAGTTTTTCTTTCTTTAATCAATATGTGTTAAAAATACTCTGTTATAGGTATCGTTACCAGTTTAAATTTGAGCAGTTGTACTATTTTGCTTTAATTTTTATTTCGCGTACAATTTGACAAGTCTTATTGTTTTTGCTTCTGTATATTTATTATGTTTATCTTTATAATTATTAATAATTTGCTCTTATCCAAGAGGATTATATTCATTTGAATTAGCATTCTTGTTTTTTTATAGATGCAGTTAACAATGCTCATAGAAACGACCACAAATACAACCCATTAATCATTTCGAACCCATTAATCATTTCGGACATGTTTCTGAAATTTCAGGATTTTGATACAGAATATTTTCAATTCTCATCTTTATAATTATAGTATTTAATCTTCCGAAAAAATATCATCTACTTTTCTTTTCACAAAAGAATATAAAATTCTACAATTAAAATCTCAAACAGAACAAA
The DNA here is from genome assembly GCA_030220185.1 of Diploptera punctata. Taxonomy (NCBI): domain Eukaryota; kingdom Metazoa; phylum Arthropoda; class Insecta; order Blattodea; family Blaberidae; genus Diploptera; species Diploptera punctata. The sequence goes on along the minus strand of JASPKZ010006840.1, from coordinate 52,792 downwards.
TATCATAAATCGCTAACGGCCATGAAAGCCTGAATTCCAAAAATATCATAAATAATTTAAAAGTCTACATTTAAAATATCTACAAAAATATTTGTTAAAGAGCGTTACAAATTCTTAAATTTACCATATATCGTTACATTACAAATTTTAAAGTTTTAAATCTTATATATCGTGCTTGCTTTAAGTAAATGTATTGAAATATTGAGATTTGCCTGTTAAAAATTGTGTAAAGGTTCTTTTTTGGCACTGCTCCATTCTTGGTAAAACTATTCTTCTCTTCGCTATTATTATTCTATTATTCATATATATTCGGCATGTAACAAGAAAATGTTATAAATGCTTCTCCTTTTTTACTAATTTCAAGACTATTGTCAGATATTCACGTTTTAAATGAAGATTTTAACTAATTAATCTCAGTACTCCTAATATATAAGCATCAGATTAATATGAATGCTTTAATCAAGTTAATTTGTCTTTCAACATGTTCATATTTATAAAGAAAATCTACTCACATAATACTGTAAGTTCTGAAAGTTAGACTTTTATTTGATATTTCACAAAAATGTATGCTATTATTTAATATTTTTATAATAACAAAGTCACTACTTACCAGCCAGAAGGAAAATTGTCAAAACAAAAAATAATTCCATGTGAAGCTTTCGATGTCTCATTATGCCTTTACTTCTAGTGTTTCTTGAAGATTTTTAATTCTTACTTGTAAAATTCTGCATTCTAAAATGTTTTCTTATGATATCACTAATTAAATGGATGGTGTCACACAATCACAACATAATATACACTTAAATAGTCTACAATTTTGTAAATTATGGATTATTCCTTCGTAAAGTTTGTAATGTATGGAATGTTTAAAATTCTACCATTTTGCTGCTTAAATCTCCAAACATTTACACGATATCGCTTTTTTTCACAAGTAATTAAAGTTTATAACTAGGTTTTGTTTTATTTGATAAAGAATACTAATGAAATAGCATTAATAATTAAACCCAATTGGAACAATGAACGTTCACATAAAAGGGCGTGTCTCTCTCTTACGGGAAACGACGAAACTAGAGAAACAAAACACTGGTGACAACAGAGAAGCGTATATTTTGTGAACGCTCCACTTTGCCGCTGTTCGCATGTCGCTTGTTTTAGCCGCAGACAGGAGTGAACTGAGCGTCCGAATATCAACACAAGACAACTGAGAGCTGAATCAGACCTGCGCACTGAGCTGCATCATGACCCTCCCCAGTAATTAGACAAAATACAATTTTTATTCCTCCCCTCTTCAAGTTGCAGTATATTTTTATTTAATTTTTACGTCTAGTTCTAATGATTCAGAAAGTTACATATTATATGTAATTGTATGCATAATGTAGTTACTTTCAAATAAAATTCTGTAAAATTCTACCATTAAAACACTTTCTCTACAGAGTGTTAAAAAAGTACACAATCCTCCAAATAAACATGTTATGATTATATCTAGTATAATGTACCATTTCGAGCTTCGTATACACTGACAATAGGCCTAGCCTTAATTTTTTTTACATTACACCATCAATGACTGAGTAGTATATATATATATATATATATATATATATATATATATATATATGGTAGGTACACCCATTTTACTGTAATTAACTTAATCCATATTTCAGAAATATACAATTTAAATATTTTCAGATTTAAAATTAGCATCACGTAAACGAAGATCCTGAAATATTTCTTTAACTCCACAATAACTGATTCATAAAGAAATAAATCGCAAGTGGCAAAATTTCCATAGGCTTTACAATTTCGCCACTTAACTCCATGATTTTGAAAGTCAAACATAATTATGATAAAAGTATGAGTGAAATATTCGTGAAACCAGCTTTAAATGGCATATATCATAGTTTATATACTTGATTAATCTATATTGAGCAGATATCGGCGGAGTAAAATAGCTTATTCAACACAGTAGTAATGACTAAAGGGCATAGGTTATGGTGTATAGGTACGACGTAGGTCGTCGGACATAACAAAAATGTACTACTGAGTACTTGGAAAATCCACTTTTTAGAGGTTTCCTGCAGAAATATACAACGCAACATTCTCTACAATTCAAGAATTCAATAATTAGATACTATATTACAATTTAATTCCAATTAGTAGCTCATTTCCCTTCCGGGAAACCGTGATTACTCCAAATTTTATTTTAGAAAAGGTAAACGGGCTGAAAATGCATTCTGTCGGTGTGACTGTCAATTGCACCGAGAATAAACCTGCGAATTTGTGACTCTAAACGAAATGTGGTGCTAGTACGTTATATATAATGTATAGCTGTTTCTGAATAAAATTGTAAAAAACTCGCTTACAGTTTTAAAACAGAGAGAGATGTTGACCTGATTTGCTTTTCAGAATATTAAAAAATCCTTTCAAGTTTTACACCAGTGATGTAAAACGTGTATTTACGTGTGGCGCTGTTCATCTGTTACTTTACCTTAATGACGTCAACATTACTCCTGTGTTTAATAATTGCGCACGCGTGGATTTATTTGAACACAGGAGTTGCATGATGCTACTGTTTTGTTTTAACGAAAAAGTCGAATTTACTTACTGTTGTGTTTTAAATTTGTGCGCATGCGTATATATGAACACAGGAGTGAGCCTGGTGCTTTACTGAGTGTCAAACTTGCTGCTACGTTAAATGCCGGCGCTCATGCGTATATGTTACTGTCCTATAAACTAGGTTACATTTTGCGTATTGTAAGGTCGATATTAATTTATATGTCTTTATATTGAATTAATTATGTTGCCATTACATTTGTGATATTCTTTCTTAGCATTGGGCGTAATTGTAACCCACGTCTAAGTTTGGGGCGCCTGGAAGACAGAGTTACGCTGCCTCGATGATATATGATAGGTGATGATGATGGTAATGATGCCCCGGGAGAGGCCTTAATCCTAAACGTAATCTAATGAGACGAATATTATAATGATGATAATAATGGCCAGATGAAGTTCGGGGACCGTTTGGGTCTTAAAGTTTTCTAAGAATTGTCTGACGGGTGAGCAAAAGCTCCGAAAACCTCACCCAGGAAACTTTTCCCGACCGAGGATCGAATTCGGGCTTGCGTGACAAGGCAGCACGCTACCTCGAGACCATAGCGGTGGACAGACCGAAATTAATGTTAACAATATCTTCATTATTTTTAAATAGCAATTTGTTTCTAGTTATCTCTTAACTGAATATGCTGTAATTATATGGAATTAACTGAATACACAGCATTGCCTGGGTATTTATTCATCCCAATCTTCTTGTTCCCAATCAGCTTAGCAATCCCGAACACTGTGAATACGACACTAATGTCGGAATATTTAATTGCAGCGTGGTATTAAGTCCTAACTCCTGTTGCTATTGGCTAAAAGTTTTAGATCACGGCCTTTGCACAAAGATTCCTTATCTCTTAACTAATCACATTTACATCTGAAATAAAAACAAAATTTTATCAAAGGCAGATACTCTGAATGCAATTTTATGAATCCCTTTTTTCAATTACCAAAATATTAATATACTACAGGGTGAAATTAATTAAGTGTGCAGATTTTAAGTATGGATTCCTTGTGGTAAACATAATCAAAATTCCTACCAAAACCACCTATTCCAATTTAATCATTGTTTCGATCCAAATTTTGAAATTTTACATATTTGTGATAAGGGTAAGAAGTTAGATCTTTTGGAGGCTGTAGAAATTAATAAGTTTAAAAGTAGTAAAAAACTGTTAAATTCTCAACTTGATTTAAATGAATCCCCTTTGTTAAATTTAAAAATTTAAATAAATATTGTTGTATTGTTGCTTAGATCAGTTGGAACACAATTCATAATTTGTTAACATGTCTGAAGAAGGTACAGTGTACCGAAACAGCTGTCACTGAATTATGTAATAAATATGAAAATCAAATAAAACTACGTTTTATTTTTATTTAATTAATAATCAAAATTACTTATAGATATTCATTTTGGGCTGCAAATGTGTAGTTTTCTCAGAAAAGAATTGCAGAAATTTATTAGTGCATTACTTTATAATGATAGCGAGTAATTTTGAGTTTCACACAGTACATAGGAGACGTGAAGTGGAACAACTATTTTCTTTTGTATTTCTTATGTCTCATTATCTATTTTAGCACAAATTAAATTTTAAGAAATGAAACGAAATAAACTGTTTTATTATCAATGCTTACACAAGAGGGAAATGACAAAATTGCAGAGGCGTATAATGTACGTTATATAAAAATACTAAAGGGAATTTTTTTTTTTTTTTTTTTTTACATTTCACGTCTCCTATATATCATGTGGCACTCGGACCAATACTTGCCATCATTATACAGTATTGCAACAATAAATTTCTGTACGAAAATATTTTCATCTGATGAAACTGTGACATTTTAATTATATTTGCCACAACAAATTTATGCTTAAAATCTGCACAGTTACATTACTTCCACCCATAAAAATAAAACTCCTTAAATCTACGAGACTCAACTATTTCGCTTTGGTGTGAACGTGTCTTAACAATTCTATCCAAGTTTGTTATTTTTATATTCAACTTTATTGCTGTTAATAAAATTGGCATCCTCTCTTTTTCTAAATTAAAATTACAGACTGTTTAATTATTTCTTATACTCTGTTTTACTTTAATTGCATTTTCATAATATTCATTCTGTAGAGTCCCTATGGACTAGTGTTTAACTTGCTGGGCTCTTGTTCCCAGGTTCAGTGGTTGATATTCGGCCGAGGTCGATGGATCTTTAAGGACATAAAAATCCTGAGTATTTTTTCCGAAGGGGGCAAAAAGCAATGAGACCCTTGTCATTGAATTATGACACATAATAGGAAACTCTGTTTATAATGTGCGACACTTTCACGTACAAATTTCAAATAAGACACTACTGACCTTTGATATTAAAAAGTGCCTTAAAAATTATATTTAATGTAGGTTACTTTAATAGGTAACGTGAATACTAAATTAAGCAGACGTTCCCGAATATGAGCTTTTCTTGGAGTTTGGTAACCATTTATATTTAAATAGTTTCTAAATTTTGTCTATTTATAGCTTTATTATTAGTCAACGTAACTAATTATATGGCTTCTGAAAACTATAGATTCATTTACACATTCGCTAAGGACATCCATTGCTCCCTATACTCTGCCAATTGAATCCATTTCATATCTCAAAAATATCGAGTGTTCTAAGATCTATCGGAATATTATCCTCCCATCAATACTTTGGCATAGGTATATTCTGCAATGGAATCCAATTAAAAAATAAAATAATTTCAACTCTCACTCACCCGAGCTATATGAAATGCATATTTCCATCTTCCAAAACTTAATACCCCAGATGGATTTCCTCAATGTGAAGCTTTTCGATCCTCCATTTTCAACTCTTATGGGATCAAAATTTGTATTGTCGAATTCTTATAGCTTCTTTTCTTTCCCTAATGTAAGGAAGCTTGTTTCACTTTTGTTGAGTACCATAAGGAACATTATCCTTTTATAAATCAAATTAATTTTCAAAATATTTAAGTGCCAAATTAAATTCCAAGCACGCTACACATACAGTGCATAAACTTGGAAGTTGAATAAAAATTAGAGTTTAAAACTTATATCTACTGAAATGGATTGTTCTAGACGCTCAATTAGATATTCTAAATTGGAAAAATTAGAAATAATTTCATGGTAATAGTTAATAAATGTTAAACATACAACATAGGAAAGATGAATCAATCTTTGCCTCTGATGGGCCCGGGCAAAGGAAAGTAGATAGCACTGATGTTTACCAATTGGGAACTACCAAATGGTGGTAGAACGTATGAGCTAGAAGGCTACAAATGAAAATCCAAAATTCAATATTAGATTTTGTGAGATACAAACAACTAGAATTGTATGGTCATACACCTAGGATGCCAGAGAAAAGATTTACCCAGACAAGCTTTCGAATGGATTCCACCTGGTAAAGGAAAGAGAGGTCGACCTAGATTTAAATGGATGGATGATATAGGAAGAGGTATGAGGGAGATATGTCTGGAAGAATTGGAATGGGAAGATAGAGAAGAAAGGATAAAGAAGATTCAAATTTAAAAAGCTTTGGACACAGGAATATGTTTTTTTTTACATTGTAAACTTCTTTATAAATTAATTAATTAGTATGTATCAATGGAAATTATGTACCGAAATCTGCCTTCATTTGAAGAGAATTTAACTTTAAATTGTACCATTGGGATATTATATTTTATTGTAGACTTAAAGATATCCCTTTAGCAGGTCATGAAGGCTCGGGGGATGTGGACGCATAGATCCATATATCCTCGGTCCACGGCATGAAGAGGATGTAAGGTATGAGTCCTGTGCTCCGGCTGACTTTATCCCAAGGGAAGTCCTGTAGTCATTTTAAAGGAAGTTGAACGGGCTTCAGAACTAGTCTGGACGTAAACATGTAAAAACAATCTCTACCATTTCATGCTCCAAGCTTGAATTCTCGCCCAGCAGACAATACAATATTGATATTAGTGTAATTTTATACCATTCGTCTTTCAGTTAGAAATATCGAATTTTATAATATATGGATGAGATGGTTTGACAGCTGATTTACTTCTTTGACAAATTTAACCAAAATATCAGCATGTTATTTTGTTTGGCATTCCAGAAAAATGTGTGGAAAATTTCAAGCTAGAAACTGATGTTATGGGAGGTATTCCCCATAACAATAAGAGGAGTTAGAATAAATAATTATCGGACTTATTGGACGGCTCTAGCTCACCACTGGTCTTGAGTTTCGCAAGTTCAAACCCAGCCGTGATCTGTCTGTGGCTTCCATCTGAAACGATTAATGGGCAAATCTCATAGATTTATGACTTTTAACAGAACCTCAATCTTAAAGTAAGAGGTTCGTGAGAAAACATTACTTTTGTTTTCACCTCTGGATTTAAGTTGCAACCCTAATAAAATGAGTTGTAATAAAGCGTCGTTAATTAACATACTAACTGAAATATTTTTAATCCTGTAACGATTAAAGCAAGAATTTAATTTAAATATCCTGCATAGCTGTTCAGAAATGAATATACGGTACACACACGCGCACGCGCGCACACACAACGTATATATATATTTCCCTACAGGGAAGAATTTGAACCATACTAATTTAGTTACACTTGTTTTCGTGTAGATGTCATTTGAGTGGTCCGTGTCAGCGCTCCGCCTCATACTGACATCTAGGAAACCAAGATAGTACTAGGATGGGAAAATTCGGTAAATTTTGCTTAGAGGTCTTTTCATTCAGGCTTAAGGATCTTTTACGAGCCTGAAAATCTTCATACTCGGGACTCACGGCTTAAAGTCCCTCCCGGAGGACTTGCTCCTTAGATTTTTTCTATCCTAAAAAAATCCATCGACCCCAGACAGGTTTGAACCCGCGACACTCGGGACCAGAGGCAAGGAGCATAACCATTAGTCCTCCGCGGCCGAGATATATATATATATATATATATATATATATATATATATATATATATTCTGTACGAGTGTATGTCACTAAACTCCACCTGACTGGACGGATTTTAATTTTAATATTTTTTAGTGGGTCCCTGGATGGTTTATATTCACAATTGGACCTACTAAAACCATTAGACGTAGGAGTTTACCTGAAGCAATTATTTAAAAATAGCTCTAGCAATTTTCGATGTTCCACAACGAAACTCAGCATATCATATTAAAATAAACCGAGTTAGGCATTATAAAAAATAGCGAAATCCGACAATTAAAAGTGGAGGTTTATCTGAAATCCGAAATTAAAAACTGACTAGTAACCGCCATGTTTGGTTCGTCTCTACGTATACCAGACAATTGAATTATCCTTTAATATTTCATTTATTTAGGCGTAGCAATGCACGCCGGGTATTAGCTAGTAATAATATATTTGCTAAAATATTATTTTAAATATCGCAAGTGTTTCCATGTATCTAATACCTAGTATTTGCAGATCTAAGGCGTGACAATGATAAAACAAAATATACCCTTAAATTAGCAAAACTGTATTTCCTCGTATCAGATATTTAAATTTGCGGACCGCACTGAAAACGGTATCGTGCATAACTGTTATTATTATGTATATTGTGTAATTCCACATTTCAGTAATTTCTTATCGTTATCTTTCTTTTGTTTTATTAAAACTATAAGATATATTAAACAATATATGTATTGCAAATTTAAGGGTTAAATATCATTATTCACAACATTTTGTATCATTACAGACTAAACATAATGGAAATTTATATTTACACTAATGTATGCGTGTGATATTACGACATACTGCTCTTTTATTGCTTCGGGATCCACATTAGGCGGTTTGACGACGTTAATATGGTCTATCTTCAATTAACAAACCGCTTCGACAGACCAACTTACTTGATATAAGCTTGGACTGTGTACTGAGAAGAATATAGGATGAATTTATGTCCAAATGTGTGTTGTGTGAGAGATGATGTTGAAGAGATTGGAGAAGTTGAAACCCGGTGCCGGCACATTACTTTCAAAAAGCACAAAGGAGATCGCTAGGATTAACGTATCTATCTAATTGTCGAATCGCAATCAATATTATCACATGCTTTCTCTACATAATTATATTCTATGGGAAGCCCAAACGGTGCCCGAAAATCATATGGCCATCGTTATCATTAGATTAAGTCGAGAATTAAGGCCCCTCCTGGCTCATCATAACGTCTCATATCATAGGGGGAACTTAACCCTATCTTCCAAACGCCCCAACCTATAAGTGGGTTACAATACGCCGATGCCAGGTAATAATGCCAGAAGTGTCGAAATGGCAAAGTGGTGGCGTTTAATATAAATATAAATAGTCTGTGGAAAGATTAGTAATTTAATCCAGAATTCTGTTGCAAACTGTAACGATTACAAATTGTACACCATCCTTCAAAGTACCGAGATTAAAATTTTATAAATAAAATAATGTCTGGAATCGAACCCGGAATGCTAATAAACAGGCTGAGATATTACCATCCACGCTAGCGCGGCGGGCGTTGTACTGATATTACATTTTTGGCGTTTATTTCAAATTATTTCGCGGTAAATATGTTACAAATTACGATGTTCGCAGCATTACGTTTAAGGATCTCATTCAACCTTCCATTGTTTATAGTAAACTTTTTAGAAGCAATTAGTTTCAATCAGAGTAGAAATTTGATCCTAAATGCATTAAAGTATGTCCCACGATACAAAAATTCGGAATAATCACTTTAAAAAGCAATGATATCATTGTTCACATCTTCAAAATCCTTTATTTCCATTTTTAAAATATTTTTTTCTATAATTGTTGTATCCGTTCTCGAATCCTTAACAAGGAAACTCTATTCAACTTTACTAGAGCAAGTGAATCTTATAAGTTTGCATTGAAAAAAATGTAAACAATATATCGATAAGTAAGCGCTTAGAATATGAGTAATAATTCAGTACATTGAACATTTTAATTTTTCTCTAAAATAGGCATGATTTTTAATGCAATCTGTTCTTTTAACAAGACACTCGCAGAATGTCTCTTTAATGCGTTCTTGCAGGATACGTTGGTATAATGACAGTGAGGGCTAAGGGAAAAGAGGAAAAGGAAGGCCAAATAAAGGATATATAGATGGCATTGAGGATATAGCAAGAATAAACGGAAATGGTTTGGAGAATAGAAAAGAATGACAAAATAGTGAGAGTGGATGATGTGGAGTGAGGCATTCCCAACATTGCAATAACAGAAGGGGAAAAGTAGTTGATTATTATTTTCGTATTTTTTTACTAAGTCTTATACAGAGTGTAAGGAAAAAAGTGACCAAAACTTCAAACAAGTGTTATTTGTATGTAGACATAGAAAATTGAAATTATTTTGTTTCTTCGTTATCGGTTATATTTGTTTGCTGACTTCCACATTCCAAGACCCCTGGAAAAGGAATTTAGGAAGCTGTCAAATTATATAATCTATGCCAATGATTTCAGAACATCTCCGGATATCACTGAAACGACGATACGCTATGTGTATCCAAATGGGAGGTGGATATTTTGAAGAATTTCTGTAAATAAATGTAGACATACTGCATAAGGAACTAATTTCAACGAACAAATATAGGCCTAATGTAGCGCACAGCAACACGAACTTTAAGTTCTGTAGACTTACTCAAAAAGAGGAATGCATCAATCGCAAATTAAGTACTAAATTCACGAGATTGCGCATGCTCGACCTATAACGTGAAGGTTTAAGGCAGTGCGTAAATGAGTTCTGGCTTTTACCTATGTATATTCCTTGTAAGATAAAAACTTGAATGAAACATTTTTTCAGGATTGTTTCTGCTATTTACACAAGTATCCTCAACCAAAATATACTTTTTTCCTTCCAAACTTCCCGGTCTTGCGTGTCTGCTTCTGTCATATTTCTCTTTTTTATGTTGTCTTGAATTCCCTTTATCCACGTTGGCTTTGGTCTACCACGTTTCCCTTTTCCAGGAGTATCCATTTCAATTCTTCTTTGTTTGTTTCTGTGTCCCTTTTTCTCATATGTCCATACCATCTTAGTTGGATTTCTTCACTCTCTTATATAATATCCTTTTCTACATTCATTATTTCTCTTATTGTATTATTTTTTATTTTATCTAATTTTGATATTCTTGCCGATCTTCATAAAAAGTCCATTTCTGTGACTAATAATATGTATATATATATATATATATATATATCTGTGTTTTTGCTTCAAAGTGCATGTTTCCGCACCACATAATAAAATACTCTTTACAATTGTATTATATATTTGAATGCAGGCTTTCACGGCCGGTAATCGTAATGTTGAGTGATTCCGGGTTATGTGGCCGTGGTCCATAGTTGGTGTTGATACCAGACGTTTCGCCCTCAACTGCGGAGGGCATCTTCAGTGGCGAGTGCTTCTATGCGTGTTTCCTGGTCGGAAGATCTACTTGGAATGAGCGCTGTGGACGTAGAGGACGTTGTATTGGTGGGGGGTGCAGGGTGAGTGGGCGTGGCTCTTGCTGATTGGCTAATAGTCGTCTCCTTGTTGTCACTGGTGTTAATGCATTTATTTTCTAGTGTATGAAACCAGGCCTTAGACAGTTTGATGCCTTCTTCTTTTCTGTTAATATTTCCCTTATGCTTGTGTATTTCTATAGCCTCTCGGTATAATCTAGGGAAATAGTATGAAGTTGTGGCTAAAACTTGTGTATCGTCGAATAGAATCTGGTGTCCATTCGTAATGGCATGTTCTGCTACAGCTGATTTATCCATTTCTCCTTGTCTGCAGTTTCTTTTATGTTCTGATAAACGGGTGGCTATACTTCTTTTCGTGGTCCCTATATATGATTTACCACACGAACAAGGAAGTCGATATACGCCGCAAGTGGAGAGAGGTGGCCGAGGATCCTTAGCTGAGCGAAGGCAGTATAGAAGACTGCCTTCGCTCAGCTAAGGATCCTCGGCCACCTCTCTCCACTTGCGGCGTATATCGACTTCCTTGTTCGTGTGGTAAATCATATATAGGGACCACGAAAAGAAGTATAGCCACCCGTTTATCAGAACATAAAAGAAACTGCAGACAAGGAGAAATGGATAAATCAGCTGTAGCAGAACATGCCATTACGAATGGACACCAGATTCTATTCGACGATACACAAGTTTTAGCCACAACTTCATACTATTTCCCTAGATTATACCGAGAGGCTATAGAAATACACAAGCATAAGGGAAATATTAACAGAAAAGAAGAAGGCATCAAACTGTCTAAGGCCTGGTTTCATACACTAGAAAATAAATGCATTAACACCAGTGACAACAAGGAGACGACTATTAGCCAATCAGCAAGAGCCACGCCCACTCACCCTGCACCCCCCACCAATACAACGTCCTCTACGTCCACAGCGCTCATTCCAAGTAGATCTTCCGACCAGGAAACGCGCATAGAAGCACTCGCCACTGAAGATGCCCTCCGCAGTTGAGGGCGAAACGTCTGGTATCAACACCAACTATGGACCACGGCCACATAACCCGGAATCACTCAACATTATGTATTATATATTAATAATTTAGTTCCTCTTGATTGTATGCTTACTCTATAAATATAATTTAATATGCCAATAACTTTCTTTATCTCTAATTATTCTTTTTTCTCTACCTAATTCAGATGATCCATCTTTTTCAATTATTGATCACAAATACTTAAAATATTCTACTGTTTTAATCTTTGGAAAGTATATTATGCGCGGGAAAAAAATGTAAGACTTTTAAATTTATTTTAATAAAGCAAATATGCCCCCATTTGTTTAATAAATAAATAAATAAATAAATATCCTCTACTCGTGTCCAACTCAGGGTCGCGTCAAGGGATGTGATGAGATGAAGCCTCCTATGTAGAGTTCTGTGAATGACAAGGGTGCCGGCCGACCACGCCTCGCACGCACAATCACGCAGATGAACGAAATGAAATGGATGAGATGAGTATGGGAAAATTGTGGAAGAAATTTTGGCAGGGGAAAATGGGAGATGCAGTTTTTTTCTGTTGTACTTTACTTAATTTGATGTCGATATAATTGAATAGTTTTATGTAGAAAGGATCTCAGTCCATTTTCTGTGAAATCGAGATTTTTGTGTAAGCATGTTTTTCACTCTTACACGCATGTGTTTTTAACGAATATTATTCCTCTTATAGGCCAACTCACAACAGTGAAACAATACCCTGTCCACTCTTTAAGTGATTCTCGTCAAAACAAAACCATGTGACCTGCTCGCTTTTCATTGGTTATGGGCTCCGACGTACAGCCTTTGAAAAAAATGATGGCGCAAATCTTGTTGATGGAAAGTTTGTTGTACGCCCTTCCACAAAAAATGAGTAATCTCTTGAATACACATTTCTTCTAAGTCATACTCGGCACAGCACTGGGTTCAAACTAGGAAACTATTCATAATTGTTCAGTCCCTGAGCTACTGTGTTATGAGGAATTAACTGAAGACTCTTCTACGTGTCCCGTAGCTCAGCGGTAAAGCATTACGGTCACTCTTTCTGTTAATGAAGATCGCAGGTTCGCGTCTTCAATTACGTAATTTTTTTTCGTGATATTTGTATTAAAACGTTTTATGAATTAAATACATTTTATTTCGACATTTGAATTAATCTATACTTTTTAAGTTCATAACTTTTTTATACCGTTGAGGTTATAACAATGTTAAATTATATATTTTACACACTTTATATTAGCTTGACCTGTATCTTTCTATGTAACGGACCTGTATCTATGTAACGGAATCTTTGAACACGATTTTCACCCACTTTGACGTCGTCAAAACTCATACTGTTTGAAGACTTATTGTAAAAACATGTATTTTTCATAAGTAATGCCATGAGTGATTTCCAAATTATCGATAAATTCGCGACTCACGAAGTGAGGAGTGAATTTATCTAGAGAATTCGGAAATCAAGAGTGGCATTTGATAGGACTATTTAACGAATAAAATTAAGCTGTTTACTCACAAATCATTGTTTAACTATAGTTATTTTAAAATATTTATATATTTAATGAAAACGGCGATGTTTGAAAACAATTCAGAAATGTGAGGTTATGTTCATTCACTGCTGCTTGATCATATTATTTATTGCCAAATAAGATCGCAATATTTTAAGAGTTCACCCAAGTGGAGAAATAATGAAACACATCAAACTATATATCATAATCAATATTATGGGTTATTCATTTATTTTTTTAATAAACAGCTCAGTAAAATCAAGGAATCTTGTCATTATTTGCTACATTCAATGTATTTGTTGGAGAAAAATAATGCTTTGACCTGTTCATAACATTAAAAAGGATGAGCTTTGTTTATCACAAAAGCAAGAGCTGATAAAGAGAAATCGATAAAGAGCGAGGTGAAACACGACTGTCATTGGTTGTTAAACAACATTCATTGAAACGTGATTGGTCATTGACTAGCATTTGTGACAAAAGTTAAATAGTCAATGAAATGATGTGTGTACAATTGTTTGTATTCAATTTTGACCGTTACGGCTGAACACCTTCATGTGCACATAACTCATAAAGGACGTGTTTGCGACTATATGTTCCTTCACAAAAAATGATGCTCTCTGCATGACCTATCATCCCTATCAGTTTGTTGGCGAGGTCCTCTTACACCCTGTGTATGTCTTACATAAAGTATCTTACAATCAGTATCTACCTTAATAGCTACTTCCGTTTTTTTCATTTGTACAAGTAGGCTTACTTCTTTTTTTAAATCTTCGATTACGGTATTTCAGACCTATGAAAGATACAAATCAGTATCTGATGTTCACAATTATTCTCAAAATTTAAAGATACATAAAATTAAATAAAAATTGTAAGAAATATCCACTATCTGTTTCTCATGGAATTGTGATCCAAGACCATACTTGTTTCCAGGTCAGTCTCATCCAATTTAAGAAGCTTCTATTTCAAAACATTGAAGGTATGACCTCTTTTATTCAGAGTTTTTATTAAGTTCTTCATAAGGCACAACTTGACATGAAGCAGAGGCAAAATTATTTTATTGGGCTCAACCAAATGAACGTTTTTCAAAAGTTTATTTCCATTAACTTCTTTATAGGGTCTATGCTATTCTTGACTATATAATGGTTTTCCCGGTGTCACGGCTGTTCCACAAGCACAAAAAACAGTAATTGTTATAGGTGTATTAAACATTTAATGAAAAGAGTATAAATCAGCGAAAAACTGAGAATTAAACTTAAAAACAATTAAAAACTCAAAATTCTTTCAGCTAAAATTTTAAAAATCAGATTCGGATTCTACACATAAAACTACATATATCACATACCAGATGCAAAATTGCTGTTTAATAGTCTGTTGATAAGTAGAACCCAAATATCTTTTTTGCGCGATAGTGCGTTTTGTCGTACTTGCAGCAATGGCGACCATTATTCAAAGTTGAACTTCCTACATGTCGAGCTTGCCAACCTAAATAACTATACTATAATATTACATTTACACCCACGTGCGGGAATTAAAACCACTGCCCTCTATTTATACTTCGTTGAATATATATATCAAAAAATATCAAAAAGGTAGTGTTAATATGCATTATACGAAACAAATCAATGCATTTTAAATGAACTGAACTTTATTTGAAATAATATAAAACAAATACGTACTTGCGGACATTTTATCAATAATAATGGTCTCACGGCCTCCTGTACTTTTAACTAATAAACGTTGCCCACACTGTTAACGTTGCTCAATTGTTTATAACTAAGGCACATATTTCCAACAAATATATTATTTTACTACTATCTATTATTTTGAAAACACCATCGCGCAAAACCTTTAATGTACAACGCATGTTTGTGAAGTGTTTTTACAGAATCTCGGAAATTAAAAACCTCGCTATCCCTCGGTTTCTAAACATTTTCCTCGATTCTGTAAATACCATTTCCCAACCTTACATTGTAATATACTATTAAAAAATGGTGGCCCGATTTTCATAAAATTGAGGAAAATCCTAAATTCACCAACCTCGAAATTACAGCAGACTGGGAATCATGCCTGAGACCTCAGCGTGAGAGGCAGCGATATTACGTTTAGACACATCAGTGGTCATGAACCTTGTTGTATGCATGGTGGTAATTTCACTTCTTCGTATTTTTGTAATCATACAAAAAAAAAACTTTTACAAGTTGTTATATCTGAAACGGTGGAATGTATTTATATTGGTGGAAGGAGAAACGTCTTGATTCCGGTTGATGTTATCCTGCAATAAAGTTGGGGAAGATGTTCTGGTGTGTGATGCGAACTTGGATTTTATTTCTTCACCGAGCTTTATTTTCACGGCGGAGAACAATTGGAGTGAAATGGATCCCGCAGTGTGTATGCTTTCTGGGTTTACTATCTCCACATGCTGCCTGGATGATCAACTATTTTATATGACTCTTGCACTTATACTAATATTCTTTCAGGTCACAGCACTCTCTTTCAAATATAGATATTTTATTATATCTCCATATCTGTACATAAAGTTTGTTCAAATGGTTCACGAGTATTTTCCTTGTATACAAAATTTACAGGGAGAATAAATATTTATTTCATCCAGAACTATTATGATGTAAAAAAACAGATCTTTGTAGAATAACACAATCTGAGAAATATCCTTGGGTTTGTCTTATATACATAAACCTTGACTACTTTGTGACAGAGCATTTTTTTCTTCTCATTTATATATCCGTTTAAGCATAAAATACACTAAAAAATCTCTTAAAACACTCCTTTTAAACGACCACCATCCTTAAAGACCGAATTTCTTAGGAATGAACATTAAAACCCATAATGACAATGCAATAATATCCTCTGTTGAAAGACCACCATTTACCTCGACCCCCGACCAGCCTTAAATTATTTATTTTATTATTTTCTACTCCTAAGCCTTGTTAGTGACCGAATTATCAGGTTCGTAAGTACGTAAATATCCCATTTCCACGGTTGCTAAAAATTACCAAAAAAAGTAAGCATTTGGTAAGCGTGCAAAAATTGAAAACTGCGAATTATTAGATTTTGAGAACATTGACAGGAGTATGAATAACTGTATTTTTGACGTCAGCACTACATGACAATACTTCTTTCGGCCTTAGTTTAGGTTGCAATGTAAACAAAAGCACGTGGTTAAATGTGATTTCATTGCCACATGAACCTAATGTCATCGTTGTCCAGCGGCGTAGATGAAAACATAGTTCCCTGATCAATCCACATTTTATATAATACTAGCGTACCCGGCAGACGTTGTCCTGCCCGAACGTTCAATTCTCATGTCATGGGCGGACGATAAAAATGTTACTTTTTTACCATAAAATTCAGCAATTAGGACATAATTAGATCTTATTAAATAAGTTCGCAAGAAAACCTCTTACAGCCTTCTGTTGTGCCTTAAGAAGTGTGAATGATGACGTCACATAGTTATGTCGGAACATGACAATAATGTAGATGACTATGCATCTGACATAAAAAAATCCTATAACCCGATCGCCGCGCCACCTACCGAGTCCAATTGTGAATCTAAACTATCCAGGGACCCACTCAAACACACAGAAAAAAAAAATCATCCGAATCGGTCCAGTTGATATACATGAGTTTTTAATTTCGGATTTCAAGTAAACCTCCACTTCTAAATTGTACCCTCCTTTGCAGATAAGTTATGAACCGTTATATAACAATTATATTAGAGTGAAAAAAAAGATAAATTGATGAGAGTGAGTCAAAACATTTTTTTTCTCCCGCTAGATTTCATTTCTGACCCACTGTGCACGGTCCCATACTGGCCGAAATTCCATGAGGAAAATTTCTTCCCCCGTAGAGACTCGAACCAGCGTATGTCCCGTAGTTCTGCTCCAAGACTTCTTGCCTTAACCACTCGGCTACGGCGCGAGACTCTTGGTATCGATGAAAGACAAAAATGGTTATTGTGAGTTATCCGTAAGAGATAAGGGACTCTTGGTATCAATGAAAAACAAAAATGGTTTTTGTGAGTTATCCGTAAGAGATAAATATACGCTGTCGCGGACTTTTTTGTAGGGCGTTTTGAGATATTCAATTCTGTGTACAATAATTTGGTGTATTTCTTATGGTTTATGCAGCGTAAGCCATTTAAGCGTCCAAAGAGCTACTTTTGTCACGTTTTCCACTACAAAGGGCGATTTTTAAGGGTGTAGGAGTTGAGTATCACAACTCTCTTATAGCCTATGTTCATCCCGGGAATCTCCTGCACATTTTGCAAAAACCCCCTCACAATCGGATCAACGGTATGGCCGCGCATGAAGCACGAACAAACAAACACAAACATACAAACAAGCATACATACAAACAAACATTAATTTTCATATATAAGATAATTACTATGTATGAACAAAATTATCGCAAAAATAATAATAAAGTAATAAAACAGAATAAAACATATGGCAAAATGACAATGGTGAACAGTTAAGTATAAATGTATATAAATTTAAATCTAACGCCATTTCGCGCAGACGAAGATGGATATTCAGTTATTTCAACATGGCGCTCGTGTTAAATACGTTGAACATCAGAGTGGGAAACCTTTGAAAAGTGGTGATAACAATTTCTAAAAACGTGTAGGTGCATTCGACTTTGGTAAATTATAGTTTTTGCCAAAACTTTAGAACCTCATTTCCAGGAAATACCTTGGACTCACCCCTTCTCTTTTCCACTCATAAATTCCAGTGAACAAAATGCAATCTTTCTTATCCTGCTTTTAAATACCTGTGAAGAAAAGCAACAATTGTCCTGCAATAAGATGCTGAAATGCTGTAAGCATCGAAAGTATCGTTAATAGCCGACTTGAGGTAGTGGTGTGAGGCAAGGTTCTTTAGTTTTGGTGAAAAGAATAATGCCACCTGAATTTGACAGCAAGTGAGATGGCGCGTTAAATAGTACCATCGCTCTACCAATCACAGATGCCTACGGAAGGATACTTTTGTAAGTTTGTTTACAGTAAAACATAAACTTAACCCGAAAGCAGTATAGCCGGTAGGAAGATATTTAAAGGAGGATTATTGGTAGTCTACATATAACAATTTACAGTAAAGATAAGAATGTGTTTTATTTTTTACTGTACTACAGTGTGTTTAGTTTACTAAAATATGTTAAGGAGTGAAAATGTGCAGCAGGAAGAGAATTGCTTTGAACCTAGAGGAGTTAACTCAAAAGTGTAATTTCGGAAAGAAAATTAGCTAAAATATTTAAATGCTGTAAAACTCATATTAACACTATCCTGAAATCGATGGATGAAATTATTACAGCTTCATGAATGAAATGGTGCAAATAAATTTGCAATAAAACACCAAAAAAAAATATATATTGAGGGCTCTGTTACTAGAAATTAAGATATGTAAAACGATTGAATTACTGTAATTATTAAAAACGAACTCGTAATGTAGATCTCACTTCTATGCATTACTATAAATGACAATTTACTATGTATATGCAATTTCTTTTTAGATTTCTACTCACTTCAGGATTTTTATTCCCTCTCTTAAGAAGCCACAAAGACCAATATTTGTTGTAACCGTCACTGGTCTGTTAATATAGGTTTTATGGTACAAGGTATATCGCGTCTAGCATATTAATTGGTATATTCTAAGTTAGCGTGATGTTTGCATTGTATTTTGTGCAGTGTGATTCTTCAAACAAACTAACTTACTGGAACATCGAATCTGGATATTCATTGCCGAATGATCATAATCTCTCCATATATCCTTAACCAAAATTAATATTTTTAACTCAACCCTTGTCAATACTTTTAAAATTCATTTTGAACCACCGTTGAAGTTGTTCTGTAAAAATTTAAATTTTAAAATTTGTACTTGAAATATCAGTCGTCCTCAACAAATTGAATTAATTAAAATAGTGAAGGCCTTTCAGAAATTCTTGTTTCATTCTCAGCAGCTGAGTAGGAGTATTTCACCGCCCGCGAATTATGGTTAATGCCATTCTCCTATGTCATTTTCGGCCTCTCTACTGAGCGTTCCCCATTTGGTTTTCCTACAATAAGTTCCTATGCTTCTCCTTCATTATTCAATCGTGCCACTCGTCATGCTTATCATAGTCTAATAGACTTTGAAGTTCTTATTAATCTGATGTCCTATAAAGATCGTGCATATAACTATTATGTTAGTATCCTCCATTCAACTATATTTTTTATCTCTGTTTGTTACAACAATTTTCGTAAGCGCTATTTATATTCGTAAAAAAATACATTTCTTATCATCCGGTATCATGATAGCTGCCGCCGTCTTCTGGAAACCAAAAGACAATCCTCTCTGCCCATTCATTGATCTTTCTACAATCCTCTGATAGACATAGCCGCTTGCACACCTTCTATCCAGGTTTTCTTTGGTCTTCCTTTCTTCCTCCTTTCCGTTGGGATCCATTCCATAATACGTTTAGGCAATCTTTCCTCTGGCATTCTTTTGACATGGCCATACGACTGTAATCTTTTCTTTTCTATAATGTCTAATGATGTCCGGCTCCTCTTATACACCCATAATTTCCCTATTTCTTTATTTTGAATTCCATCCATTCCAGAGTTTCCAGCTGATCTTCTCAAAACATCAATTTCTGATATTAAAATTCTTTTCATTCCTTTTGTAGGAATTTGCCAAACATCAGCACCATATTTTAAATGTTCTGAACCATGGTTTGATACATTTTTAATGTTCTATTTTTTTGTAATATTTTTGTTCCACCAAACAGAGTTTAAAGCATTTATTGAATTACTTAATTACTCGATAAATCTATAGGGAATGCAGTTTGTTAGTTTTTTCTACGACGACAACAACAAACATTACAGTAATTCCATGATATTTTCAATATTTTCAGTAAGTTTAAACTTTAGAACATTAATTATATTTGGTGAATTGTGAGCTTTTTTAACCCAAATCGTAGTTCAAGTCATAAACTATGTCGTAGAGTACAATATATGTTATGAAGGTTTTATGATTTATAACTACTTCAAAGGAAGCAATAAGAAGAAAAATAATTATTGGGTTTGCAGAATTTGGAGGAATGTGTTTTTAAGTCAAAGTTCTAGTTTAGACTCCTTTACAATGCTGAGTACTCAGCGATTTACTTGTTACGCAAGCAGTAGCATTTCAAGAAAATTGCTAGCCTGTCTACTTCAATAGGACACTCGAAATCTGCAATAAAATGCTTTCGTAAATAATTCTAATAGAGTGAAGATAATCTTTGACATATCTATTTTAACCAACGTAAACAAAGGAATCAACCAATCCAGAAATATATTATTTCACCAATTTTCTAATCGTCAAGATTTTTAGAGATCTAATTATAATTATTTTACAAATGATTTTTCTTTAAATAAAATACTTTAAATTTAAGCAAATCATCAGCACTTTTTATATATGATATGGAGTCCACCGCTGTGGTCTCGAGGAAGCGTGCAGCCTTGTTACGCAGTGGGCTCGAGTTTGGTCCTCGGACGGGAAAAGTTTCCTGCATGAGGTTTTTCCTCACCTGTAAGACTTCTTCTTCCTAGTTCTTCTTTCTAGTTCTTCTTCTTTCTAGATATTCTTTCTAGCTCTTCTTCTTTCTAGTACTTCTTATTTCTAGTCCTTCTTATTATTTCTAATTCTTCTTCTTATTTCTAATTCTTCTTATTATTTCTAATTCTTCCTATTATTTCTAATTCTTCTTATTATTTCTAATTCTTCCTATTATTTCTAGTTCTTATTATTTCTAGTTCTTCTTATTATTTATAATTCTTTTTCTTCCTCTACGTATGAAAGCCGACACCATGTTGCGTGTCCATTCACTTCAGGTCCGGGGTATGGTGACATCCTTCCATCGTAATTGTGGTCTTCCTAAAGACATTTTCTGCTGAGGTGTCCAGTCATGTACTTTCTTCACTAATCTACTGTTCTCCATTTTATCTATGTGATCGTTCCAATTTAGTCTTCTATCATTTATCCAGAGGTTTACCTGTAAGGCAAATGTCATAAAACTTTAAGGCCCAAATAGTCCTCGAACACCATCTGCCATCATTATCACATTAGATTAAGTTTACATTAAGGAATTTCCTGGCGGATCACTGCTAATCATCACCTCTCATAATCATCTGGGCAGCGTAACCCCGCCTTCCAGGCGCCCCTACCCCAGAAATGGATTATAAGGACGATATGCCAGGAGAGAATACCAGAAATGTAATAATGGTAACCTTGTGATACTGATTAAAAATGTGATTTTGAAATTAATGTACTCAGGCAAGCAATTTGCATGCAATATATCTAAAGAGAAAAGCTTATTTTGAAACCAAGATTTCCAATATTACGAACTGGCGCATTACTTTAGATATATGGATATCTCAAATAGAGAGAAAATTGTTTCTGCTCATGGATTGTCTGAGTAGTACAATTGGTTAGTGCGCCAGGACGTAAATCTGGTGATCTTGGGTTCAAATCCCGGTTCAGATATAAATTTTTCTCTTTAGATGTATTACTTTCGATATGTCATATTCGATGTTTAACTTGCTCGCTTCTTGTTACGAAGTTCGCGGAGTCAAACACGGATGAGGCAGAGTTCTTTCTTTTTTTGAAAATACTGATTGTGATTTCCTATGTGGGGAGCAGTGCCGTGAGTCCCATGCCGTATATTTACGGTATGTAATGTGATAAGTCTGAAATAAGTGGTCCCTGAGATAAATGTACCACTCCTCCCATGCCCAATTTTGAATTGAGACGCTAATGACTTGAGGTAAATGGTATCTTGTTAAATAAAAACATCTTAAATAATTCTCTTAATTTCGATTTTCCTGAAGAATGATCATAAAAATAATTATCAGCTGTTGTATTGACTTAGGCTTTCACGGCCGGAGTTGCTATGATGTTCTTGAAAAAGATTTCCGGGCTGTAGGCCGTGGTCTCGAGCCCGGAATTCTTCAAGATCATCATAATTATCAGCTATTTAATGAAGAAATAAAATCAGAATTAAACATCTACAGTGTTATTGATAAAATTCAAGATTCAAGATCTAACTAACTCAAACATATTGGAAGAATGATACCCAACAGACTCCCACAAAATTTGCTTCACTACCAACCCAAAGGAAGAAGAAACATTGGGCGCCCCATAACTACGTAGATGGAGGGATATCGTCTCTCGATGGGGAAACCGGTCTATGGCCTAATTTCATGATGTAGAAGAAGTAGAAGAAGAAGCTATTTTTAAATAGCTCAATCAAAAATTTCCTTTACAAAATTCCAGTATGTTTTTCTCCTTGCAAATTATAATTTGAGTACATGTGAACTTGCTGAGTATGCATGTGGGACCACAACCGGTACGAGACGTGGGCAGAGAACTAGATGGGCTAACACATTCGCAAAGTAGGTGGGGAGCCAATGGACGAGTCGAGCTGTAGTCCAGCCGTAGAATTTCCGACCGTGATGTTTTCACGACAGTGTTGCCGATATGGATATTCAGTGGGAGGGGCCCCTTTATATACCACTTCGTGTTTATCCAGAACGTAAATATAACATAAACTATGTCATTAATAATCTTTTTCTCGTTTTTTTATATAAGTTATCTTGAACATATTGTACATTTAATTCGTTAAATCTAGAGTAAATAAAAATACATTATAAATATTAATTGTATTGTATTTATAACATGTAATCGTTTATGTATATTGTAATTTAGATGTAAGACTATTTTTTGTATTTTTTTAAAAACCTGGTTGAGTGGTAGACAAGGCCTTAAGGCCGTAACTCTGCCAGGTAAAATGAAGCTATTATTATTATTATTATTATTATTATTATTATTATTATTATTATTATTATTATTATCATTATCATTATTATCATTATTAAATATTATAAATATTATAAATATTATAAATAAATGCTCATTTTACTATACGAAAATGAAACAAAAATGTGAGATTTCTAATTTATCGCTACGAAACATACTATTCTCAAAAATATTTACAATTCCAATAAATTCACAAAAACAATAATTCCATACATAATTTCAAAACTATGTTAAAAGAATACAGAACATAATTTTTATCTGAAAAAAAAACCTTCTCGTGTATCGTTAAAATAAATATCTTAACAGTTAATCACAAGAGCGAAACAGTAAACAAACAAAGTCTGTACTGCAACAAAGAGCAACTGAAGCCACGCGGTTAGCAGAAATGCAGCTGACAATATCGCAGCATTTTCAAACCTTACTAGCGGCGTCAAGAGAAGTGAATGGTTGTGGCAGACGTCCACTCTCACTTCAATTATTTCCCTACTGGTAGTAGAGGGTGAGTTCCTCCCTTTACCCCTCATACAACCTCAGCGGCTGGTCTTTAGGAGTAGTGAAGTGTGGAAGACATTGGTTAAGGAGATTGAAACTATCGGGGACAGCAATTACCAAAAGAGTGAACCTGAACAATTTCCGACAATTACTCTCTAGGATTACTCACCTAAGGGCAATATCTGAATCACTCTGCATGCTCGCAGAATACCTTAGCCCTGAAGGGATGTTATAGGCTAAATTCTAAATATAAATTTAAAACCAGTTTGAAATTATATTCTATATTTAATACCAGTTTAGCATAATTAAGTATGTTTTAATTATGCTATTTCGTGTAACTAAACTAACTGGTACTATCGAATCCGTAGGTTCATGGCTGCGGGTACGTGAGCACTCCATATATCCCTGTCTTAAGCTAATGTTTTCCAGTCATCCCTTGTATAAACAGTTCCCCTCAAATCGTGGTAAATGTTATTATCCCATATCATTCTTGGTCTACCAACTGGGCGTTTTTCCTCAGGTTTTCCTACAAGAAGCTTCCATGCCACTCTTTCATTCCCCTATCGTGTCATATGACCTGCCCATCGCAATATACGAAACATTTCTGGTTTCCCATAAATATCACGTAGCTCACTATTATGTAATATATATATTCATCCATAGTAATTCTGCCCGAGGGCAGGTCTTTCACTGCAATCATAGCATTTTCATGCTATAATTTGCAGCTTTACTGGGGAATTATAGGTGTGGTAGCTTCCCGTTGCTATCCACACCGGTGAAGGATGGTGATGATAATGATAAGGATGATGATGAATGATGATGGCCGGATGATTTTCGGGGACCGTTGGAAATTAAGCTTCCTGACATTTGCCTTACAGGTGATGAAAAAACCCAGAAAAAACCTCACCCAGGAGCCTGTCCCAACCGGTAATTGAACCCGGGCCCACTGCGTGACAAGGCAGCACTCTACCTCGAGACCATAGTGGTGGTCTATATATATAACTTATATATTATAATTTGCCACGAACCATAATGAATCGTTTAAGGCCTTGATGCAGAACTGTGGGACGCGCGCTGCTTCTTCGCATGAATGAAAAAATGTCAACAGGTACTAAACCAGCATTGTGATTAATTTGGATAACACAATAAACGTTGGCTCTACGCTATAATGGATCCGACGTAACTCTTGCTGACCAAATTTGAAGTCCGTATTATTTGGATGATCATCGATCTCTCTGTTTGAGATATGTAGATATGAGGGCAGCAGTGAACTTGTAAACCGAATATAATCTATTCATATCATTCATGTATTGAAGGCAAAACATGATTCCCATTTCATACATTATGATAGTTTTCCGTGCATCTTCCACTATGAAAATTACAGTAGCAGGATTCAAGGAAATTGCGCTTCTTTTGACACTGAAAGTATAGTTGCGGGAAATCATGCAAATTGTTAGATATTATTTTGATATATTTATTTAGCCTGGTGGAGTTAAGGCTATGTGACCTCCTCTTGCACGCACAAGGACATTCATATATTACATTCAAATACAAAAAATACATAATTACATAAAATTACATAATAACACATACTAAATTATTAATATCTGTAGAACTGAACAATAATGAAAATAATGTCTAATAATACAATAAAATTAAATACAATGAAAATTAAACTAACGAAATAATGTATACACAAAGGAATACAGCTCGAATCTACTATACGTAAAAACAACATTTCTTTTTTATTATTAATGTATTATATTTTATTAATATTATTCAATTTTCATTTAATGAAAAATACAAAGAAAGTAATAAACTGTGATTTAATCTATCGCTTATATGTATGTATATATATATATATATATATATATATATATATATATATATATATATATATATATATATATACATACATACATACATACATACATACATTTAATGAAAAATACAAAGAAAGTAATAAACCATGATTTAATCTATCGCTTATATATGTATATACATATAGATATATGTATGTATGTGTGTGTGTGTGTATATATATATATATATATATATATATATATATATATATATATATATATACATAATGATTTATGTAGCTAATTATATTAACAAATCTTAATACTGTTTTTTATTAAATAATAAAATAAACAAATTATTAATTGTTAAAAAGTAATATTAGTGAGTTTTTTCTGTTAATAATTTTATTTTCAATTTGTTTCTGAAAGTGGTACATTTCTGCAATCTCTGACATAAGGTGGAAGAGAATTCCATGTTCTAGGAAGAGAAACTGTAAAACATTTCTAGTGATGAGAAGGGGTATAAAGGACAATGTGCTGAAGGGATCGGGTATTCAATTCATGTGTATCAGAGAGTCTAGTGAAGCAGTGTGATAAATAATAAGGTAATGAGGTGTGTAATATTTTATAGAAAAGAGATAGGTTATTAGATGGTTCTACGATCTTTGTAGACGAACCTTGACAATTGTTCCAGGGATGAAGTAACATGATCAAATCTGCGAATACCACAAATAAAACATATGCAAGAATTATGAACACGTTGAAGTCTTTGAGTAATAACATTATTTAGGTCAGTAAAATGAGTATCAAATCACCTATGGCTCTGCTCAACTTTATTATATCGTATTTATATAAAGACTTAAGAGGATTTAGATTAGAAATCAGGATTTTAGTGCCAAGCTTTGAAATGGAAAATGGTGTTAACTGACACAAAATAACGTCCTGGTGGAGTACGCACTACACGAGGCAAATAACGACAATTTCAAGAAGTTGCATTGTTATCCAATAAATAAAAATGAATGAATGTTTGTTTGTTTGTTCCTACTTTATGCGCGGCCATACCGTTAATCCGATTGTGATGGGACTTTGTGCAAAATGTTCAGGAGATTCCCCGAATGAACATAGGCTATCAGAGAGTTGTGATACTCAACTCCTACACCTTTAAAAATCGTCCTTTGTAGTGGAAAACGTGAAAAAAGTAGCTCTTTGGACGCTTAAATGGCTTACGCTGCCTAAACCATAACAAATACACAACATTAATGTAGGCTACACAGAATTGAATATCTAAAAAATCTCTACAAAAAAGTCCGCGACGGCATATGTTTATCTCTTACGGATAATTCACAATATCCATTTTTGTCTTTCATTGATGCCAAGATGATCGAGACAGGTACGTAGATTCCTGTGCAAGGATAGCAGCATATGACGGGTATTCTTTTACGGATAAATCGCAATAACGAATTTTGTCCTTTAGCTTATTTATGACAAGAAAATCAAGATAAGTAGATTCCCGGGGAACACCGGGTAATCAGCACGGGGAGTCTTAAAATAATTATGATATACGTTTATGATTATTTTTCATTTTACTTATTCAACTAATCATAAGTAGAAAATTAATTTTCGTCTTTCAGCTCATTTATGCCAAGAAGATCGGGATGAGTAGATTCCAGGACAACGCCGGGTAAACAGTATGGGGTATCTAAAAATAATTAGGAAATAAATGTTTCCTTATACTTATTTAACTAAACATAAAACACATTCATTTTCGTATTTCAATTCATTTATGTTAAGAAGATCGGGATAAGTAGATTCACGGGCAACGGCGGGTAATCAGCATGTGGTATCAAAAAGTATAAATTTATAATTATTTTTCCTTTTACTTTTTCAACTAAACATAAAAGCATATTAATCTTCATTTATTTAGGCATAGTAGCGCACGCCGGGTATTAGCTAGTTTAACATATGATATTCCTATAAATGTCCTTAACATCCCTCCTCATCACACTATTTATTACACAAAATCTTTTACAGTTTCTCTTTCTAGAACATGGAATTCTCTTCCACCCTATGTCAGGGAGTGCTAAACTTTACCGCCTCTCAGAAACAAATTGAAAATAAAATTATTAACAGAAACATCTCATTATTATTACTTTTTTAAGCACTTGATAATTTCTTTTTTCATTATTTAATAAAAATATTAAGATTTGTCAATAATTTTACTTAGTGTTTCATAATAAGCTATAAATTAATTTATTATAATTTATTATCTTCTTTGCACTTTTCTCCCCAATTTCATGTAGGGCCTATAGTAGATTAGAGCTGTTATTTGTTTATGTATATATTCTTTTATTAGTTTTAATTGCCTTTAATTTTAGTGTATTATTAGACCTTATTTTATTATTGTTCAGTTTGACCAGTTAATTAATTGTTTAGTATGTAATATTATTGTAATTTTTTTGCTTTTAAATGTAACATATGTTGTCCTGTTGAGTGGAAGAGAAGGCCACATGGCCTACACTCCACCAGGCTAAATAAATAAATAAATAATAAATACATCCAGTCACAATTTACTGGATAAACATGTCTTTCGTCTTTTTGGTATAACGCATTCATTTTTTTTTCAATGCAACCAGATTGTCTTTTATGACATTTATGACTTTCTCCCCTAGCATTGACGGAATAGTAATTAATTTCTTAGGTTGGGCACCTGGAAGGCGAAGTTAATCCGTTGGTATAATGGGTGATAAATCATAATGAAGTACCAGGAGAGTCCTTAACCTAAACTTAACCTAAATTCCCTTTAGGGAAACATTATGATCTGACCGGGAATTGAACCCGGGGCCTCATATACTGTAGTCAGAAAAGCTGACCACTAGCCGTTGAGGCTGGTCGCTTAAACTAAAAATGTGTAAAACTGTTATTCTTCCAGTAACGTTTCACTGTATGGCTGCGAAACTTTTTTATGAGAGAAGAATGGGGTAGCATTCTTTGAGAATAAAACACTTAAGAATATTTGTGTACCAAAGAGAGATGCGAACTGATGGGTGAATGGAGGAAAATACATAACAGTAAACTACATGATATTCATGGAAAACCACGTTAACACGAAATATTAATTTCATTAGACGCAAAGGACAAGATACGTAGCACGAATGGCGATGGAATGTCTTTTGGAAAGAATGCGACAGCAGATAGAGCAAGAATGAGCTAACGATGATTTGAGTGAGATGAAATACGGAAATTATTGTAAAACATTAGTACATGATACAAATATATAGAGAAATTATGTTCGCATGGCAGTGAACCCCCAGGTTCGATAGTATCAGTTAGTGCTCCTTAAAAAAGGAAGTTATTCTGTATCTGGGAAACCTTTCAAACTTTCAGAAAACATTTGGAAATAAATACTTCTTAATAAAGGCTGTAGAACGTTCTTTGTTTTCAAGCTAAATTGATTTTTTCCCCTGGGAGTTCACTTCCATTTGTGATATTGGATGACCTAGCGAATTTCTATAGGTATAGTGATTACGAAATTACGTTTTTTCTAGGGAAAAACATGACTTCACTGTATTGTCTCACAACAGTATACAAATTATTACCTAATTTGACGGTCTCCCCTAATATTGTTAAAATTGTGGATGAGTCAACACAAATTGATACAGAATGTACTCTATAGACTATATTCGATTAGTGTAGATGTGTTTAATAGCCTATGATTATCAATATATACTGGGAGACACAGATGTCTGAATTGGCGTGATACACTTCAGTCAGGGTATCAAGATTCCCCACACGACCGACTCTCCACACACGCGCAATCAGATCTGATTAGCTACCATCCTATTCATACCAGCTAATCACACACAACATGCATGCTGCATACTACATACAACTGTTAAAAATTACCTTGCTAACATTTTCTGACTTTTCCTATGTTCAATGTTGGTTTGAGGATAGGTAGAGAAGCTTTGAATGAACAAACCATTAAAAATTAGTGAACATTTTGTAGTTATTGCAGTTTAAAAATTTTATTTATTTATTGTGTATTATTTATTTTGCTAATAAAAGTGGAGGGAATTTTCAATAAGTGCTTGAATTAAAATTACTTACTTATTGGCTCCAAAATACATAAATTTCAGACGGTGTGTGGAACAATACAGAGAACATTCAAAAATAAAATTAGAAAAGAAACCAAGATAAAAATGTATAATGTTATGGCGCTTCCCACAATATTGTATGGATGTGAAACTTGGGCTACAGTGAAAAGACAGAAGGATAGAATACAGACGGCGGAGATGAGGTTCCTAAGACAAGTAAAAGGATGTACAAGACTTGATAGAATAAGAAATGAGGATATAAGAGAAGAATTGAAAGTACAGCCTTTATTGGATAAAGTCACGAATTACAGACAGAAATGGATTGATCACATGGATGGAATGAGTAAGGAGAGATATCCATTGTTAGCAAGAAACTATCAAGCAAGAGGAAGGCGTGATGTTGGAAGACCTAGAAGACGTTGGGCCGATGCATTATGAAGTCCCTGGAGTGATGATGATGATGATGACTTACTTACTTACTCACTCACTGGCACTATCGAACCCGTAGGTTCATGGTCGCGCGGACATTAGCTCTCCATACATCCCTATCCTGAGCTAATGCTTTCCAATTATTCCCTGTATAATCTACTTCCCTCAAATCATAATTAATGTTATTCTTCCACCTCATTCTTGGTCTACCAACTGGGCGTTTTCCTTCTGGCATTCCTACAAGAAGCTTCCATGCACGTCTTTCATTCCCCATACGTGCAACATGTCCTACCCATCGCAGTCTACGAGACTTAACTGTTCTTATTATATCTGGCTTCCTATAAAGACCATGCAGTCTTCTCCATTCACCTGTCTGCTCATCTCTCTTTTTGGGCCAAAAATTTTCCTAAGTACTTTATTCTCAAATACTTGTAATCTCCTTTCCTCCCTTAAAGTAAGAGTCCATGTTTCGCAACCATATAATATAACTGGTAGAAGAATTAAAATAACTAGGAATAATAATTACAAATAGGAATAAAATGCCTACAGAAATTAATCATAGGCTCAATTCTGGAAACGTTAGCTAGTATGTTTTACGGAGACTCTTGTCGTCCCAACTCCTTAAAAAAAATGTTAAGGTAAAAATATACAGGGTGATTGAAAAGGTTGCGCACAAATTTCAGGAGCTTATAGAGGAGTCGACATTCAACAACTTTTGATTATTAACTTATGGTCTGGAAAGTAATCCTGGGTCTTTACAAGCCCTGGAATGTCTGGATGGACAAGAAATTATTTTGTACACACTTAAGGAAATGTAAATTTATTCACCAATTTAGTTTTACAATACTAGGTGTTCAAAATGCCTACTACCACATTGAATACAGGCATGTTCTTACATTGAGCAAGAGCTTCCTCTTTCATAGCGACTGTTCCAATCGTACGTTGCCGGCCTACATGATGCCATGAACGCAAGGAACGCTCCCGAGACGGTGGTGAACGTTTTGAAACGTTGGAGGTTGTGGTTGACGTCTGTTCGGATATTGTGCGCTATACAGGCCTTGAGCTCCGCGTGCATTATCATTCGCTTTATCGTACATGAAATGCAGTCTCGAAGTTCTGACAACGTGTATTCCATTTCACAAAAATTACAAATCTTCAAAGTAATGCTGTAGTGGACCTCTATAATACATTGCAGACCCCGTACTGAAATTAAAACAACCTACAGAACGCACGAATGTTTATCAGATGTCAACAGAAGAGTACACAAGTACTGTACTGCACTAAACGGTATGACAAGTTCATAAATTCATAAAAGTAGTGTATCGAACCCAGTGTCTCTCTCAAACGAAAGCTTAGACCCGCATTGAAATTCCCGACTTTCGCAGACTTGTACTCACCCAGAATTACTTTCCATACCATAAGTTACTAATCAAAAGTTGTTATATTTCAACCACTCTACAAGCTCCTGAAATGTGTGCACAACCTTTTGAATCACCCTGTATAAAACTGTTATTCTCTGTTATATGGATGCGAAACATGGACTCTTATTTTAAGAGATAAAAGATTACGAATATTTGAGAATGAAGTTCTTAGACAAGTTTTTGGACCAAAGGGAGATGAGCAGATAGGTGAATGGAGAATATTACATAACAGTGAACTACGTATAACAACAGCTAATTCTCGTAGACTGCGATGGGCAGGACATGTCGCAAGAATAGGGAATGAAAGACGTGCATGGAATATTCTTGTAGGAAAACCAGAGGGAAAACACCCAGTTGGTAGACCAAGAATGGAGAGGGGGAATACAGAGGATGATTGGAAAAAAATAGCGGAGGATAGGGATGTATGGATAGCTTATGTCCGCGCGGCCATGAACGTACGGATTCGATAGAGTCATTCAGTTAGTATTTGTTAATTGAATATTTACAAAGAATATGTTATAAATTGACAAACAATAAATTATAAGTTGACAAAAATCGAAACATCAAATACTTTTTCACCATTTCATAAGAGTTATTGCATATACTGTAGGTACTCAGACACAGTCCTACATTTCGATCACTTCTAATTTCAATATACTTGGGAATTCTTGTGGTTGGGTGTAAATAAATTTTCTTGCAGGAGTTTAAAATAGCTTCTCCATTTCTGTCAAACTTTTAAATATTTTCTGTTATTATATTCATGCCATCGACACAGGTTACAACCTGTTCACTTATAGCTCAGATTGTTTTCGGAATTTCTCTAACGGTATATTTCCATCCATCCATAGTAATTCTGCCCGAGGGCAGGTCTTTCACTGTAATCATAGCATTTTCATGCTATGCTTTGCAGCTTTAGTAGGGAATTATAGGTGTGGTAACTTCCCGTTGCTTTCCACACCGATGAAGGATAATGATGATAAGGATGATAATGATGATCGGATGATTTTCAGGGACCGTTGGGTTCTAAGCTTCCTGACATTTGTCTTACAGGCGCCTTTCCCGACCGGGGATCGAACCTGGGCCCGCTGCGTGACAAGGCAGCACGCTAACCTCGAGATTATAGCGGTGGACATGGTATTTAAGTGAGATATTGAATAGCAATTGTGATGTTTATCCTTAAGTATTTTATATTTTTAAGGTCCAATAATTATAATAATAATAATAATAATATATATATTTATTATTATTATTATTATTATTATTATTATTATTAATATTAATAGGTAATTATTGTTCTTAATGTTTTCCAAAACTTGGGTGAATAAGAATCCCGGATTAAAACCCGATACGAAAGCCTGTAATATGAGATAAAAATTAATTCCAGATGGTTATTTCGAATACATATGCTCAGGTTCATCTATTCATCCACTTTCTTCATTTTGTTATTATTATTATTATTATTATTATTATTATTATTATTATTATTATTATTATTATTATTATTATTATTATTATTATTATTATTGTATAAAAGTGGACATGAATGTACAAAACTCAATTTTAGAATTTATCCAAGAAAAGCAACTAAAATGGTACGGGCATATTAAGCGAATAGAGGATGAAAGATTACCAAATAGATATTGGAATGGTAAGAATTATTAAAACACAAATCCATAAGTTTAATAAAATAAGCACAACAGAAATATAACCACTCCCAAAAATATACCCTAACACCATCAGAGACGAGAAGGAAACGACGACCAAATCTCACGTTGATCCAAGGGATTAGAGAAACTTTAAAGGACTGGGAAATAGAGGAAGAAATGTGTTAACATAGAGACGAATGGAGGAAAATTATAAAGTGAAATTGAAGACAAATCATTGGTGCCGGACGAATGTATCAACATTGTTAAAACTGGAAATACGGTATGTGAGTGTACGTATATATATATATATATATATATATATATATATTTTATTTATAAATTCAATTTTAATTTGAGACGCTTCAACAACTTTGGCCATTCGCGTCCGGGTTATTAGGGTTGTATAAATATTTTTATGTGCTGATTGTTTCTTCATTCGTGTGTTGGCTCTGTCTACTATTTATTTATTCTTAATAATGTCTAAACCATGATGATGATTCTGTTCTTGTAAATTTTTTAATATTTCTTTCTTAAATTTTATTCCCTTAATATTTGGAGTTGGAGGAACCAGCTTTCAGACTGAATGGGAATAGGCCAGAAGGTCTGATCCACGAATGCCCTTGAGGGTGATTTATTTTTATATCATAACACATTATACACCATTTTTATTTGATATAATTTTGACATTAAAATCAGCAGCATTATGGGTAATATAAAAACGATAGCTAGTGAAGATCATGTAACTTAGTTGTTTCTTATAAGACAGCATCATAAAACTCGATATCAATTCCCAGAAGCCATAGACGGCTTCCAAGTTTTGAGTCAATTGGGAAATCACATGACTTTACTGGGGTAGGTCGATAAAGTTTCACTTATCAACAGTCAAAGTATTAAATCACTCACGCAATATACTCTTAGATTAGAAACGAACCAGGAATCTCATAGCAAATGCGTCCAAGACGTTTCATTATCCTTTCAGCACATTGATGTATTGAATTAAATACCGGTACGTACAGAATTACTAAATGAAATATCAAAAAGATATAACATGGAAATATTCTCACAAAAATAAAAAAACAATGGCCTTCAAGGGCGCTCATCCAGTTCGGACAAAGATAATATTAGAAAATAAACCAATAGAACAAGTGGTAAGATATAAACTTCCTGGGTTGTGAAATTTCATACACAGCGGAAACAGATATAAATAACAAACTAAATAAGTTTAATTATATAACAGGAACGCTAAAAAGAACTTTGAAAAATAAAGCCAGGAAAGACTCTATAATGAAATTATACAAGACAATGGCAGTGCCTATTATTACTTATGGATCCGAAACATGGACAGTGACAATACAACAATCTGCCGGAATACAAGCTGCTGAAATGAGATTCCTCAGACCAATAGCGGGATATCAAAGAACAGACAAAAAACACAACAATAAAAAAATACAGAACAAACGGGAAAGAATACTTGGCAAGGATGACTGAGAGTAGAATACCAAAAGCAGCATACAACTATTCACCATGAGGAAGAAGAAGTTTGGGAAGACCAAAGAAAAGATGGAAATAACAGGCTAGAAAATAAGCCTAAACCGTGAAGAAGAAGAAGAAGAAGAAGAAGAAGAAGAGTACAGAATTGCGTACTAAATCTATCAATACTTAAAAAATTCACAGTAAATCACAGTTGAGGTTGTGTAATAAAATGTTAAATATTTAAATAAATACCTGATATGTCAGTCGTCCTCAACTAAAATTGATTGCTGTTTAAAAAACTTCAAGTGGTTGAAACCATTAAGGCCTTTTAGAAACAAGTTATATCTTCGGTATACCATTTGGTACCATGACGAAGAAGGAACATGTTTCTGAAAGGCCCACATGATTTTAACTAATTCACGAAGTTTTCTGAAGAGAAATCCATTTTAGGCCAGGTCGACTGATATATCAGGTTATTTTTATATTTTAACATTCCAATACTGATCCTAGGTACGGGATAATTTGCCCTCAACTGTATAATCTCATAATACGTTATTGGGCTCAAAATTATTACACAAATGTATATCACGTGAAGGAAAGAAATACAGTATATCAGCAACAAGTTAAGTAACTTTACAAATGACAGGAGAAATAAATAATGTATTTAAACCAAAAACAACATTAAAGAAAACAATAATTAAATTATTCAATATATTGCGATTTCTACTCTTCTATATGGTAGAGAATCATGGATTATCAAAGCAGCTGACCCCTCAAGGATAAGAACAGAAGAGATCAGGTATATGGGAGAAACAGCAGGATACAAATGGTGGGACCATGAAATTAATAGGCTACAGTAATAAAAAATGAACTAAAAATTACTTCGATGTTAGAAAAAAAATAGAAGAAGAAAATTACAAAACTTAATAGTTAACAAGTCGCTGCAATGAAATACGAGAAAATATAAAAGATCCCTAAGTCTTACAAACCAGTTGGGAAAAGATTACGGGGACGTCTAATGAAGATACTTCTGCACTAAGCCTAAAGTGGAACCGGAACACGCCAACAAGTAACCTAAATCCATGGAAGGGGAATGATGATAATAAACTACCAAAATTTGTTTTCAATTTTATTTCTTGATCATCATGAAAATTCTCACAAATTTAGTCCTTAAAAAGATTTTCAAATTATCTTAAGTCGGCCGACCTTCTCTTCACCATTTCTTCGGGATTTTACTACACTGTCATTCTTTTGTAACATATTTTACGTTATCTTCCTAACTATTTTTATTTAAAATATATATGCAGTCAATATGCCCATTTCACCAATTAATGTTTTAAAATGGTCAACAAGTTTCTACAGCCAAGCTGTCATCAATCAATCAATCAATATATGGAGTCATTTATTTGACTCCCTAGTAGATGAGGGTCTTATTTATGCCCTTTGCTACTTTCTTACAATGTTTGGGGAATTCTAATCGTTTAGAAAGAAGGTTCGTTGTTTAATTTTTACACATCATGTCTGGCGTGCAAATGGAAGTTAGAAGGTTATAGAAAGCAAGCCCAATGCAGGCCGTGCTGGTTCCGTAGGTGTACCTGATTAGCCTGGGACGGGGTGGTGAGGAATTTGGGCGATGGAGAGAAAAAAGCTTAAGCCACTTAGTTTGTGTTGTTGTTCGTATTATTTTAGATTTTTTAAATTGTGCAGGACTGTGTTAGGGGGTGTATTTTGAATTAGATTGGAAAGGAGCTGTCGTTGTGAAGCTTTTTGGTAGTATTTGGTATTTCTGAGAATGATGTAGTCTGCAAGTGGGATCATGTTGCTGCATTCATAAACTGTTGTATTTTTTTCTCTGTAAGGGAGTTGATTAATTTTCCTTAGCAATTTACGTTCTTTGATTTCAAGTTTTTGTAGTTGTGTTCTTTTAATTTCTGTTAGTGTTGGAGAAGCATATAGTATTATAGGACGGAGAAGAGTTTTATATAGGAGCGTTGGGATGTGTGTGTTAAAGTGGGGCATTGTTTTTGTTAGGTATTGTATTGTGTTAAAAGGTTTCCTTATTTTATTATGTACGTTTATTAAGTGCGAGTTTAGATTGAGTTTACTATTTAATGTGAATCCTAGATAGTTTAATGTATTAGAGTAGGAGATTGGTGTATTATTTATTATTATTTTATGTTTTTCTTTTAGTCGTTGTTTAATGTTGTTCCGTTTGATTATTAATGTTTGGGTTTTAGTTGGATTTATTGTTATTTTCCATTTTTTAGTCCAGGATTCATATATTTTAAGTTGGTTGTTTAGACTTTTAGTGGCATCGTTTATATTTCTGTTCATGGCCCAGTATAGCGTATCATCAGCGAATTGGTAGAGTCCTATTTTATTATTAAGAGGTTGGGGAATATCGTATACATAGATTAAATATAATGTGGGACTTAGGACTCCACCTGAGGCGTTCCAGCTCTCAGTTTAAACGGTTCCGATAGGGCTGTATTTATTTTACTGTCGCTGTTCGATTTCTTAAATAGTCAGATATCCATCTGACTAGGTAGTCGGGAAGATTTGTTAGTTAGTTTAAATCGGAGACCGTTTAGCCATACTGTGTCAAATGCTTTTTTAATGTCCAATGATACTACAGCTGTTGTTTGGGATCTATTGTTGGAGTATTTTGGAGGTCTGTTAGGAGTTTGGTAATTTGGTCTGTTATATCGTATCCGGGTCTGAATCCGGCTTGACTGTTAGGGATGTGATTATTAATTAATGGGATTAGTGCTTTTTAACTATTATCTTCTCCAGAATTTTAGTGATTGTTAGGGTTAAAGAGATTGGCCTATAATTTTGTGGGTTAGTTTGATCTTTATTTGGTTTGGGTATTAATATTATTACTGCCTGTTTCCATCGTTTTGGAAGATAGCCTAGTTCTAGGCTGGCGTTATATATTTTGATTAGATAGTTTAGTGTATTATCAGGTAGTTTTTTGTATATTAGATAGGGTATTTTATCTTTCCCTGGAGAAGTGTTTTTTGTGTTTTTTAATGCATTTTTAATTTCTTCGATTGTTATTTTATTATTTAGTGGGTGTTCATTTATTAAGTTTAATGGTTGGAGTTTATGTCTATTATTGTTTAAATGGTTTATTACGTGATGTGAGTGGTTAATGTCTTCTACATCGGTACACTGGAAAGTATTATAAAGTGTAGTTTTAAATATGCTAGCCTTTTCTATGTCGGTAAAGTAGTATTTATTATTATCTTTAATGGGGACTTGTTTAAATGGTGTACCTTGTATGTTTTTTATTGTTTTCCAGAACGATTGTATGTTTTTATTTTTTTCGTCTTTTAGTTTGTTTATAAGTGTAGCCAAGCTGTCATTCTCAAGACCAGAGTCAATATCTGGTCTTGAGAATGACAGCTTGGCTGTAGAAACTTGTTGACCATTAAAACATTAATTGGTGAAATGGGCATATTGACTGCATATATATTTTAATATTTTATCACCAAGAAGATCACTTGTGTATTAAATATTTTTATTTATACTAATTTAATAACTAATATGATTACACTGAATTATTTTTTTAACTTAACTAATTTTTTGTCCACCGAAGTTGTCTCTGGTTAGTGTCGCTTTCTCGTACGTAGCAGGCCCGGATTCGATCACCGGTCGGGACAAGTTTATTGGGTGATGGTTTTTTCTGAGTATTTTCTCACTGTAAGACAATGTCGGGAAACGTTAAGGCCCAAACGGTCCTCGAGCACCGTCTGGCCATTACAATCATCATGTTTACCATAGGCCTACTTAATGCGAATTAGTTAGTGAATTATGTGTTTCGTCCTAAGTGTTGTATTGTTTCGGAGGAGTCACTGGATTGAGCTGATCGGTCCTTTGAGGAGACCCATCTCCTTGTGAGGTTAAACAATTGTGTGTATGATCCAAAGTTTGAAATGTTTCTCCCGACATGTCATACCATTATCTGGAAGGAATGGCGTGGGTCGTGTTAAGCACCTGTAAGAAGAGAGGTTAGATTACGATGAAGAAAAAGTAAATGTTTTAAATACTTTTTGATTATTAATATTAGTATGTCAGATTATTATAATTTGCTACAGAAGTGAGGACGTTGAATTTCAATAG
The DNA here is from genome assembly GCA_030220185.1 of Diploptera punctata. NCBI lineage: Eukaryota > Metazoa > Arthropoda > Insecta > Blattodea > Blaberidae > Diploptera > Diploptera punctata. The sequence continues at coordinate 13,902 of JASPKZ010006840.1, read as the reverse complement.
CACACACAATATTTATAACCTAAAGAAATGTCAAGATATGGAAATCATACGATAATAAAATAATTGTAAATAAAAATAGAACTGTATATATTAGTTGCTATAACTTTGGTTACTTGAATCTTCTAGTCTGCTTAACTTCAAATGGTTTTTATGAAATCGTTATTTTTTATTGTTAAATTATTAAAAAAGTATTAACATAAATATTCTTCTCTGAAATTGACCATATTTATCTTTTTTCTTACTATGTCTAAAAATATTTTTTTTTTCGAGTAAAAGTGAACTATTTCTGCAAATTAATTTGGAAATATGTAGGATTAAAAAATTAATTTTTAATTCTTCACATATTCATTTTTTTTTTCAAAATTTGATATATTTATCTTCTGATTTTCCGAAATTAAATGAGTGTTTTTTTTTCAGAATAAAGAGAAATGTTTCCATAAATTAAAAAAAATGTTTGTTATAATGTATTTAATTTCGTATACGTTTCCTTATTCTTTTTGTATATCGGACTTACCCATATTTTTATCTGTTGGTAGTTAATATTTTTATTTATCGTCACTCTTTAACGTGTTAGGTCCCTAGCAACATAATTCATATCTCGGCATGAAAGAACAGACACGTTTTTCTCAGAAGCAGTTTTTTTTTATCCATTGACTCCGGCGTTATTGAACCCGTGGATCTCGGAATCAGAAGCGAGCATATAACCACTAGTCTACTAGAGCCGACTTTTTATTATTTTTATCCCGAAATTCAGATTTCTCGGAATATAAATTGAATGTATCTTCAAATAAAGCGAAAAAGGCGTTTTTAGAATGTGTTGTTTTAATTACTCTAAAATTGGTATTTTTCCAAAATTAAACGGGGAACACCGTAGCATAGTGGTTAACGTAATACGCTACAAGCCGAAAAATAGAGGATTCTAGTACTAGTGGGATCAGTATTTTTAAACTGACCCAAACCTTCTGTCGCCACCATGGTCCTGGAGTCGACTCAGCGTCTAACGGAAATCAACAAATCAGCACTAGGCTCTTGTTCTGGGGGCAAAGCCGGCCGTGACGCAGGGCAAACAACCCAGCTGACATCAAGTGCCGAATGTCTAGAAAAAGTGGGAGGTTTAAACTCCTACTATCATATACGCCTCCTAAGGCGGGATCACTTTTCCCTTTTTCATATATATATATATATATATATATATATATAGGCCTATATATATATATATATATATATATATATATATATATATATATATCATCATCATCCGGTATCATGGCAGCTGCTGCCGTCTTCCGGAAACCAAACGCCATTCCACTCTATCCATCCATTGATCTTCCTCCATTCCTCTGATATTCATAGCTGCTTGTACCCCTTCTATCCAAGTTTTCTTCGGTCTTCCTCTCTTCCTCCTTTCCATTGGGATCCATTCCATAACAATTTTTGGCAATCTTTATTCTGGCATTCTTTTGACTTGGCCATACCACTGTAATATTTTCTTTTCTACAATGTCTATGATGTCCGGCTCCTCTTGTACACCCATAATTTCCCTTATTTCTTTATTTTGTATTCTATCCATTCTAGATTTTCCAGCTGATCTTCTCAAAACATCCATTATATATATATATATATATATATATATATATATACACGTAGGTAAACTATCTCTCAAAATGAAGTTGGAAAGGTGTAGTGTTAAAGCTTATTTCATATGTGTGTATTTATTGTTCGAAAGGAACCTTAAAGCAAGATCGTGCAGGTTTTGTTGTTTTAACCCAGTTTCTCGTATACTTTAGTTGTTACCTCCACAGTAGGTAATGTATGGGATTCAATATGTGCAATGCAGACAGTCGGTACCATATAAACTTCGCTGTCACGCTGCTGCATCAAAAAATGAAGATATATGATATTTGCATTATGATAGTGAATAATGGCCTCCAATACTGTAGCCGTTTTCACATTTTAAAAAAAATATATTACACTAGTACATCCTCCGGTCATCTAGGGCATACATCGCAATTAAAGGTCTAGAGGTCGTATCCTTCCGTATACAGGATATTCCAGTAACAGGACGAACGTCTGTTTAAATATAGGACAATGAATCTGTCCCGAAGAATTAAGCCTAAATAACCGTAATAATTTATAAAAATGCATGTACATTAATAATATACGATATGGAAATATATATATATATATATATATCACGCATATATGTACTTTTAAAATCAAATTATGGAAATGGCAGAAAGAAACAATCATACTAAGTTATTATTATTATTATTATTATTATTATTATTATTATTATTATTATTATTATTATCTATATACTAATACGCGAAGAAAATACTTTGTACCCTTTTTAAGCACATTCCGCGCGCGGAGGGGTGTGATATTTGGCATAGTTAAAGTTCATATAGAGGAAGAGTGCAGAAAAATAAAATGTATCTATAATATGTGTTACAAATTAATAAAATAAAATAAATTGTCTTTAAGGGAATTTGTGTTTATTACCGGTACTCATTCATTTGTGTACGTTCATACTGAAAGTGCATTGTTTACTTACTCTCGCACATTTATTATTATTGGTTTAAAAAAAGGAGTACATTTTATTATATAAATCTAAATTAAACCGTGTCTAATCCTGGATTCAGTAATATCATTACATATCTTTTTTTCATTTAGATATTCGCACCTACTTCCATTGTGCCTCGACACAGAAGACTGATGTGTCGGAGTGAGAGACAAAGAAGAAGGGACACACAATAATAGGCCAAATGCAAATTTAAATGGTATAAATAGTATAGAAATGTCAAATGACGCGTTATTGTTTTAAATATGGCTTAGCCAACCTATACCACACATTTCCTATCGTTCATATTTATAAAATAAATCGAAAATTAATACATTATGACATAAAAAATTATGAAATGTGGTCGAATTTCTACCGCTGGGCGACCACTAGTAATAATAATTGACTCCATTAAGTGCTAATGGTTATTTTATTACCAGAAAATTGTCACTGTTAAAATATTCGTTTTATGTTAGTTCAACTTAAATTCGATAGGTTGAGTTTTAGCAATCTACCTTGAGCCCAAATTGACTTTTTATTCCTTTCTGTGTAAAAAAAAGGAAAGAGATGTAATATTTCGTACCGATATTTCCCACCATCTTTCTCGAGGATATCCAGTGTTACTGTTAATTTAACATTAAGTTTCCCTTTATTGTAATTTTAAATATAACACTACTTTAAAAAGTTGTAAAAATAATATTTGAATTTTTTTCTAATGCCACCAGGTTGTCTTTTATGACATTTCTGGTTTTCTCACCTAGCATTGGGGTAATTGTCACCCACTTCTGGATTTGAGACCCCTGGAAGGCGGAGTTACGTTACCCCGATAATATGATGGGTGATAAATGAAAAGGAAGTTCCAGGAATGGTCTTAATATAAACTAAACCTAAATTCCAGACCGTAGGCAACCACAGAAATAATTCCCTTTAAGGAAAAATTCCTATGCTTTGACCGGGAATCGAACGCTGGACCTCATGAACAGTAGTCGTAAACACTGACCACTAGCCCATGAGGCTGGTCAATATTTGAAAATAAAATAATAAAAATAAATGTACTTACAATGAATCTATCAACCATTGCATGCCGAAATCTACCTTGAAATTTTTGTCAGAGAAGAGTTGTGATGCCCAAAAGAAATTCCTTTTTTAACTGCAAGTCACAGAGATCTAATCCAAAATCCAGCAATGACAACCCATTTTGCGAAGCTGATGTACTCCCTGCACGAATAAAACTGAATGAAGTGAAGTGGGACGCGGTACGGAGACAGATTGTGAGGGTATTAAATCCGCCGATTCAGGAGTTGTATTACTTCCCCGAGTTTAAATGAGAGATTTGGCACTTGATTTTAGTGCCTTGCAGTTAAAAGCGACTGATATTTTTTTTGGACACGCCTTTGGGATATCATAACGTTTCTCTGGGAGAAATTTCATGTTAGGTTTCGGCATGCAACGATTGACAGTTTCCTTGTTAGTGAATACGGCGCGGAAGTTAAGGACTAATATAATGCCTGTAAAAGATCTTTAAAAATACATAAATATATCGTACAAAATACCTAAAAACTGGAAAAAGGAAGTAAAAGTGTTGCAATTGATAACGAGTAGATAAAATCAACCTCGCTGCCTTTACACTCTGCTCAAGGTACATTTCACCAAGTGGCAATTTCTTAGAAAATTTGAAGTCGAAATACAATAGTTCTGGCGGTCAGTAGGCTGATGGTTAAAAATAGCGTGATATTTTGTGAGGGTTCAGTAGTTTATCGAGGAGCAAATGTTTTTGGAATGTTAAAAGTCTTTAAATTGCTTTAAATGCTTTTAAAATAATTTCGGATTGAAACTAGACTCTGTGGATTCTTTGAATTATACAAATGGTATTAATGTATTCAAAATAAGGCAAAGTTAATCAACACTTTTAAAATTCATATTAAAGCACCGTTGAGGTTTGTAATAAGATGTTAATTATAAAAATGGTACCTGGTAAGTCAGTCGTCCTCAACTAAATTATTAAACTTCATCAAGTAGTTCCAATATGAAGGTCTTTCAAAAACAATATTTCGCCTTCAGCATTTTAATTGGTACCAGCTACTGTTTTCCAATCATCCCCAGTATAATCTACTTTTCCTCAAATCATAGTTATTCCCCCAACTCACTCTTGGTCTACAATACTGGGCGTTTCCTCTCTGGTTTTCCTATAAGAAGCCCCTTTTTCATTCCTATTCGTGCCACATGTCCTGCTCATCGCAGTCTACGAGACTTAACTGTTCTTATTATATTAGGCTTCCTATAAAGATCATTTAGCTTCACCGGTATCTAAATCTTTACCATTCACCTGTCTGTTCATCTCTCTTTGGTCCAAAATGTTTCCTAAAAACTTTATTCTCAAATACTCGTAATCTTTTCTCCTCCCTTAAAGTAAGAGCCCATGGTTCGCATCCATATAATATAACTGGTAGAATAACAGTTTTATATATTTTCAGTTTAATGCTCTATCAGAGAAGTTGGGACGACAAAAGTCCCTTTAATGCATAATGGCATGCATTTACAGAATTAAGGCTATGTTTAATTTCTTTGTGAATCCCATTCCTATTTGTAATTGTTGTTCCTAGGTATTTGAACTCAGTTACGGTAGGTAAGCAATGGGCTATTTTATTTAACGTCCCTCCTAAACAACTGCCATATTCGTCTCTAGTTCCAAGGTTCGCGGGTAATAAACCCGGTCGAGGTCTATGAATTTTTAAGGCTAGAAATTCGATGTAGCCTAAGTTTTCCTTTGAAATAAATAAACACCTGAGTCCCGAGTCGTAAATTTACGACAAATCTCAAGACTGTAAAATGAAATATCCGAACAAAATTTGTGAACATTTTCACATCCAGATTTGAACTGCGACGCTAATAATTTGTATACTTAAGAGCGATATTATTATTTTAGCAACACATATCCGAAAATACATGTTTTTGAGCGATGAGTTAATGAAGCAATGCAGAGCTTCAGATAAATAACTACAAAATTAATCAATGAGAAACCATCGCCAAATCAACAAGAGCACGACGACGTGAATAATTGTATAAGGGTTTCAAATCAATCACCCAACTGTCATATGAACAAATACTACCAAATTACACCTCATATGTTCTCACAACCTATGTAAATGTCTTTACTAAATTAGAGTACACAATACAATATTTTAATAAGAGTAATGATTAGTCATGAAACATTAATCAAGTAGACAATTTTAATACGATTTCTTTTCTTTTTTCTTTTTTGTGTGGTAATGTCATGTATTTATATTTGTATACAGTTTAATATTAGTTCGAAGCGTAGTTGGTTAGGCAATACGCTGTAAGCTGGATGGTTGAGGGTTCGATTCCCGTGGGGCTTAGGATTTTTAAACTGGTCTAAACCTTCTGAAGGTACCATGGTCTTGGGGTCGATTCAGCCAGTAGTGAAAACGATTACATATTCTAGGGATACAGGCGGCCGTCAGGCAGAAATGACAATCCAGTTCAGATCTCGCGGCCTGTGGTGGTATCACTTTACCTTTACTATATAGGTTATTACGTATTATTAATATCCATTTATTTTTGTTTCATCATCAGCAGTAGCAGCATCAAGTATTAGACCTGCTGGTCTGTACCGATATCATGTTAGAATTGGTCTATCCATCTTTTACTGAGTCTTCCAACATTTCTTCGTCCTAGTGATTTGTAATGAAGAATCTGTTTTAGAATTCAATTGTTGTCCATTCTGTTAATGTGGTCCATCCATTCATCTCTGTATTGTATAATTCTATCTAATAGTTTGAATATATTCAGTTATCTTCACCTTTGATCCATTAGTGTATAGCCAGTCACACTCCTCAAAAATCTCATTTCTGACGTTTCTATTCTTCGTTCCAGGATTTTGGTTAAGACCCAGTGTTCCGTTCCATACAGTAGTGTTGGAACCGCCATTGTTTTACAAAATTTTAAAAGTGATTATTTTTTATAAAATAAATTTGTATTACTTTATTGTGGATTTCGAAATCAGAACTTGCTGAATGTTGATATCAAAGCTACCAGGTAAACGAACTCGCTCATTTCACATTCAGTTTTTTCCTGTTAATTTATGGCTATTTAAACATATTTAACTTTTTTGAATGGCCTATGATAATAATTTAGATGACTAGTTACAAAGCAGGGGTTTAATGACCTAACCTAAGGGAGTGTTCTAATTACAGCGAGTTACTAAACCTAATTTTGTTACGTGTTGCCTACATTATTTTTTCTACGTTCAGAGTATTTTAGTATATGCTGTATATTTAGTTTATTTAATGAAATTTATTTATTGCGAAAAAGTCCACTGCTATGGTCTCAAAGTAGCGTGCTGCCTTTTCACCCAGCGGGCTCGCCTTCGATCCCCGGTCGGGACAGTTTTCTGGGTGATGTTTCTATTGGGGTTTTTCCTCGCCTGTAAGACAAATTTCAGGAAAACTTTAAGGCCCAAACGGTCCCCGAAATCATATGGCCATCGCAATCATCATCATTCATATTCATCTTTGATTAAGTTTAGGATTAGGGACTCTCCTGGCGCATCACTATCATCATCATCATCACCCGTCATATAATCGGGGCAACGTAACCCAGCTTCCAGGCGCCCCAACTTCAGAAGTGGGTTACAAGTACGCCATGCCAGGAGAGAACACCAGGAATGTCGAAAGACAACCTGGAGCATTTGCAAAAAAAAAAATGATTTGCGAAAACGATATGTTTAGAGGAAGAGTAATGTGGGCCTGGGAGAAATAAAAAAAGACACGATAAATCAACAAACATTATATTCTGCAATTTTGAGTGCTATTCTCATATATGAATTTGAAGTAAAATGAGCGGAGAAGGTGATTTTCACTATTCATCAGGAAACATTTTAAAAGCAGTCAAAGATGCAACTGTTAATATACAGGGTGGACCGCTCGAATGGACCTAATTTCAATTGCTTGTTACTGGCAAACGGTTGAAGATAGAAACTTAAAACAACGTTCATATTACAGAAAAACTCACCAAGTTTTGATATCCAGATCACCACATCTCTATATGAGCCCCAGCAGTCACTGTGACGATATCAAAGCGATGAACAATTTCTTGCCAAGTACGTTGGAGTATGTCTTCTGGAATGTTCTCAATAGCCTCTATGATGCGCTCACGAAGATCACGAAGGTCTTTGACTGGGGTGGTGTAAACTTTATCTTTGACATAGCCCCAGAGAAAGAAATCCAGTGGTGTTAAATCGGGAGATCTCGGGGGCCACGCGATTGGTCCTCCCCTACCAATCCAACGGCCAGGGAAAATGTTGTCCAAAGTCGTACGAACTTCATTGGACCAGTGGGGAGGAGCACCATCTTGCTGGAAAACGATGTTAGGCTGCAGTTGTTCAATTTGTGGAAAGAAGAACTGCTCCAGCATGTCAAGATATGTGGTACCATGAACAGTTTTCTCGGCGAAGGAAAAACGGTCCAATGACCTTATTATGTGACAAACTGCCACCAAACATTCATCTTCGGACTATCACGAACATGCTCTTGAATAGCGTGAGGATTCTCCGATCCCCAGATCCGCACATTATGCCGGTTTACCTTGCCTGACAAATGGAAAGTGGCTTCGTCCGAGAAGAAAATCTTGGTCATGAAGTCAGGATCAGCGCCGAGACGGTCCAGCATCGTATTGGCGAATTCCACTCGTTTCGGCATGTCATTCGGCTCCAGACGTTGCACTAACTGCACTTTATATGCGTGCAGTTTGAGGCGTTTGTGGACAATCCGTTGTAATGTCGATTTTGGTATTTGAAGTTCCCGCGAAGCTCTTCTTAATGACTTCCGGGGGCTTCGCTCAAATGCGGCTTGAACATTTGCTACCATTTCATCGGATGCTCTGCGACCACCACCATGCTTCTTCAACACAGATCCTGTAGCTAATAATGTATCACGCCACTTCTTTATGCTTCTAGCAGTTGGAGCATCACGGTTTAAACACACGCCGGAACTCCCTTTGAACTCTAATGATTGATTTAAACTCCGCATACCACAAAACAGCTTGCGCTTTCATCTGCGGAGTCGCCATTTTCACAAACAATTAAATCTAAGAACGAGAAACGTATCTTTGTGCCATCTACCGACAGGATTCGAAACTTGGTGAGTTTTTCTGTACTATGAACGTTGTTTTAAGTTTCTATCTTCAACCGTTTGCCAGTAACAAGCAATTGAAATTAGGTCCATTCGAGCGGTCCACCCTGTACTTCAAGAAAAGTTTATTTATATAGTTATACGAAATTCAAGGACTGGTGTGTTTTACTATATCCTTATTACTGTTGAAGGGGGTTAGGGTACGCTTTTGGGTGTGATTATATTTCTCCATTATTAATATTTTTAAAACAATAAATTAATTTAATAGCTCCAAAAAATTGTCTTGTTGAACCTGTATTTTATGTTTTGATAGCATGTTTTGTGTTTTGTTAACATGGCCATCGCCATCATCATTATTCATCTTAGATTAGGCTTAGGATTAAGGACTCTCCTGGCACACCACTATCATCATCACCCATCATATCATCGGGGCCACGTAACTCCGCCTCCCAGGCGCCCCAACCTCAGAAGTGGGTTACAATTATGCCAATGCCAGGAGAGAACACCAAAAATGTCCAAAAGGACAACCTGTGGCATTAAAAAATATATGTATAAATAAATAAATAAATAAATAAATATATATATATATATATATATATATATAAAGTATAGGTTTTGTGCCTAGTAACTACGAAATAAAGCATCACTGATTGTTGTAATAATATATGTAATTATTATTTTAAGCCTATGATAACATAAATAATGTCTATTATAACTAGAGCTGGGATTTTTATGTACTAAAAGGTAGTAGTAGCAGGAATTTATTAGACAAAAAGTAAGATATTTACAATATTATTTACAAATATGGGTCGCACGGGCAGTAAGCCGTACGTGCTGTTGACAGTCCGTTACAATAAAGTAATAATTGCTACTATTGTGAAGAAAAATAAACAACAAGAAAAAAAAAGCAATAACATTTGATTGCGACATAGTGTAATAAGAAGTTAGACTTACGACTGTCTTTTGTTTTTGTTTCACATAAAAACAGTTGAATAGTATAATGAGAAGTTAGACTTCTGACTGTCTTTTGTGTTGGTTTCACATGTTGAATGATATATACTATATCTGCTTTGCAATCGTATATTCTCTTGCGCGATAGTGCGGTTTTCGTCGCCACTTACCCCCCACAGCACCATGGCGCAACATTACTGATAGTTCAACTTCCTACATTTCTGGAATTTCCAGCCTAACTAACTATGCTGTAATATTACATTTACACCCACGTACGGCCAGTAACAACCACTACCCTCTATGTATAATACGTACAATGTATTATACAGGAAAAAATATCCAAAACGGTAGTGTTAACATACATTATACGAAACAAACTAAAATTGAACTTGTAAACGATCTGAAACCTTTATTTGCTCGAAAACACATCATAAAACAATAAATACGTACTTGCAGGCCATGTTATCAATAATTGTTCTCAAGGCCTTCCTGTTGTTTCAACTAACAAAACATTGCCCATACTATTAAACGTTAGTCAATTGTTTTTAATTAACGCCAAATATTTCCAACACAAATGTTAGTATTTGACTATTATTTATTATTTTGAAAACACCATAGCGCAAGAAATAATTATACCACGAAAGTTTCCTGATGCCAGTGTTTACAGAATCTCGGGAATTTTGAAAACCTAGCTATTGCTCGGTTCCTCGATTCGGTAAAAAAAAACTACCTTCTAATCTCGTATCGCAATATCATTATTAAGCCATATTGTTACACATAAACAATAAGTTGTCGATACCACTCCAAACTAGAGCTAGGACTCTTTTATGTACTAAAAGGTAAGATTGCAACATAGTATAATGAGAATTCTAGAATTATTGACGGTCTTGTGATTTGGTTTCATATACAAACAGTTGAATGATATCATACTAATCGGCTTTGCATTCTTCATATCTTTATTACCTGACAAATCGCCGCGGTGGACTAGGTGGTTATGCTCATTGCCTCTCGGTCCCGAGGGTCGCGGGGTGCAAACCCGGCAGGGATCGATGGATTTTTTAGGATGGAAAAATCCAAGGAGCAAGTCCTCCCGGGAGGGACTTTCAGCCGTGGGTCCCGAGTCTGAAGATTTTCAGGCTCGTCAAAGATCCTTAAGCCTGAATGCAACGGCCTCTAAGCAACAAAATTTACGCCATTTTCCCCGTTCATAGTACTATACTGGTTTCCTAGATGTCAATATGAGGCGGAACGCTGACCACGGACCACTCAAATGACACATATACGAAAACAAGCGTAAGTAAATTAGTATGGTTCAAATTCTTCCCTCTAGGGGGAGAGCGCCTAAATCTCTGTTAAGGGAAACATGGGCTTACAAGAAAAAAATAAATAATAGTTTTAAAAAACTAAAAGAACACGCTTAATTATAAAACTAAAAAATGAAAAATAATTTTAATTTCCAATGCGCTTGGGATAAAATAAAGTGGTCAACAAAAAAATCATCTCCAACACATATAGAATAAAATTAGAGTTATCAACAAAAAGAAAATAATTTTACCATCAAAAGCGTGGGGTGCTCTATATCAATTAATATATTTGATAATAAACATATATTAGTAAAAGTAAGCTCTCTAAAAAGAAAATGTAAAAATCATAAAAATCACCCTACGCTTTTGATGGTAAAATTATTTTCTTTTTGTTGATAACTCTAATTTTATTCTATATGTCTTGGAGATGATTTTTTTGTTGACCACTTTATTTTATCCCAAGCGCATTGGAAATTAAAATTATTTTTCATTTTTTAGTTTTATAATTAAGCGTGTTCTTTTAGTTTTTTAAAACTATTATTTATTTTTTATTTTTTAGTTTTAATGTTTTACAGAATAAGATAAAAATGTAAATATCTTTAAATTCGATACTATTGTAGTATGACCTAAAAGTAATACTCTTCTATAAAAAAACCCTCCCAGCCGGATTTGAACCAGCGACGTATGGATTACTGAAATTATATACCACTAAGAGTTCACTGCTCTACCAACTGAGCCGTACAACGATTGACTAAAAAACTTCGACAAGTCCGCAACCTATGATACCAGTTTTCATTTTTTTTATTTCGGATGATTCTGGCCAGGATTTTTAGAAAAAAAATATGAAATTATTGTATTGTCACGGGTCCTCTACACGTATACAAAGTTTCAAGTTGATCCAGTGTTTCTAAGTGGGTGAAAATCGCGTTGAAAGATTCCGTTACATTGATACAAAAACACTTTTTTTGATTTTCTGATGATTATGGCCAGGATTTTAGAAAATAAATATGAAATTATTGTATTGTCACCGGTCCTCTACAAGTATACAAAGTTTCAAGTCGATCCACTGATTTTAAGTGGCTGAAAATCGCGTTGAACAGATTCGTTACATAGAGAGATAGATGGATGGATGGATGGATGGATGGATGGATGGATGGATGGATGGATGGATGGATGGATGGATGGATGGATGGATGGATGGATGGATGGATGGATGGATGGATGGATGGATGGATGGATGGATGGATGGATGGATGGATGGATGGATGGATGGATGGATGGATGGATGGATGGATGGATGGATGGATGGATGGATGGATGGATGGATGGATGGATGGATGGATGGACGGACGGACGGACGGACGGACGGACGGACGGACGGACGGACGGACGGACGGACGGACGGACGGACGGACGGACGGACGGACGGACGGACGGACGGACGGACGGACGGACGGACGGACGGACGGACTGACGGACGGACGGACGGACGGACGGACGGACGGACGGACGGACGGACGGACGGACGGACGGATGGACGGATGGATGGATGGATGGATGGATGGATGGATGGATGGATGGATGGATGGATGGATGGATGGATGGATGGATGGATGGATGGATGGATGGATGGATGGATGGATGGATGGATGGATGGATGGATGGATGGATGGATGGATGGATGGATGGATGGATGGATGGATGGATGGATGGATGGATGGATGGATGGATGGATGGATGGATGGATGGATGGATGGATGGATGGATGGATGGATGGATGGATGGATGGATGGATGGATGGATGGATGGAGGGGTGGATGGATGGATGGATGGATGGATGGAGGGATGGATGGATGGATGGATGGATGGATGGATGGATGGATGGATGGATGGATGGATGGATGGATGGATGGATGGATGGATGGATGGATGGATTGGATGGATGGAGGGATGGAGGATGGATGGAGGGATGGATGGATGGATGGATGGATGGATGGATGGATGATTGGATGGAGGGGATGGATGGATGGATGGATGGATGGATGGATGGATGGATGGATGGATGGATGGATGGATGGATGGATGGATGGATGGATGGATGGATGGATGGATGGATGGATGGATGGATGGATGGATGGATGGATGGATGGATGGATGGATGGATGGATGGATGGATGGATGGATGGATGGATGGATGGATGGATGGATGGATGGATGGATGGATGGATGGATGGCTGGATGGATGGATGGATGGATGGATGGATGGATGGATGGATGGATGGATGGATGGATGGATGGATGGATGGATGGATGGATGGATGGATGGAGGGATGGATGGATGGGATGGATGGATGGATGGATGGATGGATGGATGGATGGATGGATGGATGGATGGATGGATGGAGGGATGGATGGATGGATGGATGGATGGATGGATGGATGGGATGGAGGGATGGATGGATGGATGGGATGGATGGATGGATGGATGGATGGATGGATGGATGGATGGATGGATGGATGGATGGATGGATGGATGGATGGATGGATGGATGGATGGATGGATGGATGGATGGATGGATGGAGGGATGGATGGATGGATGGATGGATGGATGGATGGATGGATGGATGATGGATCGATGGATGGATGGATGGATGGATGGATGGATGGATGGATGGATGGATGGATGGATGGATGGATGGATGGATGGATGGATGGATGGATGGATGGATGGATGGATGGATGGATGGATGGATGGATGGATGGATGGATGGATGGATGGATGGAGGGATGGATGGATGGATGGATGGATGGATGGATGGATGGATGGATGGATGGATGATGGATGGATGGCTGGATGGATGGTGGATTGAGGATGGATGGATGGATGGGATGGATGGATGGATGGATGGATGGTGGATGGATGGATGGATGGAGGAT